>JBAMCG010000077.1:5090000-5430000 GCA_037075325.1 Drosophila mayaguana
GTATAGCTCTGCTAATAAGTGAAGCGAGAGTATAATGGAAGAAAGCAAACATTCTGATGAGACCAGTGCGATCAACTCAGTCTGCTCGATATATTTCGATAACATAGTTGAGAAAGCCAAAAGGCCTCTAAGTGGCACTTCGATCATAGCTAAGCTGAGCTAAAATTGAACATCTGCGATCAGTGATCATATGCACCGAAGACCGATGCAATGTTTAATATCCAAACTAACTGCAACTAGTTAGGGGCGTATTCGGTTTAGCAAGTGATCGCAGCGGCGAGCGGAGATCAGTGCGATCGGTATGATCAGCATAGTGGCATCTCGCTCGGCACTTCGTGCCGGGCTCGTGAAGTAAAACATCAATTGGATTGTAAAGACCGAGAGGGACTTGAAAGGCAGAGCCGACCGTTGCCGGCAACGCCGTCCGGGCAACTTATCATGTCCAAATTAAGCTCAATACCAAATAAACAAGTCGTACGCAGCGAGTCGCTCTGCTCTTTATTTATTTTATTTTCATTTTTGCCTGTTTTATCCTTTTCTGGCCGTAAGGCCCGTGCTGCTCTTCCTCTCTATCTCCCTCTCTCTCATTTGAGTAGTGTTTTTTTTGTGCTTCTCTTTTTTAGTTCCCCTGCGTCTCGATAATGCCAACTCTATTTGCATTGGGCGCGGCAAAGCCCTGAGTCCAGCAACGAGTCGAAGCTGGAGTCGGAGTCGGAGTCGGAGTCGGAGTCAGAGTCGGAGTTGTAGTTGGAGTTGGAGTTGCAGCTACAAGTTCCAGCTTTGCGTTCGCCTTTGTTTGAATTAATCGAAGTGATATTTTGCTTGTCCCGAAATAATTTATCCTATGCATGAGGCCCCGATATCGGGCCTCTGCGCCTCCAGCTGCTGGCTGGGCCTTTATTGGTTTTTCTCCTCTGCGCGTCTGTGGAGCGCGCGCGCGCTCAGAAATATAAATATTCCCCATATGGAACCCATTGATACATTTTGACATGAGTTGTGGCCTAAGCGCGCGTTAATAACCACAATTTATGCGATTTTGAAGACGGCGCCAAAGACACAAAAGCAAAAACTCAAGTGGGCAAAAAATGATTCTGAAAACGTTGATCAAAACGAAGATTTAATGCTCTGAAAATGTAGCTTAGGTAATACACAATTTCTCTTGGATATAGAGGAATATATTCTATATATGCTCTAAATGTTATATGCAGATCTGCTGAGCTCAGCTGGTTATATAACTGCAGGGATATAGCCTATCTAAACTCAGCTGTCACAGTTGATATTTCAGTTAAAATTGTTATAGACAATGCATATATTACCTTGCTGAAATATAAGTTTTGCCTTTTATTTATACATTTCTTATATCGAGACTTTTCCACTTATTGATATGGAATACAAATTTATTGTTGTTACACCTCTTCAGTCATATTTATGGGACCCGCTGCAAGCCTATTAAAAACCGATAAAGCACAGTTGCTGTGCTTGTAAATTGATTTCTTTTCATATGGAATATGGAATTGCATACAGAGATATATGGATACATATGAAAATTGAGAGATAGAGGTATATATATATATATATACAAATCATTGATTAGTGCATTCATCAGATCAGTATTATGCAATGCAGTATGAAAGGTGGGCAGATGAAGCAGAAGAAGGAGTCAAAGGGGAGACTGTAGGCTATATGGAATATTTCAAAAGCAAAACGAGATCAATAAGTGATGGCACAACTGAAATAGAGTTATCGGAAATAGTATCGCTCCTGCTTGGTCAGCAAGAGCAGTTCAGATATAAACTAAATTTAAGGACAATATATAGACTTTGTTGTTGTTGTTAAAGAGTTGACAGCTCGTGTTGCTGTTGTTGTTGTTGTTGTTGCAATGCTTAATTTCATGGCCATTTGCGCCACACGGCGTTGCATGCAGCTGTCTGTCGCGAGTTCGTTGCCTAAGTCTTTCGTTGCGTGCGTGTTCCAGGCAAGGGCAAAGGGAGGCCGGGGCTAATGTGAGTGGTGGAAGGAGTAGGGGAGGGGGGGAAAACAATCTTCCGCACATTTAACAAGTTTCGCATAAAATTACAAAACTGACATAATTCAAGATAGCAGCCCGAGCAGCTCTCACAAAATTATCTCATTCGGAGTTGAGGCCGGAGTTGCGGTCCGGCTAGCCGTCGCCTAAATGGCCTGCTAATGGCCTAAAGTGTACTTGGCGATAATATTTAGCACATAGCGCATCACTCCTCGAGCCTTAATAGTTTGTCTTAGCCCGGCTCACGTTGTTGTTGTTGTTGTTCCTGTTGACTGCTTTTTCGGTTGACAGTTCGCGTGGTTTCTCAGATCGCACAACTCGTAGGTACATAAAATCTTTGATATTACGACTGTTGGCAGTCGAAATCAATTTACATGCATTCAATTACAAATTGTAAGCCATTTCTGGAAACAGAGACAAGACAACGAGAGGGCCGCGAGCAGAGAGAGAGAGAGAGAGAGAGAGAGAGAGAGAGAGGGAGAGGGAGAGGGAGACGAAATTACAGCAAGAACAACTTCAGGTTGAGAGCTGAGAAGCAGACTGAAGCAAGACGGCAACGTATTCAGGCTTGGTTTTTGGTTAATTTATAAGTGAAATACTTAAATGTAAATTAATAGAATCTGTGATTAAAGATATATATAGATATATAGCTAGCTGAACTATTGACTTTTTCTATTGGTTTCTAATCGAATCAAAGGTCAATATAGCTATAGCAGCAGATGCACATTCATTTGAATATTTGTTTTCTTGCCTGGGCACAGCATGCCCACTCTGCCGTCTGCCATTTAACAGGGTAGCGCAAGTCAAGTTTGCAGTGCAACAGAAACTGGGCAATCAGTTTATAAAGTTTATGGGCCAACTGCCAACTGCCAACTGCCAAGTGCCAACTGCTTGTAACGGCGCGTTTTTACGACCCAATAGAGCGCCCAAGCCCCAAGCCACACCCCGCTCCCGACACCGCCCCCGCGCAGAGCATCGGCTCGACGGCTGCTTAATCGCCGATGGAGATCTGCGACAAGTTTTGTAGCGCTGTTAAACGTTTGCATGATTTTGATTTTGATTTTGATTTTGATTTTAATGATACGACGCGACTTGGACTTGCGATGCGGACTTAGAGATTGGAGTGGAGCGGAGCCTGAAGTCTGGAGTCTGGAGCTTGGAGTCTGGAGTGGGGGCTTGCAGCACGTCCTAATTAGCGCCCCGACTGCGGTGGCCATCAAAATAAACACTTTTAGAATACGAGCGGAGACATGTTTTTATAGTCATAAATTCGTTGGGTTTATGTTGGGAAATCTCAGATCTGGCATTGAGATTATGTCTTGGCATTCCGCGCGCTCTCCCTCTCCCTCTCTCTCTCTCTCCCTCTAGAATTCCGGTCGGCATCTCATCTTGATGGATATTCGAGAGGAGTGGTGCAGACGACGTCTTTTAATTGAATAAACAAATACTTGGAGCTCCTTTTAATCAGCGAGGATAACGCCCAAAGTGCTTCAAGAGCTGGCCATAATAGCATATTCATGTTTATGGCCAGCTCCCAGCTTAATGACAATGTCTCTCACTCAGTGTCCCTCTCTCTCTCTCTCTCTCTCTCTCTCTCTCTCTCTCTCTCTCTCTCTGTTCTCTGTGGTGCTGTGGCGCCTTAACAAGCAGCTAATGGCTAATGGCTCATCCATGCCATGTCGCACGATCCTCGAGCTAAATTATCACACGATTCATTCCAAGCTGAATGCAGATTGAGGGGTGAGGAGGGGCCGGTCGGGGCAGAGGCATTGCATTAATAAGCCACAGCTTTGCGGAGGCTGTCGTCGATTTCTCTGCCATAATTTAAATACAGGATGCGATAACCCAAAAGAGACTTTGCTGCAGAGAGCGAGACGGAGAGAGTCAGAGGCAGAGCCAAAGGCAGAGAGAGACTCCTGGTACTGGACTGGTAAGCTTTGCATACTATTTCGGTAGAGTCAACTTCCACTTAAGCTGCTAATTACTTTTGCAGAAATCTCTAAAGAACTCTAACTGTGCACAAGACCAGCAGCAGCTGCAGCTCTTGTGCAATATTTGCCGACTTGTTTTATATAGTAAAATAAAATGAATACTATTATTTTGTTGCTGTCAAGACAACTGTTTCTTGGAGGCATCAATGCAACACTTAGTTGCATTCCCAGCTCTATGTCGACAAGTCTATTAGCTATCGATAACTTATAACGGTTAAAGTAGGCCCTTTGAGCTCGTATCTGCTTTCGATAATATAAAATAATCTCATATAGCTAAAATTTACCTTGAAATTACATAATTCCATTTAATGTGTGCCGAGATTTGGACTAACTTTTATGCCGCGCAACGACGGGTAATTGTACTCGAGCAGATGCTGGTCGATGACACGCTAAAGAATGCCAAGTGGATGCAATTGATGTCATGTGGTCTAAAGGCGAATTAATCAAATGGCGTGGCAAGAGAGGCAGCCAGAGGGACACAGAGAGAGAGAGAGAGAGAGAGAGAGAGAGAGAGAGAGAGAGAGGGAGAGAGAGAGAGGCTGTGATACAAAGCCTAATGGTCATAATGAATGGATAATGGCTAAGGAGCTGCATTAACTACATGCCAAGCAGCAGCAGGAACGAGCCGAACGCTGCGCTGTGGCAGAGGATGAGGCGCGTTGATATTTGCACAGAGCCAAACAATATATAAATTAAGGTAACTGCATGGGTGCCCCAACTGGAGGCAGGCCAACAGCAACAGCAACAGCAACAGCAACTGCAACAGCCATGGCCACGGCAACTGTTGCAACTGCTCGCTGTGGCATCTACTTAATTTCAAGTTGTCCGCGGAAAAACTTAGGCATATTTAACCGCATGTCGCTGCACGCGTGTGTGTGTGTGTGTGCCCCACAGTTGGTGGGATGGGGAGCTGCTCCGCAACTGTGGATAATTCTCAGCTGAAACCTGGCACTGATTTGAATGTCTGAACATGTCCAAAAAGATGCTGCGACTCTTGTTGCCGTTGTTGTTGCTGTTGCTGTTGCTGTTGCTGTTGTTGCATGCCCCACGCTCACGCATATTCCGCATATGCAGACAACGCGCGACGGGATGCAGGCGCCACTTGGCCAGCAGACAGGGCAGACAGGTAAATGCTAATGCCAATGCCCTCGACTGCCAGTCGCCCTGCCTCTGCAACCGGCTGACCTTTGCACATGCCACAGCCGAGGCGGGCAGCGAGGGCAGCGCGGAGAGCAGCGGACAGCGTTCAGGTCAAATGTCGCCAGCTGTTTGGCCAAAGCGCCAGCTTGCTCAGCTCGTGTCGCCTCGCCCCGTCTCCTGCCCATCTCATCTCAGCTGAGCTCAGCTCATTCCCAATCTTTATCTTCATCTGTTGGGCTGCTGCTGTCAGCGTTGCCATCATATCGAATGACAAACTCGACTGCACAATGAAACGCAATGCGTGCTGGCAGCTCGGCAGATTATCAGAGCTCGGCCAGCTCAATTGGAAAATGATCGATGATCGTACGAGTGTACTGTGTACCTATGTCAGTCTGCGTGCGTGTGTGTGTGTGTGTGTGTGTGTGTGTGCGTGGCTTTGAAATGGGTTCGCTATCTACTGACATTGAGAGTACCAACTCCAGCCGATGCGATATTGTCAATAAGTCGGATTTTAGGTGGCATTTCGAGCTCTGCCCTAATTAAGGTTCGCTTCTGTTTAAGTTCATTCGTCGTCTTCTACTTCTCCTGCCTCATCTTTTCCCATGTGCAGCATGCGATTCCATTGAATTTGTATCTTGTTGAATGCCCCAAGTGGAGATTAGAATATGCCATGCACACCTCAGCACACCTAGAAGGCGAACGCACTCCATCGCGTAATGCGCAGTCGCAGTCTACTTTATTGGGAAGTCTTTGAGCTGAGAGCAGGTCTACGAGGGAATAGATCGGATTTGGGTAGATAGATAGAGAGAGAGAGGGAAAGGGAGAGCGGTAGCTATAGCGATTGGCGTGACCTTCACTTGCCCTCAGTTTGCCAATTGGCTCAGTGTTAACATCCTTTGTAGTTCGACGAAATCCTGCAAATCTATTTGTCAGATCCCGATTCCTTCTTTCGTTGGTTCAACCGATGATAGTCAGCCTATCCGTCAGTCCATTCTTCCGCCTACACGTCCGTCCGATCATTCGCCTTTCCGCTACTTCGTCCATCCGTCAGTCTGTCCACCTGTAGGCTGACAGTCTATCTGTGCGTCCATCTATGGGTCTGCCTACATATCGTTTTCGATCTGGTAAATTATGATAGCTAGAGACTTGTGAGACACGCTGGCCCGCGCATATTAAGTTTCCTTCCAATAATCGATACATTATATCTTTTTCCATAAATTCGAATTGAATCCAATATCAAACTGTAGTTATATGTATATTTATAGAAAAATTATGAGTGCTCCTGCTTTGAAGTTAGCTCCTCTCGCTAACCCTTCTCCAATGTTGGATGCAGCTCATTTGTCGTAGGGCTGGGGAAAAACAGGCGAGGGGTATCTGCTAGTCGTCTACTCCTCACTGGTGCAATCTGACTTATTCCGTTTATATTTTTCATATTTTTATCATTTATTTTATTATCATTATCTATTTGGGAATTTCAGCTAACCTTCTTTAGTCTCTTTTGCTTATCTTTTCTCGATTTGGAGAACTGTAAAATCAGGAGAAGCTATCAGACTTTAATGGGCTGCGATTATTCTGATGCTGCTGCTGCTGTTGCTGCACCACAAATAATTCGTTCAGCTAAAACACAAATGAACATGTCCACGTTGCAAGTGTCAACACAAAGAAGCCCAATTGAGGAAGACGAAACGAGTAGGAACGTAGTAAACGGATGTCAACGACTGCATAATACCTCTTCTATGTGAATGGGTTAATTTAAGAGTGGCTCAGCTGCAAGGCCAATGTCTCAAGAGAATCGTCTATATATCCGTCTTGGTTGATCGACGTTTAAGCTGTTGTCAAAGCTCTGTCAGAAGGTTGACAAGTATTCTATGGATTCTTTCTGTATCAAAGCAAACTGAAATTGCCTAAAACCAATATACCCGTTGCTATCCAGTTAGAGGGCGAGTATAAGAAGATCTGAAGTTAGTTGCTAAAGGGGCAGCAGCAGGAGCACCGGCAGCAGCTTGTTGTTGTGGCCATGTTGCAGCTGCTGTTGCTGCTGTTGCTGTTGCGATTGCAATCTCTCTGACTGTGTGTCTCTGTCTTTCACTCTGTGTGTCTCGCTCCCTCTTTGTCGCTTGCTTAATTTTCCGCCATTTGCTCATTTTGGCCTGGGCAGAACGATAAAGCGTATGTGCCACGGCGCAGGAGCAGCAGCAGGAGCTCATCATTGCAGATCTTCTGCTGCTGATAAGTAGCAACTACCGCGAATGAAGTCGTCCCATCAACCAGGGGTAACACACACACACACACACACACACACACACACACACACACGCACACTGGCATACAACATACACAATTTAATTAAACGCAACGACTACCGTGCAGCCTCCACTTACCGGCCAATGATCGGGTCAGTGGGATCGAGAGAGCTGCGTGACTCGCATAAATCGCACAGCATCAATGGCTGCTTATCTTATCCGATAGAGTTTTGTGTGCACCAAAAAGTGAGCGAGACGACATTGACGGAGAGACAAAGGCAAAGAGCAGAAGCTGCAGTCGCTGGCCACTCGGCCTGGCCTAATGAAGATCTTTTGTGTCTGGCTGCATAATTCATTTCCAATTTATATGCCATAAAGGCCGATAATGGACGCAATTAAGTTCGTGTCCCTTTGATAATTTTCCACATTTACGCGGCCATTAAAGCGATTCCCAGCGCATTTCTCTCGCACATTATCAGCCAACGGCTCATTTCCATTTCCAACTTCAGCTCCAGCTCCAGCTCCGACTCCTGCCCCAGCTTCGTCTCCTGCCCGGTCGCCGCTTATCGTCCGAGCAAAGAAAAATGATAGACGCATGTGGCATGCATATTCTAGAGCCAACTTAGGGTGCTCTGACACCGACTCGGGTCTGAGGTGTTAATTAGCTTTATCTTAATGCAGGTTCCGGCACACAGTTCTTAACTGAATTATACATAATAATTTGTTTGCCACTCTCTTAAAGTGGAACTTAATGTTGCCAGACTCTGCGCATTAAAAGCTAGATATGACACCAGCTAGCCAGCCCTCCGCTCTTCCTCTCTGCCTTCCTGCCTCTCTGCCTTCCTGCCTCTCTGCCTTTCTCTCCCTGCCTTAGTCTCCCTCTACGCCCACTCTCTGACTGGCAGCTCGTGTTAAGCGTCCATTAATCACATTAGATGTGCATTAATGGGCATACGAAAAAAAAACAAAACTTGAGAGGATGTCTTGGCTATGCTTCGCTTCGATTTTTACTATATTGATACTAAACTCTATTTGTGCATAGTTAGGGAATCCATAGGCATCCGCTACTGTTTTTTTATTTTTTTTTTATTTTTATTGAATCAGTACTGATGTATTCATTTATAAATTAAAGTTGAATTGCTTAATTCATATATAGAGATTTTTTTATTATTTTAACATGCTTGTTAACAGTCGCTAAAGTGCAAAAATCAATGAGGGAAACGCACCATTGGGGTTTCCTATGTCTAATTGCAGTAAAAACACACTAAAAGATTGATATAATATATAAGATGTTTTATTTATTTAAACATAAAAGATTCGTTGCGCTATAGTAATAAGCTGAAAATATATCGAATTATGATTATTACATTATTTATGATGCTTATATAGTATATTATAATATGTATACGTGAATCAGTACATATAACAAATAAAAGATTAATTCATACAGGTCTCATAACTACTTTTTCTATAAGTAGAATTAAGTAGAATCAACGGAAAATGTGATAACTATTGTAAAATCTCTATTTCTGTGTAAGCAATATTATTATTAAATAATTATCTTTAATTATACATAAGTATATTGTAAATATAAATATTATAATATCAAACAACAAAATCTAGGCCAACATAACTACCACAACTTCCTCGTTACTTTATTATTTTCTAAGCTCATTTTGTGGCAGTAACAAGTTATAAATAACGGCGCAATTAGTTTCTAAAGATTTGTTCTTTAACTTCAGAGTATAACTAGTATAATTAAAGTTGCAGCTCATTTGATATGTCCACTAAGCTAAGAGAATTGCTTTTGTATTTACGCTGCGAGATTCGCGCGCAGACATCTTAACATAAATCACGCATGTTAATGGCCACTGTTGGACCGCTGTTTATGTTATTTATTTAACTGTAATGCGAATAGCAGTCAACAACTACTTACAATGCCTGCAATGCGCGCAGTCCACAAAGAGTAAAGAAACAAGAAGGAAAGAACAAGAGTGAGGGAGTGAGAAAAGAACTACAAGTACACCCACAGGCCAACCCCAAGTGTGGACAATAACAACAACGCTGGCTCTGTGTATTGGTGCTTATCTGTGTGAGCGCCGCATATGCCGGCTGCCTCTCTCTTGCGCTTGCTCTCTCGCTCTGCCACTCTCTGTGTGCTTGTGTGAGCGCAAAAAAGAGGCGGAGCTAAGCGCCGGCCACGGCATCGGCGGTCGCAACAGAAGCAAATGAAAATGATGGGCTATAGAAGGGAATGCATTTACAGGGTTGTTGTGGCTGCAAAGAGTGAAAGTAGAATTGCACAAGCATATACATACATAAGCAAAAGCGCTCTCTCGACAGCTCGCTCGCGCTCTCTTAATGCAGTGTGGTCGCCATTATAGCACTTTATTAAATAAACAAACAATCAAAAGAGCATTAAGCAAACACAAAAAACCAGCACACACACACACACACACACTCTGACTTATGCCGACAGAGTTGCTGCTCAGCCATTACGCATGCTCTCGCTGCTTCAGGTGTGGTTAGAGAGTGAGAGAGCGCGCCAGAGCGAGATGGAGTGTGGTAGGCAAAAGCCAAACGGGCTATGTCAGGGCTATCGCTGTTCCTCTTGCACTCGCACTCGCTGCTGCTGCCAGTGCTGCTACTCATTGGGGAGTTCGACGAGATGGAGACTGGGCAGCGCTGCGACGGCGACTGCGGCCGCGACCGCGGCTGCGACTGTGGCTGCCAAAGATACTTTTCTTGCGGCGTGCACGCCATACGAAATCAGTCAATGTCTTGGAGTTGATGGCGCGAGTACACGCGACACGAGTTGAGTGCGACTGTGACTGTGACTGCGACCGTGACTGCGACTGCGACTGCGACGCGTGCGAAACTCAATGCAAAACAGTGACTTGAATTGTGGTGAAAACGCGACAGTAACGAATCGCCGCCGCCAGCGTTCGCAACGCTCCACACATCCAAACAACTGCATTTTGTTATCAATTTTTTTGTGTGCTGTGCTTAAGAGAATCAAACAAATTAGATAAGCGATAAGTGAATTTACAGCAAATGCTAAAACCATGCTAAAACTGTTCTCAAGCAAGCTAAGATATCTCTAAACAACAGTTCCTAATACAAATACATATATATATATAAATATATATATATATGCGGATATATACTCGTATATATATATTTAGAAAGAGTTAAGAGTAAGCATCACGACGTCGTCGCCCGGGTCAATAATGCTGGTGCCGTCGGACATGATCGCGGCACAGTCCAAGATGGTTTATCAAATGAACAAATATTGCGCGGATCGGGTGCAGGTGCGCAAGGCGCAGATACACAAGCAGATCCAGGAGGTATGCCGCATCGTACAGGACGTCCTCAAGGAGGTGGAGGTGCAGGAGCCGCGCTTCATCTCATCGCTGAACGACTACAACGGCCGCTTCGAGGGCCTGGAAGTGATCTCACCCACAGAGTTCGAAATCATCATTTACCTCAATCAGATGGGCGTCCTCAACTTTGTGGACGACGGCACACTGCCCGGCTGTGCGGTGCTGAAGCTGAGCGACGGCCGCAAACGCTCCATGTCGCTGTGGGTGGAGTTCATCACAGCGTCCGGCTATCTGTCGGCGCGCAAGATACGCTCCAGATTCCAGACGCTGGTGGCACAGGCGTGCGACAAGTGCGCCTATCGCGACATTGTCAAAATGATCGCCGACACCACGGAGGTGAAACTGCGGATCAGGGAGCGGATCATTGTCCAAATTACGCCCGCCTTCAAGTGCGCCGGCCTCTGGCCGCGATCGGCATCACATTGGCCGCTGCCCGGCATACCCTGGCCGCATCCCAACATTGTTGCAGAGGTTAAGACTGAGGGCTTCGATATGCTTTCCAAGGAGTGCATCGCACTCCAGGGCAAGAACTCCGCCATGGAGGGCGACGCCTGGGTGCTCAGCTTTACGGACGCCGAGAATCGGCTACTGCAAGGTGAGTGCTCAACTGCGAATCGAATCAAATTGCCGTCGGCATGAGAAGCAAATTTTTGTTGATAGCTCACCTAGACAGCGAAAACGCTTAGCAAGGTACTTTCAATGGTCAATTATTATATTATATGAAGTAATCATATAATAGTTGAAGAATATATACCATACGTAATAGTAATAATATTTCACTTATCGTAATGGATACATGAAATACGCAATGGATAGATCAAATAGTAATACATTCCAAAAAGGCATAATATGCATATATGGGCATATCATTGTCTCTTTTGGAGTGTCTAGTGTAGTATTACGAATAGTATTATATACTATATATGGGAACAAGCTCAGATATCATATGCACAGATCCCTGAAGTAGTGAACATCTAGAGATAAGAGTATCGAGGGATTTCTTAGTTTGCAAACGTACGTTTCATATCTTATAGGTAACATTAACATTATTAGTAAGTGTATATAGTACCTATATCGTATAATGAGGTAGTTCACATATATAGGAAACACTAATAGGAGAATATTCATTTTAAAAACGCTTTTTCATATCTTGTAGTTAACATTATTAGTAAATGTATATATAGTATTTATATAGTATTATACCGTATATAGTATAATTGAGTTGTGTTCAGAGAACAAATGCATAGGTGACTTAAAAAGATCTCATATATCACTAATAAGCTAATGATATATTTCGAAAATGACTTAGAGATTGCTATAGAGCTGCATATAACTAGATAGAATATGTATAATAAAAGTAGTTAAAGCTCATCTTAATCGCCAACTAGAAATTTGGTTTTTAGTTAAAAATGGTTTAGTGATATCTATTGCTGCCTTGAGCCTCGTTTTGTCACCGAAGAAATTTGGATTATGTTTCGTCGTCAGAAAGTCAGCTTTTGATTGTGTTTCATTGAAATAAATTGAAGTCAAATGTGGAAATCTAACTCAAAGAAGAGAAGAGGAGGAGATTCTCCTCCTTCCCTCACAAACATACTAGAATATAAATATGACTTTAGCTTACGTCAGTGCCACAGTGCAGTACGTTCGTGCCTTCCAAAAAAGCCAAATAAATAAAGAAACAAACAAAAACGTCTCAAACCGAGTTAAACCAAAAAATACTAATAATAAATGATAGCCGACAGTAAATTTGAAATGAAGAAATTCGAGCAAGTGCTTGGCTACCTGGCTCCCCTCACCACCACCCAGCGATCCTAAACAGCAGTTGGCTCCCCGTCAATGTGTTTACAATCAGCGACACACTTAAATTTAATTGATTTATTTCGAACAAATCAGCGACTGTAGATTTCATATAATTGCTTGTAAATCAAATCAGCTATCAAGATATATATGTACAGATGTATGTGAATGTGTGTGCTGCTATGGCTAGCGACAAGATCCGTTCGATAAGCCGGACGCTCATCAAAATGCATTCGATTAGCTCTTCGCCTAGCTCCGTTGAACATGTGATCAACGCAAACATCTAGCTGGAGCTGATCCTCGACCGATCACACTGAGGACTAGTCTAACGGCTTTCTTCGACAAGAGCCAAACATGATCAGATTGAAGAGTGTGAATATCTCCACTGATCATGGTAGAGATGTTGCTTTTAAACACCAGTTAGTAACGTAATTGATCATAAAAGAAGGTAATTAATGTTTTTACAGGTGCTTCACTGGCTAGAGATCATTTAACACTCGCCTAATCTAATCATCGCCGGCAATTAAAAAGATTTAGTTAAGCACGAGACTATTGATCATCATAAGGCACGATCTCATCAGACTCAACTTTTCTAAGCATCGATGGAGTATCTAGTTGAGCTATAACAAATGCTAGCTAGTTAGTAGTATATACATCTGACGATTCGTTTGTATTTCTGTTCTGTTTATCGATTCTCAATCAATTTCCATTAAGTTCGACTGCGAAGGGAGAAAAACGTTTAGGCAATCGATCGTCTGTGGCCTGGCGGAGCAAAACGCATCCGTTTATCGAAGCGCGATAAGCAATGAGATATGGCCTCCATGATGGGCAGCGATCATAAATCTGTGTGTGGACTAGGCCGAGCACTATTTATTGGATAAGCCACCTTTGGCCGCCTTTCTGGCTGATGTCTCCACGCGCACAAATCCACGCTGATCTGACTCAGATAAACGAAGTTGGGCTGAAGTCTCGAGCAGCCGCTAACCATCGGTATGAGGCGGCAGAGAAACGGGTTTTCGGCTCGATATCAACAAATGCCAGCAGTGACCGAGCCATAAATAAATTTCTAAACGATTTTATAAATATTTTAAATCTCGGCGATTAGATAAAGTCAACAAATAAATAAAAACAACGGTGCGGCGGCCCGGTCTCAAGAAGCCAGCCAAACAAAAATCAAATACAAATAAAAAGCTAAAACAAAAAAAAACCTTTAAAGCCACCAGAGACGACAAAGCGAAAGCAAAAACAAAACAAAAAGAAGAAGAAGCGAAATAAAATATGAAAAAAGATAAAAACTTAGCCAAAGACCCAAATCGAAATCAAATCTCAAGCCCTCACATTTGATTTTATGCGCCGTCTCAACGATCTCTCTCGAGCACCGATCTTCGGGTCTTCGAGTCTTCGCATCTTGGAATCGTGTCTCTTGGATGCTAGTCGAGCGTCTTGACATTTAATTTAATGCTGGCTGTCGCATAATAATTGCTCGTTTCTTCTTTAGCAGCCAGCGATCGTGCCCCTCGACTAACTGTCACTATGACTGTATCCATTACAATATCGTTATCGCCTATCGTCTATCGATTATGCTAGCTGTCACAGTTATCAGATTTCCATTGTCACATTCGATGCGTCTTTGTTTTATTCATGTTTTGATCAGTCTGCGCATTTCTATAGTATATTAATGAAGCGCTGATCTATTAGCATTCAATATTATTCAATTGTGTATCGTTATCGTGTACCGCTTGCCTCTAATCTTATAGATACATGCGAACATATCTGATCTTGCGCTAATTTTTTTCTATTTTATTTTCGATTTTTTTTTCTCAATATCTATATTGATTCAACATATATTGTTGTCGGTTATCGACTATAATCAAATTTGTTTTATTAACTTCATTATTTCGCAAAGAAAATAATGTGAATTATTATGCATAGATTGCTTTATCTAAACTTTTATCGTTATCGTCCATTGTTTTTCCCCCTATTTGTGATTGTTCCTGAATTTGGACCAACCTCATTTAAAATATTAAATTGCAGTACTAATTTGAAACAAAGTCATTGATTCTATAAATAATTATTGTTATCGATAGTCGTACATTGTTATGCCTATCAGCACTTATTCTCACTTAATTTTGTTGTCAATCACATTTGGGAAAACAAATCGATTGTGAGTTGAATTCACTATAATCGTTTATCGATGAATTTAGTATGAGACCTTTCGAATAGTCTACAGCAATTCAAATTGACCATAATTTTATTTTTACTGTATTTATTTCCTCTATTATAAAATTTCAAGTATTCCTAGCTGTGGAACAATCATACTATTTTAGCCCCAGTTATCGTGTAGAGCCCATGGGTAGACATCATATCAACGCACCCAATATACGATTATCGGGTGCCGTTTGAGATTAGTAATTTTGACACTCGAAGTCCATGATTTATGTGCTGTTCGACTTCCCCACCGTTGGGTGCGTTGATCAATCAAAATCGGTTCACAAAATATCCGAAGACCTGATACCTGAGAACTGGACCCGGCCAGCGCACTGATTGTTTGGAGGTCTTTCTTACGATATAAGTACTGTCAATTATCAGCAAATTAAAGACAACTTTTGACCGAAACCGATTAGTCAGCACAGTTATCAAATTTCGTAAAATGTTTCCTACATTTCACACTTTTTCGACACTTGAGTGCCATTCAAATGACTAATTGGGCATGAGCATGGTCGAAATAATCAATGACAAACAATATCTACACTTGGGGCATTATGAAATTGTACAAACAATATTTATAGAAAACCATTTCGATTATCAATTCAAACTTACTGTGAGCTGCGATTCAATTTATGGCTGGGTGGCAACGCTCAGTTCTATCAAATTGTCAAAAACGTGACTGCTCGTTACATTTTATGTGACAGTCAAGTTGAGAAAATTGGATGCAGCCGTAAAATAGCATTTGACAGGCAGATAGAGTGCATGTTAAATGTGAAAGGTGAAAAAAAAAATGGAATATAAAGTAGAATATATATGTATATGATGATATTACAGTTAAAATGTTTATATTTATTAACAGGCAGTTAAAGTGCATGTTAAAGTGGAAGACAAAAAATATATATCGTGTACAATTAAGACTATAGATGACTATATGCCTAGGTTATAAAGGACTTAAGCCGTATAAAAGGCAAAACGAATTTGTGCAAATGAAAAAGCGAAATTTATGTTTGCTTTGAACTATATAGACACAGACCTTTCTCTCCCTCTCTCTCTCTCTCCCTCTCTCTCCCTCTCTCTCTGTACCTATAGTTCGATAGTTAATTTAAAATATTTTTATAGATTTTCAGTAATTGTATTTATTTAAATAATATTTCTCTACATTTCAGGTGCCAGCCGCCGGCGCTGCCTTAGCATATTGAAGACATTACGTGATCGTCATCTGGATCTGCCCGGCAATCCCGTAACGTCTTATCATCTAAAAACGTTGCTGCTCTACGAATGCGAGAAGCATCCGAGGGAAATGGAGTGGGAGGAGAACTGCATTGCCGATCGAATCAATGGGATATTCCTGCAGCTGATATCCTGCCTGCAGTGCCGCCGCTGTCCCCACTATTTCCTGCCCAACATGGATCTCTTCAAGGGCAAGTCTCCGGGAGCCCTCGAGAATGCTGCGAAGCAGGTCTGGCGCCTGACCCGCATCATGCTCACCAATGTGCGCTGTCTGGAGGAGTTGTAGGGATGCCAAGATCTTTGTGAGATGATCGTAACATTGAAATTTCCCTCTTTCGTGAATTTTTTGATTTTCTTTAGTGTTTCTTCCCTTTCAATGCTCAGTTTATTTCTATAATAATAATTCTTATTATTTTTTTGTTTGTTTTTTGTTGGGAAATGAGCTAAAAAAACACAAAAGGCGCATCGCAGGATGGCCCAAACACAAACAATTAGTTGGTAGTTAAACGGGGGCTAAGGCTTAGATGGGGGGCTAACGCTCAGAATTCGAAAAATTTTAACCCAAATACTATTTGATATTTTCATAGAATACTAAGTTGTTTAGTTCTTAGGTGCTTTCGAAAAGTATACGCTGCTTAAAGAGTTTCCTATATTTAATTGATATACACAAGCCTATATATATATATGTGTATGTATACCTACATAGTTCACATATAATACAAATAATAAAAGCAAGAATTACGCACAAACCTAAGTACTTATATCAACTATATATATAGTCTATAATTCTTTTTTTTCTGCATAAACATTTTGCCAGGCGGCAATTAAAATTAGCTGAAGGAAATTAGTTTAAGCTAAAAGACAATTTAGTAAACAAGAGTTGAAAACAACAGAATTATATATATATATATATATATATATATATATATATATATATATATATATATATATATATATATAAACCCATACAAATATATATAAACATTTTTTTTTTTTTGTTTTTAAATTATTTATTTGTGTTTTTCGCTTTTATTGTGAGTTTAGTCAATAAAAAAATTAAGTTTTTTTTTCAACAAATAACAATTGAGTTTTAATTGTTGGTTCTTTTCAGCTTAACGGTTAACAGTCGGTTAACAGCGTTATAACATTGCAAACTTAACAGTGTACGATTAACATATATACACAAATACAGTACAGGAAGTACTCTAACAGCTGCTTAACATAGCAAATAAGTAACGATAACAACAAAATGTAGACTTAGTAAAATCAATTTAAGAGCATTAGCTAATGCCCATATAACTATATACATGTCGCAGTTTAACAGTCGTAATGTAGCTAAGTCACTCTTATGGCCAATAACATGACTGGGCTAACATTAACATTTGAATGTTAATTAGGCGCCGCCGTGTGGGTCTGGGCGCTACTTTGAAGTGCTGCGTTCGACGACGTGCGCCAATTTCGGCCATCGATATAAATTTCAATTCAATATATATATCAGTCGATGTTGCCAGGTTATCAATTCCTTAGATATACATATATACATATATATATATATATATATATATATATATATATATATATATATATATATATATATATATATGTGTGTGTGTATGTATTTATATATATGTACAGCTGTCAGTCAATCGGGTTCGCCTGGCAAACACGTTGCGCATTTTTAATGGCGCATTAAGGAAATTTTCGCAGACAACTCAACGGAATTCAATAAACTTTGCATCAATTGTCGCAAAATGATCGCCAACATGACCATAAGACATATTTCTATATATATACAGGCATGCATACATATACATGTATTTATATGAATGTATGTGTTTATAGGCATTCGTGAAGGCGGCCCACTTTGAGCCTGACTCAGAGCTGGGCCAGTCCCCGAGCTCAGCCCATCCAGCATTTGGATCACGTGTGAGCTTCGCTCTCAGGCAACAGACATAACAGTCAAATTAAATTGAATGTCGTTCATAAATTAAATTATTTCTCTGTTTATTCAATCATTGATTCGTTTCATGCCTGTGATACCCCTCACAAGGTGAACGGATTTGTGTGTTCCACTCACTATTAGCTAGAAACTTGTAGCTTTATTTCACAAGCAATTATCTATGAGAAGTCTCAACTCGATAATACTCGACTTATAGGAGAACAATTATTTCAATAGAAATTAATCTTTCAGTCTTCAGTTTGATGTATTGAATTTATAACTTATTTCATAGTGCCCTATACCAGATATACATATATTACATTGCCACCCTCTATATGTCATTGATCTCTTCAATTTCAATCGAATCTGCTATACCTACAAATATCTGCTATATTCACAAATAACAATAGAAATGAATTTTCCCTATGTCATAACCCATTAACAGGGCATCTGATAGTCGTTCACTCTCCACGTTGACCCGCCCTTCATGGATCATTGTCATTGCATTCGACTGTTGTTCCTTCTGCCTTTACATGCTCTCGTACATACTCTAATATATTATTTATTTTCATTGCATTCCGCTTGATTTATGCTCGTACGAGCCTCGATTTTCATATCATGCAACAGCACGAAATGTCCCCATTTCTTATTTATATCGCTTTCAAATGTCATTTTTTCAATTGATTCCATATTGCACGTTTATCGAGTTCATCGAGTCCAATTTTTATTAAGTCAAACACGTATTTCCCTAATAAACGATCATATATTATTGCAATAATAATCTAAATTAAAGATATATCGCTCGAAATATATTTTAAAAATGCATCAAATATTTATATGTAGATAAATTAAAGAGAATCGCCAGTGAATTATACAGTTATATAATACACTTGAATATAGAGAAAATATTCAAGAAAACATATAATTTCCACATTCACAACGCTCCAACTATTTGGGGCTTGACTCTTAGCTTTTAATAGACCTATTAAAATGCCCAAAAATATTTATATAAAATATTGAATGCTAAGAATTATGGATAAATATAAGAGTTTTTACATATAGATCGCGTTTTCTGTTATGCAATTCTTATTCAAGAGCTAAGTCAGCATTTATTGCTGATGATATATAATTCATATACTTGCCCCTCCCAGACTCAAACGTATTTACATTTATAATATTATAATATAAATATATATCCGAAAGTGTTTCTCTAAGAAATAGTCCAATCACGTATACGCCTATATCATGTATTATATAGGTCTATTATCATATTCCCCATAGAACATCTCATATACCATAAATTCACAGTATTTTTTGTAAAATACCTTACTTCATTTCCTCCTATCGACTTCTATTGTCATTCCAAACTGATCTATAAACTGGATAATCACTATGTTTCACCTGTCTGTGCCACCTGACTAATTTGGTGGGCGTTCGATCTTTTATGGCCAATTATGTTCGCTTTGGCCTGTGGTCTTCGGCGTTTGGTCTGTGGATGATTTTCTAGATTTGGTCGCAGATCTTCTTTTGGATCGGGTCATCAGCCGGTTGGTTGCGCTTTTAATGAGTTGTTGTTTATTGGATTCCATTTGCATTTTAATATGACACAAAAAAGCCGAAATTTATTATTTGTTGTTGTTTGCGGTCGCTAATTTTGTATTATTTTATTTTTCATCTTCTTCTTCTTCATCTTCATCTGTGCGCTTTCATATGTATAGACTGGCTGAGGCAGGAATGGCTTCCCACACAAATTAAAGAACAATTAATAAATGATAATTCCGGCAGTCCCCATCGGCACCTCTCCACCTCCTCAGCCTCCTCCTCCTCCTCTCTCCTGTTGACTCCTTTCCATTCGAGCTGTCGCCTGTCCATTGGCATCATCTTCATCAGCCAAATGTCAGTGGGGGCCAATTTGTTAGCCAAGTCAGAATCATCTTCGCCTTCTTGTTCTTATTCTTGTTGCTGGCCTTATTTTTTGGCCTGTCTTAATGAATTCGATGCAATTTGTATTAATTTAATGGCCAGCAGCAAAATTTTTATGAACATCTCATAATCACATTTTGAACACACAATTTGTTATCTCCCGATACGCAATACGCATATTTTTATAGGGTATTTTATGGCGTGTGCGTGTGTCTAGTTCGAAAATATTAGGAATTTCCTAGAGAGAATACAATAGTGTAAGTAGAAGGCATATTTCATCTTATATACATATATATTTGTATATATTTTGTATACATATTTTATAAAGTCTACTGAATTTGTTATAGACATTCCCGCTGAATGATTGATATATTATATATATGTGCATATTTCATCACATGAATATGATGTGAAATTTATTGTGCGGTTGGGCCACTCTGTTTCCTTAGGGAATATCTATAATATTTGCTATATGCATACATAGATATCATTAATATAAATCTATATGATATGGTAGAGCAGTAAAATGTCATTAATATTGAAGAATGTAGAGCTATAGAAGATTGAAATATTTCAGATCAATGGGTATGGTAAATGAATATATCAAACGGAGAGCATAGATGGGCACTATATATAGATTGTAAAGATAAATCAAATAGTATCGCTGAAAAAAGTCTATAGAGTAGAGCCTAAGTAGTTGGAATAGATGTGTTATTTGATAATCACGCGGTTAAGACTATTCCATATGTTTGCCGATTTTTATAGCGTATAAGCCCAGTTAGAGAGAAGAAAGTGCGAGCGAGAGGGTCAGAGAGAATGTTAATGATTCAGCTACATTGGGTTAAGTACGAGTAAATGCTGTGATAATCTGGCATTAAAGTTCTCAAAGACCCCAGCATGATCATAATGGCGCTGCAGCTGGACCTGGACCTGGAGCTGTTACTGGGGCTGGGGCTGGGGCTGGGGCTCAGTTGGCTGAGCAGCTACCAAAACGAGAAGGATTTGTGTGTACGCCTGTCAACCGGCATCAACGAGGCACAGATGCCCCATCTACCTGTCTCCCTTGCCACCCCATTGCGGCCCCCGCTCGCCCCCTACGCAGAGCTTTGCATTTCTTTTAAGCGAGAATCAAAACAAATGTTTTATTTAAATGGTTAATTTGATCAGCTGCAAACCGGACTTGCAAGCTTGCAGCTTGAGACGCGATTTGCGATTTGTGATTTGCGAACCGAGCAGCCTGGATGAGAGTCTTGTGTGTTGCAACGCCCAAATGAGCAGCTTACACCATGATCATGATGACGCTGAAGATGATGGGGATGCGCATGTGAATGTGGATGCGGCTGAGGTGGGGGATGGGGATGAGGAGGTGGCTCTGTGTGCAGCGAACAAATGATGCGTCTGTGCCAAATCGTGAGAATTGCATTCGAGCCACATCAAAAGCAAAACAGGAATCAAGTAAAAGTGATCGCTGGACGAGTCTGCTCGACGGACTGATGCCCTGCAAGCAATTAAGCTAATCAGCATTGTTACTCGACTAGATGATGCCCTATGCGAGACACTCATCGGGATAAATGAAATAGGTATCCATGCCGATCTGCAGAGAGACATGATCAGATCAACTTGCAGTGCACCTACCCGACCTTGCGCCCATTTCTACAGGGTATATGAGTCCGCCAGCCATTGGCAATTTTAATTTGCGGGCTTCAATCAAGCTGCAGTGGCTGACAAGTCGCTGGGCTGGACGCGTGGGGCAGAGCCAGGCTAGCATTAAGCCCGCCAAAAGATGAGCTGTTGCTGCTGCTCCTGCTGCAATTGCTGCTGCTGCTGCTGCTGCTGCTGCTGCAGTTGCTGCCAGTTGCGTTGCGTCGGCGCTTGCCACTTAGCATAAACGGCAAATGGGGGGCAAATGGAGCAACGGGGCAGGGCGTTTGGGTGGATCGCAGCGCTTGCGTGAGCCAGTCGAAGTGAGCCACGATCTGTGTGGCCCTCGGATCAGGCTAACAAGCTGTAATTAGAGCCCCTTAGCCTGTCATCGCCAGGGCGCTTGATTATAGCCTTTTGACAAAAAAGCAAATATTCATTTAATACGCTTCAGCCACAAGCGCCGCGAGGCAGAGCGCCGAGCGCGGCGAGCGGGGCCAATGAAGAGGGCCACAGACTTCACCGAAGTTAGCAACTGTTGCGCGATCGAGGTAGAGAGCGTAACGTAATTACGAGGCAATACGCGTCGAGCCGAGCCGAGACGAGTCGCACCGAGTGACCCATTGAAAGCTGCAAATCAGTGCAGCTCAAGCTGAATGAATGGGCATAACCAGCTGAAGCATACCTGACACTCGTTCAATATACGGCCGAGTTTAGCTGTCTTTATATCTATCTATATATCTATATATCTATATATCTATATATCTATATATCTATATATCTATATATCTATATATCTATATATCTATATATCTATATACCTATATATCTATATATTATTATCTATATAACTGTTTATCTATTCTATTATTTATTCTATTCCCTCATCTAGTTAACTAACCTATCCATCTACCTATCTGCCTCTCTCTCTCTATCTTTCCCTTCGCTGTGCCATCTATGTTCCTGTCTATCCATTTATCCCATCTTCTTCACACCTTTGTCCCGATCCGCTGAGATAGCAGAGATCTTCTAATACCACAAAGCATTGACTTCTGCTCAAACTCTGCTTTCGACTAGATTAAAACAAGATTTGCCTTCACTAATAATGCAAAATTCTTAGTTACAAAATATCTCCTTTGAATAAAAATATTCATATTGTTAGTGCTGATCTCAATATAACGAAGCTAACGAACAACATTTACAAACTATATCATAGAGTATTTGTCCTGATCTCTGCTCTAGTCAAGTCAGCTCTGGCATTCAAACAGTTTTCCATTATTGGTCTGCAGGAGCCCGCATGCCTTTGCTTAAAGCCTCTGTCAGATATGTTGGCTCATTAGTGATCAAATATGAATTGCAGACTGTGGGCCAGTAATCGAGCTTTATCAATTTAATATGGGCAGGTTCCAAATCCAAACTCCAAAACTTAATTTCAAACTTGCCCAAGTGCAATGCCCAATGTTTGTAGTTGTTTATTGTTGTTGTTGTTGTTGTTGTTGTCTTCTTCCTTGACAATCGCACGCCCATTTTTGGTTAAAAACAATGGGTTCAAACGGCTGCGCTTCAGCGGAAAACAAAAAGCAGCCAACGAGCCCTAAATCAATCACAAGCAGCGACATGTCAACAGCCCCCAGTGATCGTAGGCTCCTATCTCCCCAGCACTCCCTCTCTCTCTCCCTCTCTCTGTCTATCTCGCTGTCTATGCATCTTTGTCCTCTCTCTCTCTCTCTTACTTTGTACAGTAGCGGGTCTTGCGTACACCCGCGCCCCTGCCTCTTGTCAAGCGAAATGTCAACGTGATCATCGCAGCTTGAAAAGGGCCGCCGCATATATTGTCCGTATGTATATATATATATATATATATATAGATACATATAGGGACTAAGGCCTGGGAATAGGGTTTGGCGACTACATATGTGGAACGTGGCCAGCCGTGGCCGGGACAGCAGCAGCAGAAACAACGACGAGCTGTGTGCGCGTGATATCTGAACTACGAAATTGAGATCGATTTTCGTGTACGTGTCTGAAATGAGAATCGACGAGAGCGACCCACAGAATGACATCGTGAGAGAGAGAGGGAGAGAGGAAGAGAGGGAGAGAGAGCGGTACAGCTGTAACAATAAATTATGATATTATTTCTCCTTTGCGTTGCTTTTTTTCGCCTCACCTAAATTAACCTTAAACAAAGTGACAGGCCCTTTGGCTGACTGCCTTCTGCGTGATTAGCGTGCACTTGTCGTCAAGATCGTAAGTTAAGAGATCGGAAAAGGTACGCTGGGCGGCAAATGCGATATGTGTAATTAGTATGCCAGGCAGTGGAACGCGAAACACATGTACGCCCAACTAGCCAATGTCCCGAGTGGATCCAGTCAACAGCATTGGATCACTCGATCATCGTCATCATCATCATCATCATTCGACGAGCAGTGGCACAACGCGGCGCATGCGTAATGAGGCTTACAGTCTGCTGCTGCATCCGTCTCCACAGATACAAAAACTATATGTGTATATGTATGTATCTGTACATATGTGTAGGTATATCTGATCGAGCGACGCTCGAGGATCGTTGCTGGATCGTGGATGGATACGTGTCGCTGATTTGTTCGCTGTCATAATTCAATAAAGTAGTCAAATGTCACCTGTACTTAAGCAAAAAGCGCAGGGGCTTACCTTTGTTGTTATTTCATTGATGTGCACTGGCTGTGTGTGTGCGTGTGTGTGTGTGTGTAAACGAGTTTATTGGCTACTCGAGCGTTAATGCAAATCCGCTTTAAGAATGCTTTTTGCATAGCCAACAGAAAAAAGCAGCAGAAGAGCAGCAGCAGTCGAAGCGAAAGCTAAGAGGTAAGCCGTTTCCAAGTGGGCGTGGCAATGGGTTCTTCCCTGAGCAAGTCCTAGTCCTTATGAATTCAGTGCATGTTCAGCTTGAGGAGCTGCTGAGAAAGTGAAATGAAGAACTTGTTTTTTTTTTTTTTGCAAATGGCGCTGCTTATGTTAGATCTATGTTGATGCTTATGTTAACGTTATGGTAATAATGTTAATGAAATGTCAAATGTAAAAGTTGCTTAAGATCTAAATAATATATATAATAGTACATATGCTAATGACACTAATAGATCGTATTCTCCTTTTCTGTACATACAACAAATTATTATTATATTAGAATTCTGATTAATTATGAAATTTAAGTATATTTCCATCGTACTTAGAAATAACATAATTTTTCAAATTTACAGATATAAAAAAACCGAAAATAGGTTTTCAAGCTCAAATAGTAATCACCAAATTTGTCAATTGACGTTAAATTCCATGAAATATTTTCGCATTTCACATACTTGATGAAATCCGATAAGATATATATTTGAGCTCATGAGGATCCCTAATGTCCAATTCTTTTCCAACAAAGATTTCGAGTCACAGCTCTGCATTTTCTAGCTTGCTGCTACTACAGGGTATTTATACGCTGAGTTATCTTTATGAGCGTGCACCATAAGTGAGCTCTGAGCACTCGAAAATATTAAAAAGTTTGTAAATTTCGCAAATCACCTGAAGGCAATTAAAGCTATATTCCATATACCTGGTAGAGCCGAGCGTGCGTCCACTTCAGTGGTATTTTAGAATCCATAGAGCAGAATTACTTTAGCTGGATGCATGTGAAATTTAGTTATTGTTCTTTTCCATAGAAACTTGGAGCAGCTCGTCGAGCTGGACGCTCAGCTGGACAGAGCGATATATCTACAAGATAAACGACTGCGTTACTGGTCAACGGGCGACGACTGTGTCACAGACGCTTTTTTTTAACCATTTGTTTGAAAAAAACAAAAACACAACAACAACAACAACGAGAAGCAGATGAAGTAGAAGACAAAAGAAGCACACGGCAGGGAGAGAGAGAGAGAGAGAGACAGAGAGACAGAGAGAGAGAGAGAGAGGGAGACGAAGGAGCAGAGCTGGCGGATCCAGCGAAAAGACAAACGTTGCGGCGACAACGCAGCAAGTGACAAACGTTTAGATGGATGGATCGTTTTTCATTTGGGACCGAACCGAACCGAACCGGACCGGGTCGAGTCAGGGACAGAAGCAGAGGCAGAGGTAGGCGCAGCGGTAGGGGCAAAGACAGGGGCTACGGTCCAGGGGCAGAGCAAGCAAATAAACCAACCGAAAAACGCGACGATTGCACATAAATTATATTCAAATTTCTTCAAGATCTAAGAGATATATAAATACGGGAAAAACATACACACACACACAGAGTTGAATTTATAGTACATGCTCGTTTCCACTTTTTACCATTTGCTGCTCTTTGTGTCCGTCTGTTGCGAGGTCTCACTGTCGCTCGCCTGTCGCCCTTTGTTTCAAATTTATGCAGATATGCCTACTCTTATCTGTGTGTGTGTGTGTGTGTGAAAATCCCGCGCTAAAACTTAACCAAATGCTGTTGTAACTCCGCTTCCACCTGGCCACGATCCTTCACTGATCCACTCGACGCGACTAAATCGAAATCGAATAGAGAATCGTATATCAGCGGAGCATTAAGAGAATAGAGCGGAATGGACCCACTCACAATATATATGTATGTGCATTTATATATATCTATATGTCTATAGGTCTCTGCATCCATTGTGCGGAGTGATTATGGTCAATGATATGCGAGCTCGATCGCAGCGCTTCCTGAATTCAACAAAGCATTTACAAATTGACCCCAGATAAGTTTCAAGTATTTTCATTGTTAATTTATTTATTTGATAGATTTGGTTTATTTGATAGATCTCACAGCTTTAGCTGCGAGCAGATAAATATGAGACTAAGTGGGTCGTAAAATCATGATCTTTGTCATACTAACAAAGTTACGATACTGTGGAAAGAGCTGTAACTGACTGACTAAAGATATATAAGATGGGTAAGTTCATAGGGCGTTTAAGAAAAAATATATGAAGAAATAGATCAAAAGCAGGTACCTGAACTAGAAAATTATATATAATAGGGTATAATATATATAATATAATCTGTATGAATTTAATTTATATAAACACAATAAGCGACAAAGAGAGGGAGATATGAGGGAGAGAAAAGCTCCCATGAAACATGCGATAAATATAAAGAGGTGTTAAATTGAGATTGATATATAAACTAAGAAAATAGTGTGAGAGAGAGAGAGAAGGGGGATTGATAGAGAGGAACATGGGAGCGATTTAAGAACTCAATGACTTAACTATTCTTCAAATTGTTTGTTTTATGACTTTATAACTTTTTTATAAAAAATACAAATACGTATATGTAGATATTGTGGATCTCAGCTATTGAGATAATTGATAGAAGGCTTCTGGCTGATAGCTCGTGTTAAACGTCTCTCGAATGCCTACATAACATGTGTCTCATAGATACGATTCACCGTTTGTATCTCAAAGAAATGTCAAGAAAAACAGCTGTTTACAGCTTAGATATTTTTGACAGGGTATTTAATGCGCGTCATTCCGTGAATATTTCTCTCTCCTAAATAATTGTATTTTTATTTCTGTTTGTTTGTTTGTTTGTTTTATTTTATTTTATTTTTATTTTATTTTTTTTTTTTTTTTTTGTTACCTCCTCTAATCAGAGTTTTATATTTTTGATCTTTGTGTTCGATGTTTTCGTGTTTTATGCGCTGTTTGTTAGCTGCTCATGTTGACATCCATTTGAATTAGTGCCAAATGCAAAAGATTTTCATCTAATTGAAAGCAACAAAACTAATTTTGACGAATGCTTTGATCTGAGCCAAAATCTCGACTACTCAAAGGATGAAAATGCGGAACAATTGTCAGCGCGAGTTTCCAATCAAAATATATATCGAGCAGAGTTCTGAGCACATCGGCTGTATGTTAGGGTATATAACTAGAGAGATAGTCTGAAGGGGGGGCAGTGGGAGAGGGAGGAACAGAGAGCGAGTCAGAAGTCGCGTCGTTTGCTTTTGGCTGGAATAACGCTGTCAGAAATTGCCAACTGGCACATTAATCCCGGCGACATATTTATGAATGTATCCGCATATACACATACATACATGTCTATATATATATGTGTGTGTGTGTGTGTGTGTGCTGTGGGAATGTATCTGTGAAATGTAAAACTGTGTGGTGTTCGTGTATCCGTGAGATATAAAGATATCGACTGGACGAGGGTTGCTCGCGGCCCGTTGCTAAATGAGTGCACATTTCAGATAAATTATTGCAAACAATTCGTGTACGACGGCGTCTGGCACAAAATGTATTTAACAAATTAAATTTACACACACACACGCACACGCTAGAGAGAGCGAGCGGGACTGGCAGAGAGCGAGCGAGAGCGAGACACTTCAAAGAGCGCGCCGCTGCGTGACAGACGGACGCAGCGACAGGCCGACGGCATGTTGAGCGCTCGCTCGTGTGTATCGCCGCGCTCCGTGGGCGGAGCTTGCGCCAGCCAATGAGAGCGCCACGCGCAGAGAGAGCGAGAGCGAGAGCGAGAGCGACAGCGACAGCGAGAGAGGTAGGTGTGGACGCTCTCAGATACTTTGGCATGGCTGCAGGCGCTTTGCCTTTGATTAGTCAGCGCTCGGTGCAGTTAGATGTGTGTATGTATCTTACAGTTACAGATACACAGATACGCGCACAGATGCAGATACAGATACAGAGACACTGTTGTTGTTGCTCTCGAGTTGGCACGAGACCAGCGAGGCGACAATCACGCGGTCCATGTGTCACGTGACACGCTGACAGTTGCAGCTGCGTCTCTATCTGTATCTCTATCTGTATCTGTATCTATATCTGCATCTATATCTGCATCTGTATCTATGGCTGCATTGGTAGTCGTAGCCCTGGCTGCAGCTGCCTTTGTGGGTGTACTCATAGCCCATTCATGAGACACTCACTCACACACGCACACACAGAGTGCACTTTAATGTGTGCGTGTGTGTGTGTGTGCTTTATCTGGCAAAGCTGTAAATATTCGCGAGATTTACAACGCCAGCAACGACTCCGGACTCCGATTCGCACTCGGACTCAGACTCGTCCGCGTATCTCTTCGTCTGAATCGGCATCGAGTGTTTTGTTAGCTGGCATCGCAGCACCGCATCGAGGCTGTCGAGGCTGTGGCAGAGGCATTCGACAGATGCACGACAACTCGGCTCGGCCATAACGCATCCGCATTAACGCAATCGCAACAGCTAATCCAGTCCGCGGTACACACACACACACCCATATATATGTATATATATGTATGTACAGATATATAGAAGATACGCGACATTTAATATAAATACAAAAGCAAAGCCCAAAGTCAAGAGTTCGCGCTGTGCTGCTACCCATTGTTGCCACTTCGCCTGTCAACGTAACTCACAATTGAATTGTTCCTTTGTCTACTCCTTCTCCTGCTCCAGCTCCAGCACCGCCTTTTCCTCTTTCTTCACCGCCTTTACCTCCAGCTCGGCCAGCAACCGCTTCCGATTTCGTTTGCAGCTCGCATAATTGGCATACGCTCGAGGTCAGCGTCAACTCCAACTCCAGCTCCAACTCCGACTCCGATTCCGACTCCGAGTCCAGCCTCAGCTCCAACGTCAACATCAACGTCAACCGCCGCCGTTTGTTGTTAGCCGCCAACGCGAGCAGGCAACCTTCTGGGGACATCCTGTCCTTGGGCACCCGATTGGCTCATCTAACATAAATATCATTGCAGCTCGAGATGCTGGTGCCGCCGGATATGATGGCCGCCCAGACGCGCATGATTTACCAACTGAATCGCTTCTGCGCCGAGCGCGTCCAAGCGCGCATCTTCAAGACGGCGACGGCCATCCGTGAGATCTGCAAGATCGTCCAGGACATACTCAAGGAGGTGGAGCTGCAGGAGCCCCGCTTCATATCCAGCCTGGTCGAGTGCAATGGCAGGTGAGTGGGTAGACCCAGTATCTGAGAGTAGAAAATCTCTACTCGGATTGTATAGATAAACGAAAGAACTTTTCATTGCTTTTTATGAGGTCTTTGAGATTGACAATAAATAAAAATTGATATTATTCAGAGGATTTATTGAGGTGAAATGATTTATGTTACATTTAACTGTAATTAGTAAGAGATTTTATGTAGTCAATAATATTTACAGAGAGACAGAGAAATTAGCGAAAAACGAATCAAAGGCAATACCCATGATTCCATGCAAAAAATGTGTTCTCATAGAGTTCTAGAACCATATATTTTATTTATTATTCAATTAGAAATAGATACAGAAATAATGCAGATCATGCCTAAGTCTCAGGATTTTCCAGCTCTTTTATCAATTTATCACTTTGTCAACGAGGATTTGATAGCCAGGACAAAGGTAAACTACTTGGTATATTTTGCATTTCGAGTTGTGACACTTTGAAACAGATATGAGTGTATGTAGTCAGATTTTAATTGAGACAAATATGACATATATATGTATATATATTTATAAATCAGTATATGATCAGATATGTATATACATAAATGAATATGCTATATATAACAGGTAGAGGTTAGTTCAGAAAACATCGCCAAGTCGCATTGCTATACTCGTATAATATCAAAGATATATAAGCACCTTTATAAGCACCTGGTGTATATAGTGCACATAATAAATTAAAATTATACAAAATTATAATTTATAATATATAAATATGTCGTTAATCCTTCACACTTGATGTTACGCTGGTCGGGTAGATGCAATCGATATTGAGCAGTAGGAGAAGCCGAGGAGCATGACTTGACAGCAATGACATCGCATGTTTCATGCGATTCAAGAACCGACTCAATGCTGACGTTGTTGTTGTTGTTGTGCGATTATAGCAGGTGAGGCAGGAGAGCGCTGACAGGTATCAGACGACCGAATTACGCAGCTCCAATTGGCAGCCATTGATTAGACGCAGTCGATACCGAAGCTGAGTCGAGGATTACAATTCGTTTCTGTATTTATGTGTGCGAGTGTGTGTGTGTGTGTGTTGGTTCCATTGCAGATTCGAGGGCGTCGAGGTGATCTCACCAAATGAGTTCGAGATCGTGCTCTACCTCAATCAGATGGGCGTCTTCAACTTTGTGGACGACGGCACTCTGCCGGGCTGTGCAGTGCTGAAGCTGAGCGATGGACGCAAGCGCTCGATGTCGCTGTGGGTGGAGTTCATCACAGCGTCCGGCTATCTGTCGTCGCGGAAGATACGCGCACGCTTCCAGACGCTGGTGGCGCAGGCGTGCGATAAGAGCATCTACCGGGACATGGTCAAGATGATGGGCGATACGACAGAGGTGAAGCTACGCATCCGGGAACGCTTTGTGGTGCAAATAACGCCGGCTTTCAAGTGCTCCGGCATCTGGCCAAGATCGGCGGCCCATTGGCCCATGCCGCACATACCCTGGCCGCATCCCAACATCGTGGCCGAAGTGAAGACGGAGGGGTTCGATCTGCTCTCCAAGGAGAGCATCGTCATGCAGAACAAGAACAACAATGCGGCCAGCATGGAGGGCGATGCCTGGGTGCTCAGCTTCTTCGAGGCCGAGAATCGCCTGCTGCAAGGTGAGTGAGCAGGGGGCAGGGGGGCAGAGGGAGGGAGATGCGAGAGAGATTTAGCAATCTATTGGCAACTGAGATGATGATGCTGATGATGACGATGTGAATCTTCAAAGGTGGCTGCCGTCGTCGCTGCTTGAGCATACTGAAGACGCTGCGTGACCGGCACTTGGAACTGCCCGGCAATCCGATCAGCGCATATCATCTGAAGAATCTGCTGCTCTACGAGTGCGAGAAGCATCCGCGTGACTTCGAGTGGGACGAGGGCTGCATTGCGGACCGTTTGAATGGGATATTCCTGCAGCTAATCTCCTGCCTGCAGTACCGTCGCTGTCCACACTACTTTCTGCCCAGCCTCGATATGTTCAAGGGCAAATCCCCCAGCGCCCTGGAGCAGGCCGCCAAGCAGGTCTGGCGTTTGACTCGTGAGATGCTCACCAATGCGAATGCCTTTGAGAAGTTGTAAGCGCAATAGTGAGAGAGCGAGAGAGAGAGAGAGAGAGAGAGAGAGAGAGAGAACGTGTAATTGTATGTATGTGTGTGATTGTAAATGTGTATGTGTGTGTATGATTCAAGGTGCTAAATTTTCATTGTCACAGCGCAGCGATTGCGCTGATCTGATAAGCGAAATGCCATCACTGGCAGCCATTTTGTGCCATGCGTGTGCCTCTGTGTGTGTGTGTGTGTGAAAATGTGCGCATAGCTGCAAAAACAACAACAACAATAGCAGGCAGCGAAGCCCGAAGTGTTAATGCAAAGATGCGAGATAAGCCGCACATAGCCCACTCCTAAATCCAAATTCGCTGCCTCTGCCTCTGTCGCTGTCGCTGCCGTTGCTGCTGCTGCTGCTGCCATTCCCGTTGCACGCCTGACTGCGCTTAGCCGGCGAATATTGTTTTTAATAACTCGCCGCTGTTCGCATGCTTCGCCCAATGGCCAAATACAATGGCAGCAACAACAACTGCAGCGAAATAACAAAGCAAGACAAAACGTAACACAAACAGTTACAGCAACAACAACAAAAGCAACATCAGCAGCAGCAGCAGCCAGAGTGAAAAGGAGATACAACGAAACATAAAAAGAGCATTTGGCGGCTTCGCTTTGCAAGTGAGCTCAAGTGTGAGGCGAATCCGTTCTCATTATCGAAATTGAGTGTTCACTCTCTTAAGTACTCGAAATACCAATACAGACAAAACAGCTGTATGCGAACAAAAAGCAACAACAACAACTACGACAAGCGAATACTTCAATTACACATATGTACATATACATATACAAAGTATAGCCATGTATTTACTCCGGATTTAGATGTCAAGATATTTGTTGGACTTAAAAAACAGAAAACAAAGTTTTTGGACAATACACATACTATATATGTATATATTTGTCTTCCTCTTTGAGTTATATTAAACATACATACATGTAGAAGATGTAAGTGAATACTTATTATTAAATTAAATTATATTAAATTTTTTTTTATATATATACATATTATATAAAGTTAATTATTATACTTGTTTAGGAAACAGTTGAATGAAATAAATTTTAAAATAGCCCAAGGCAAATTTTATATATGTACATATGTACATATTTTTTATCTACAAATTTCACACATGCATATGTATGCATGTTTGTATGGATGCATATATGTGTGTAAATAGAGCAAACATATTTGTGTAGTCGCATGCTTGAGCTTTGCGACGAAAATATTAGACGCACTACTACTCTTAAAGCTACTTTTAAGGCGAATTTGCAAAGCTGAGCATAGTTGAAAATCTACTTCGCCGCAGAGCACAAAACCGAGACACACTAATACAGAGAGACAGAGACAAGTTGAGATTTACGACTAACGAATGAATTGGTTCTGCTTGCAGTCAAAGTAAGAACAAGCAAATACCTTGAAAAAGCTGCGTCACAAAACTTTAAGCTGCAGTTTCATACTTGAGAGCCGCTCATGGACTGAGAGAGGGACAGAGGCAAAAACAGAAGAGAGCTCATTAAAACTTGGTAGCTGTTTGCCATGCTGACTGTGAGATAGTGTTATGAGTATTGCTCGATCGCCAAAAACAAAAACAAAAGCAACAACAGCAACAATTTATTTGTTGCTCTTAGTGCAGGACAGCTGCAGCGACAACTGAGCATCAATTTTATTACCCTTATTTATGGTTATGTTATTCCTGGGGCCTCCAATGAGCGCTGTCCTTCTCCTCCTGCACCTCCACCGCCGCCTGCTCCTGCTCCTGCTCCTGCTTCGTCTTCAACCTCTGCATACAGACAAAAAGTTTTCAGCGAATGTAATCGATATTTTTTTTTTTTTGCTTTGGCTGACAAAAGATGTTCCGCTGCGAGAAATCCATTTACGTATAAGTATATACATATACACACTTATATATATATATATATATATATATATATATATATATATATATATATATACCCAAGTGCGTAGTTTAATCAAAGGTAGAAGGGGGCTGGGGCGGGAGAGGTTGGTAGGTTGGGTTTGCTGCAGAGGTAGCATAATGCGATAGCTAAAATAACAAATTATGCTGAAGCACGCAGGATCATATTACAAACATATTGTATAGCTAACCAGCCAAGCCATTATGACAGAGAGACAAAGAGCGAGAGAGTGGGGGAGTGGGAGAGGTGGAAGAGAGGCGTGTAGGGGTGGACGCCCCTGTACTTAAGCGAGGCGTGGCAGTAGTTATTGTTGGCAATGGGAAAAATAGCATCAGGTGATTTGCGGTCGAGAGCGTCACGACGGCTGCGCACTTGATAAGATGCGGGGCAGTGGGGGTTGGCTGCAGGGGGAGGCTGGGCTGGGGTTGCCACGTGTCCGAAAGCCGCATGGACCATGTGAACGGCCGCAGGCTGCAGATAAGGCACGTTTATAAACTACAGAGGAGAAATTAGAAAAATGTTAGCACAGCCTTTTCCTTTCACCGGTAGCCAAAGGCAGGAGGCGGAAGGGGGAAACGATGGGCGGGGGTAGAGCGCCCGAGGAGAGCTAGCTCTGCGCTTTAGTCTTGAGTTTGTGAGGGCTTTGACAAATTGTACATGAAATGCAATTAAGAGCAGAGCCCAACAACAAAAGCAGAAAAACAAAGCGCACAGAAATCCTTTTCGTTTTCCTTTACGGGTTTTTTGTTTTATGTCCTTCGCGCAATCCTTTTCTCTGCGACCTGTCACAACTTTGCGTAAAGCCAAAACGACCCAAAACACTGAAATGTCGCCCTTTGATTTGTTTGGCTTTCATTATGCTCGGCTCTCTCGCCGCGCTCTGTGACATTTATGTAATCGCTGCCTTCGGCTTTCGGCCCTCGGCCCTCGGCCCTCGGTCCTCCACACTCCACCCTCCACTGTCCACCCTGCACCCTCCAACCTCCGCCCGTGGGCGTGTCGCGCGTTGACAGACGACTTGGTATAATGCCCGCATTGTCAAGGGAGCTCCTTTTGTTTTAATTGTTTACTAATGATATTTAAATTAGTGCTCTATATGACCGCAAGCGGTTTCTTTGTATTATTAATTTCAACTCGTTTTGCTCCTGGGTTCTCTCTTCTCTCTTCTTTCCCTCTACTGCGGAATCCTTTACATTTTGTCATCTCATTTGCTTGGCAGCGCGCCTCCTTGTTTTGTTCCTTGCAAATGTTAGCCTGAGGTTAAAAGAGTATGTTAAGCTAACAGCCAAGCCATATGAGAAAACTTTCCTGCCTTCCTACTGAAACATCGAAGTCCACTACTTTAGTTACTCTTCGTAGATCTTATTCAGCACTTCTTCAGTTTTGTGCTTCTATCTGCAAACAAAGTCAGACTCAACTCTGCGCCTATGCCAGCTTCAGCGGGTCAATCAATCAAGATTGACTGAGTGCAGTGCCTGGGCTATCGCATACAGAGAGCACTTTGATTGAAGACATGCTGTTGCTGGAGACTCGTGGAATTCTCTCTGCCTCTGCCTGTGCCGCTGTCTCGGCCAGCCCTTGGCATTGCCTTCGGCAATGGAGCGCGGCTCCAGTGTGTAGGGGCAGGAACTGGGATAATTATGTCGTCATTATCAAAAACACGTGGTGCAATTTAACAACATGCCACAAGGAGTACGCCGTAGCCACACGCCACAAATTATGAATATCAAAATGTGCCCAAGATAAACGACACAGGAAAAAGGCAAAACTTTTCAATAGAGAGCGTGTGAGAGAAGAGGAGGGGGAGGGTGTGGAGAGGAGTAAGAGGACTGAGAAGAGCACTGAGGGTGGGGATTGGAAAATTAGTTTTCCACGCATCGCCAGCAAACACAATGGAGCATAGAGGCTGAGGGCTGAGGCCTGAAGGCTGAAGGCTGACGAAGGTGGTTGGGGGCAGCTGTGGCACCTACACACGATAATTTATAGCAGATTGTCGCCTGCACGCTACGAGAGCGAGAGCGCAACAGAGGAAGAGATAGGGAGAGGGAGAGAGAGGAGACGAGGGAGTGGGCTGTATCGCTTCAATAGATGAGGCGTATTTTTGGATGGGCATTTGCATTCAATTACGGCAGCTGCAAGCCGGACAGATTTATTTTTATGCACGCGCCATAAACGAAGCCCCAAAATGCGCCACAGCTGGCCGAGGTGAGGGGGTGGGGCAACGGGGTAGCGCTAGGGATAGGATTGGGGCTGGGATCTGGCGTTGGCTGCGCTCAATCATAATTATGTGATTTGTTTGCGACGTGCAGGCGAAAGAGTTGGCTGGGGGAAGGGGCGGCCGTTAAGTAAAGTGGGGGCGGGCAGCGACTAATTAAAAGGGAGAGCCCAATGCCGGTGGGCGGGGGTAGGTGGCAGAGTCTGTGTGGTTATGTGGCATGTTGACGTATTGTCGCTTGTGTCGGCATTGTGGAAGTTATGACATTTTGATTTGAGTTGCATTTGATGTCGCTCAGCCGGCGCTTGGCAGCTGATTTATGCAGGAGGAATCGGGCGAGAGTGAGAGAGGGGGTGTGGGTGGTAAAGAGGTGAACGACTAATTAAGATAGAAGCGAAGCTGAGGTCATGGCACAGCTGCAAGCAATTTACAGACGAGCAACAAACAGCCAAAGGATTGAGAAGCACCGAGAGAGGGCGTAAGCCAAAGAAAGCGAGAGAAGGAGAGAGGAAGAGAGAGAGAGGGAGATAGGGAGAGAGTAACATATATATTTTTTGTTTGATTCCAAATCGATTAACATTATTAATGAATATGCGCGCGTATTAGAGAAAACCACAGAAAAAGGCAAGAGAGAAAACGAAATCAAGCGACAGACCTAAAAAGGAGAGAGAGAAAAAAGGTTTCCCAACGAAAACAAAAAATGACAAAAAATATGTTGAAACAGTTGTGAAATTCCGAGAAATGCCCAAAGCAGAAGAGACAGAAGAAGTTGAAGAAGAAGAAGAAGCAAGAGAGATTGTCAACATGATCATCAGCGACGGCGTGGTATTAGGGCGTGGCAGGCAAAGGGCGGCGGCCAGGGCTGAATGCAGCATGCAGAGCCAAAGAGCCGAAGCAGAACTTTGAGCAACCTGTGGAATGTCCCAAGCAACGGCAAAGGTAAGCCAGAGGAGGAGAGCAGTGAACGGGACAGGGCAGGGGAGGAAGGAGGAGGGAGGAGGGAGGAGGCAGGCACACTCAAGGCGAACGAGTCAAATCAAAATGCAGATAGTATCAATTATATGTAAAGAGATACAGATACAAACACACACACACACACACAGATGAGATAGATGCTGATGACGAGATAAGCATTTAAATTATTAACAACAACAACAGTCGAAGGATATGTGTGTCTGTATGTGTGTCTGTGCGTGTGTGTAATTCATTAGAAAGCAACAGCTGATGCGATTCATAAAGTCAGTTCGCTTCCCAGGGAATGCGAGCTCATGATACTTTCTCAAGGAAAGATCTAACTTGAAAGTCGCTCAACTACAGCTGGAATTCCTGAGTGTTATATACTTATATCTATATGAATATTGAATTTTAGTAAAACATAAGTATAAGGAATACTTAATACCTAAGTATTCCTATTTCACATTAGGCTATGAAAATAGTTGAGAAAGAGAGAGACGAACTGCATAGGATCCTCCTCCAGTGCTGCGAAAGGAGCGACGGCAGGCAGCAGGAGAGGAGCTGGGCACCGTACGAAGAATTGCAACTAGCTGCGATCTAAGCCTAAGCCCAGTAGTTGCTTAGGTATCTGATTGACCGATTGATTGATTAATTTACTAAAGTCAAACTGATTGAATGTCTATTCACTAACTCCAAACGGCATTCAATCAGAACATGAATGATGAACTAATTGATAAACTAAATGAATGACTGATTGATCAGCTGTGTGATTGACTGAGATATAATTAAATTACAATTAAAGTCTCTTTGGCAAGATCTGAATAGAGCACTAAAGATAAGCACTCCACCCCTTAAGAAAAATATTCATATATTTTTTCATTTCTATTTGTATTTCAAATAAATTTCTTAACATAAATACGCTAATTAAGTATATTTAAAAAAAAAAAATGAAAAAAAAAGTTAGATAAGCATAAATAACAATTAGACGTGCATTTGTATATACAACAGTATATATATATTACATATATATAGATAAATAACATTGTGCTCTTCCTCTTTGAATAAATTATGGGACAAGCGCGAATACTATAATAAAATACAAAATGCTTCTTAGTGTGTGGTTATGTGACTCTGCTGAACATAAAAAGTGGGAGCAGTCGACATTGTGCTCAGTTAAGCCGCAGACATAGTCCAATTTTGTGTGTTTCTTGCTTTCTGCGCACACAAAATGAGAATAGTTTCAACTGTGCTCAGCCAAGACAGAAACCAAGCGAATTGGTTGAGTGTCTTAGTTGAGTGGGAACAAGTGGTGAGCTTCTATCAGCCAAGACAAAAACCAAGCGAATTAGTTGAGTGGCCGCACTGAGTGAGAGCTGTTTGTGTTGCCCGCTTTTGAGAGCAGCAGAGAAAAGCTATCGATGAATTGAACTAGAAGATAATTGGATGGGTTAGTCCTTGCAGTAGTGCGCATGCAGAATATTCTCCGTGCCGGACAGTATGGCACCCTCGTGCAGCGGACAGAGCTTCAGGTAGAGATCACTCGACTCCAGCGACTCGATCAGAATGTACTCGAGATAGATGCGCGGCGAGGACAGGATGCGCCACGTGAGCGGATTGAGGAGGTTCGTCTGGTACTCCCAGTAGACGCTGGCGTATCCCGGCTGCTGCAGGTCACGACCAGGCAACAAGGCCGTATATTCGAAGCCCGGCTCGAAGTACATGGCCTTCTGTGAGAACTTCATGCGTTCCGTTGTCTTCTTCTTGTTGCGCTCCTCATGCAGGCGAATGGACAGGGTGCCAATCTCGCCGCCGTGCAGTGTGCTCTCGTCGTGACTGGAGACACGCACTGTAATCCGATAGTGCGCACGGCAGAAGGGCGGCCGATCGCTGGTCATCATGTAGAAGACAGGCGGCGGATCCTTCCGCTTGATCAATCCCCGCGACATCTGCTCTTCGTAGTCCTCCTGGCTGTGGAAGCCCATGCGCATGCACAGGTGGCCCGGCTCATCGCAGCTGATGCACTTTGCGTCCTTGAAGCTCTGCAAGATCAAAGAAAACGGATTAGAGCTGCAGGGCCAATCAGGAGGCGGCGCTCTCCCACTTACCTCGTATGAGTCGCACGTGATGCCCAGGAAGGGGCACTTGCTCGAAATGCTCTCCATGAAGAACTGCTCGCTGCGCAGGTGATTGCAGCCAATGAACTCCTGCATGGTCATGAAGAAGGTGCTCTTGCGGTTGTTCTTCATCACGTCCTGCAGCTTCTTATCGCAGCCGGGATTGTCGAAGCCGCCGTTCGGATAGAAGTCGACGTGGCCGATGCGCTGAATGATGCCCAGCCCGCCCTTCATCAGCGGATTGGCGTCCGTGTGCAGGATGTCCACGAACTTTGCATCAGACCGATCCAAGCGCACAATCCTATCGGTGTCCGTGAACAACGGCGCAGCCGGATCCAGGCCCGTGATGCGGCCCAGCTTGAGGCCAAAGTCGTGCTGCAGATGATAGCCCGCATAGCCGGAGAGATGGGAGCCCAGCGAGTGGCCAATGATGTGCACATTGTCCAGATTGGGCATTCGCAGCTCCTCGTACAGCATATGAATCACGTGGGCAGTGATGGAGCCGACTAGTCGTATATTGGCCACGGCCTGCACGTAAGGCGGACTCGAGCCGCCGCCCCAGTCAATAATGATGACAGCGCACTCGCCCTCCGCGCACTGGCTGAGCAGCGTCCGTCCCATCTCCAGCATCCAGGGTATTGCGCCCGACTCCAAATAGCCGTGCACCACCAAATAGAGTTTCCCCTTTGGATTTATGCCCATGGTCTGCACACTGTCCGGGTCGTTGAGGTCAATGTACTTGGCGTGCTCCATGGAGCGGTCCGTGTAGAGCGTGTAGTGCGGCTCGATCTCCGACGGCTTCTGCGGATGCACGCTGATCGTGCGCGTCACCGTGTTCCATGGCCCGTTGATCGGGAAGCAGCCGTAGACGCCGAAGCACTTCACCTCGTTAATATCTGTAAATGGAGAAAAGGGCAGTTTTAATAGTGCAATGTTAGCAACAGTAGTGTGATGTTATGGGACTGTTAAGAAATCCAATTGCCATTATGACTGCAAACAGTTGAAGGGGCAATACTAACTAGAAAATGTTATTAACATTACTTTCTCGGGTTAACATGCTGCTAACATTATTATCTAAACAACTTCTAAAACGAAATACTGCATTTATGGTTTGCTATGTTCAGGCATAGTTTGAAGACATTTACACATTTCTTCAGGCAATACTTTAATGAAAGCGTAAAGATAGCCCTACGCTGGCCATAACATTGATTTGGAATAGCAATCGCTATATACTTGATATCAAGAATATAAAATTTAAATAACTAGAAACAACATAGAACATAACAATCGTGATGTGGTTAGGGTATGTTAAGTCACTGTTAGCCCTTACAGACAGCCTTCGCCAGCTGGCAAATTACACTTGTTCTTAGCCACTGTTAATTGACTGTTAGCCAATTAGCGATGTCATTGACTGTTCCATCAAGCGCAACATTTCCTATCGACTTCCTTTTCCAGCTGCTCACCGTTGCGTGGCACTTGGAATTCGCTCGACCGATCGGATGATCAAATTATCAACTATCGAAAGATCTAGTGATCAACTGATGCATTGCTGATTAATTGGCCAAGTGCCACAGTCTTGTATGATCTCGTTAGCATATCCATTGAATGTCGACTGGGAAAATCTATTTGCTGTACTATGACAATCGAACTGAGTGACCCAACTAGCTCGTTGGGAATAGCTGAGCAGTATGCAAAAGAAACTCATGGAAATGGAATTGAAATGTTTCTCCCTGTACTTGCCTATATCATTACAAGATTATACGCATTAAGCCCGCAACAATCCTACGGAATCAGTCTAAAGCAGCTTTACGTAGTTGGCTCAAATTGAGCAATAACAAAAAAAACATCTAAATTTCCTAATTAAAGTTTTTATCTTAATTGTTATGTGCAAGTCGTTATTTTAAATGTTTTTTCGCTTGGTCATCAAACTTGTTGTATTAGTAGAGCGTACACTCATTCTGAATATATATGTATAGGGTATATTTAGTAAGACTTTCTATTGCTGAGCTTCCTATATTGGTATATACATATACATATATGTAATATTTGAGCATTTTTTTTCTGTATATATGCGCATTCCATATCGCCTGATACTCTGTGCCCTTGACCCCAGACACTATTCATTTAAAAGCTCCAAAATACGCTAAAAACTAAAAAATAATTGATATCTATTTTTATATAGATATCGCAACAAATGGAAGTCAACAGTTAGGAACCAGAACATTTGCACTAGGAATAGTATCTGGTTTAATGATCTGGAGTACAAGCCATATATTTGAGCTAGAATATGTATTTGGTTCATTAGAACTATCAAATTTAAACGACAAAAGCTATCTAGCTTCTAGATTCAGTGTGGAACTATCAAATCTTAACTATAATAGGTATCATTGCTCATAATAGTCCATAGATTCATAGAAAATGCATCTGGTTCATAGAATTAGAATGGAGGTATCCAATTTGTGCCAAGAAAAGTATCTGGAACTCTGGAACTATCAAATGTGAACTAGAAACTAGAATCAGGCTTAAAGCTTCATATTGGAACTATATCAAATTTGAACAAGAAAAGTTATCTAATTAATAGATTCAGTTGGGGACCATCAAAATTTGAGCTAGAAAAACTGGACAGAGCCTGAGTACTAGAAACTGTGAATATCTGAGAAATATACATATATTCATGCGAGCATAGGCTTCACTGTGCCGTAAGCTTCTTTGCGGTTTTTCTATTATCAACTGGGAACCGCAAGCTAAAAATAGGAAAGCTCTGGCAAAAGGAATTTCAGCTGAGCAATTTGGTCGCTTAGATTAGGCAATCGGCGGTGTCTGCGATGATAGATAGACCCGTTTTTAGTCGATCTGGTCGGAACACTTACCGCTTTTGGGTGCCGGTGGCATATCGATCAGCGTGTTGACGGCGGCACGGCTCGTGTGGTTGGCCAAGTAGAGCATCGTCTGCAGCATTAAGCCACCTGTTGTGTTGGCCACATACATTTCGCTCGCCTCGACGGTTCTTCAGCGCACGATGTCAATTGTTCTCGTTGTTGTTGTTGTGATAGTTGTTCTTGCTGCTGTTCACCTGTTGCTGCTGCTGCTGTGGTGCAGCCTGTCTACATTTTAGGCAGAAACCGAACTAAATCACATTTACACCGCACGTCAAACTTTTTAATTCTTTAGTTTTGCTTTTTTTTATAGATAGCTTAACTGAAGAAGCTATGGCAATAACTAAAGTTATTGTTGTTGTTCTTAATTAAATTAATCTTATCGGAAATAAATCAGGTCTATCTCTATCGGTGTCTCGCTCACACAACACTCGACATTCACTTTGGGTGCCAAGTATAAAATTCTGCTCAAGTTTTTTGGCACGTTTCTTTCATTTGCACCAGCCGAGGGGATTAGGAAACAGAAACTAAAACAGAAATAGACGAAGTAGTTGAAGAAGAAGCAGAAACGATTCTCCCGTGAGTCCCGTTAATTGCACACACTGCCTATTGCGTATGACGGCCGACAGAGCACTGAGCCGAACAGCTGCGCCGCACGCAATTTGTATGCGGCGACAGCGACTTGAGCTTCGGCCTCGCCGTTGCAGCTGAGCGGGGTATAACGGCACTGAGATAAGCTTTGCAGTCGCCCAACTGAGCCCCGCTCCTCCTATTACACGAGCATGCAAAGCCCAGGCTGCAAAGTACAAAGTGACGTCGACAACGACAGCGACGCCGACGCCGACGCCGCCGCCGCCGCCGACGTCGTCTCTGTCAGATGCACTTTAAACACGATAAGCACGACAAGCGAAGATCAAAGTCGCAGCGCCGCCCAGTCAAAAGCTCGCGATGGCTTTGAACTGAAGCTTAAAGCTTCTGCCGCGAACTTACTGTAATAGAATAGCGGAAGAAGCACCGAAAAGTGATGAAACAACAGAGCAAAGACACAACTTGGAATTGGCTATGTATTGTAGATAATGTCGCCTCCTACAGACTGATGACTGTACAGTGGAGCGCTGAGCCCGGAGAGCTCTTATCGCCTTCCAATCGGCAAAAAAAAAAAAAAAACAAATCTCAATTAGAAACTGTGTCAAGCTCTCACAGCTGGCACGCCTCCCACCAGCTTCGGGGCGGGTTCAATGCAATTGGCGTCTGTGGCGTGGTGTGGAGCGGCGTGGCGGGTGGCACAGCTGTTATCAGCGATCTGGTTCCGTTACCGATTCGGATTCGGCATTCAAGGCAGCGAAAACAGAGTCCGAAGTCCGTTGGCAAAGGTGTTTACCGGCTTGGCAGTCGCTTGACTTTTCCACCAGGATCTCAATGCGCCATTGACGTCAATGGGCGCTGCTGCTGGACCCCATCGCCCAGAATAAACCAGCTCAGTTATCGCCGCTATCAGCGATCGCTTCATACAACATCATGCTTCTTCTACTTCTTCTTGGCTTGCTTTTGTTTTTTCTTTTTGCTGTGCTTTGCTGTTTATGCTCATCTCTCTCTGTCTCTCGGTCTTGTAATCTCACAAACGAACGAACGCAGCGAAAGGGGAATACCACACACACACACACAAACACACACAGAGCTTGCTGAGTGATTATAGGAAGAGTCGAATGGGGGAGGGGGAGAGGGACGTACGGTTAACATTGGTTTAAAAATAGACTCGAGCGTCTAGGGAAACACAAATGGCTTAGTTTCCACTTTATTTACTTAGAGCAATCGAGTTGGCACTTCTATTGATTTACATTCTCGGATTACGACAAATATATCACCTGGGACATACCCCGTAAAGCTGTTGGAGGAAATATTGCTTGATAGATAAGGCGAAAGCAAGCGGAGACAGTAACCAATATGATTACTTATTATCTGTTGCAGATAAAGGAGCAGTCGCAAGAGCTCTACAAATTTTTAAAGAGATAGACGGATAAATAATAAATAATAAAATCTAATAAAGCTTATTCAAGTCTAAATTGATTGATAACTCCGGCGATTTAACCTAAGTTTTTATCATTATTAGTGGAGATTAGCTCCAAAATTTATATAGGATACTCTCTACTCTTCTTTATGTAAATTTAATAGGCTATGCATATATACTTCTTCCATTTAATACTCTAATACCTGATGTGAATGTAATACCCTATCTCATTATAGACAGATGGAAGAGTCGCTTAGATACATATATTGAATTCAAGAAAAGCCCATAAAAACTGCAGATTCGTCTATCTACCTATAAATCTCATGGCCAAGCAAAATTACACTTCATTCTATAATGCCTCTATAGGATATTCCATATATTACAGATAAGTGGAGCAGTCGACAACCTCGGCAAATAGTGGAGAGAGATAGATTGCATAAAAATCTTTGGAAATCGTATATACCTATATATACCTATGTATATATCGCAACCTCTTGCCTTGAGCAAACAGAATTCAATACTGTAACACCCTTTTAGAGTATTACATCTGATTTTCGCATGTGCTATTATTAATAGCCCCATATGATGTTTGTGTTGCAAGTGCTTCAATCAATATAAAGTATTTGTTGTTTTCATTGCACTTTTCGATCTGTTTACCAGAGAGGCCCATAGATAATCGCCTCCGTAGAGGGACAGGAGGCCGTTGACGTCCGTTCGACAGTTGCGCGCGCACTTGTTTATAGTCGCAAAGTGCATTATTGAATAACGCAGCCGGAGGAGCCCCGGGGGGATGAGACAAACAGAGAAAGAGAAAACAAATGCCATAATAACATAGCACTAGGTCAACAACAAACGAGCCTCCTGCTGCCAAGCGATGAAATTTGTTGAGCTCCAATTACGTCAATTTCTTCGAAGTAGCTCCTAACTGCACCTAACATATGGTTCATGTTTACATAGAAAAGTTGCAGACACTTTAACTACCAGTTAAATACAACCGGCGAATCTATATATGCATATCGCTATATAATTCTGATTCTTGGTATGTTCTGCTGTCTCCTTCTGTTTCTCCTTCTTGCTCTATTGTTATGTGTCTGTGTTTGTCTTACTTATTATCCATATTATTCTCCATTATTCCATCTTTCTATTTATCTCTCCCCCGCTCTCTGAAGGAAACTTCCATTGCCATCTAAATAAACATTAGCTCTTCCACTTAAATGAATATGAATAGAAAATGAATCAAGCCTTAGGTAAATTCTTGTTTATTATTTTTTTCGGTTGTTTTTGTTTTTAGTTTTGTTTCTCATATATGTATGTATATTGGTATATAAAATAAAACATAATAAAAGTACAATTATTAATTAGTTTCCGTCTGCATCCGGTGATGCAATTTGATCTCTCTTTCTCTCATTTATTTGGTTATGGTAGACAATCGTCGGTATATCTTTGTATAGATAAGAAAAAAAAACGTTGCAGGCACTTGGCATAACTTATTGTCGTTAAAATTAGTTAAGGCATATCGCGATGGGGAGGGGCGGCAGGGGGGGGGCGCTCGGACATCAGTTAGGTACAAAAGACTGGCACTTACCGCTACGACTTAAAAGTATAACTAGTTAAAGATTACAAAAAAAAAGAATAGAAGAGAAATAAGAAGATGCGATCGCAAGTCGGGGATCGCCGCTCATTCGGAGCGTTGCATGATCATCTCGATCTTGTCACCGGCTGCAGCGATCAGCGGAACGGTGAGACAGCAGTCAAAGTCTTGCGTCTTAATCTCATTGACCTGAGAGGGAGAGAGAGGGGGAGAGAGAGCGACAGATGGGTTATTATATATGCATCCATGATCTGCTTCGATCTGCTGCACTTGCCTGCATGATGCGATCGAAGGGCTTCAGCTGGCCGCATATATCCGCCGGCCCGCCGCTGCGTATGCGATTGATGAAGACGCCTCTCTCGTAGAGCCCATCCGAGACGGAGAAGCCATAGTCATCATAGACTTTATCCTTGTAAAGTGTGACATGGAAGATGCGCTGCTGCTGCTGCTGCTGTTGCTGTTGCTGCGATTGTGACTGATCCTTGTTGCTGCCGCTCGCCTCGGTGTTGGTCGATGGACTGCGTGGACGCCGCTGCACCTTGGCATAGATGGCCTGCGTCGCAGCCGGCAGGCTGCAGCTGGAGCTGCTGTTGATGTCGTGACTGCGCAGTATCTTGAGGTCGACGACATCGCCCAGATGATGCAGCAGGCTGGTGGCATGCGAGAGCGGCATGCCCTGCACCGAGTGCTCGTCGATGGCCAGCAGCTGGTCGCCCACATGGATCTGTCCGTTCTTGAAGGCAATGCCGCCTAGGAAATTGGGTAAACTGCGATCAGTTGTGCCCTCAAGCTGGTACTCGGCACTTACCTTCGACCAGTCCGCTTATGGTGATCGGCTTGGTAATGTCCTCGCTGCCCGCCAAGGTGATGCCCAGCAAGCCGCCCTTCGGCTCCAGCCGCACTGTGAAGATGATCTGATGCAGGCTGCTGCCGCTGCTCTTGCTGCTGGAACTGGCCGCCGAGCCATATACCTTGCTCTCCATGGGTGGTGGCAGAGCGGTGCAGTCCACGCTGCGAGAGAGAGAAAGAGAGAGCGTTTAGTGAGATTTTCAAACGGCTCAACTGTAACCTGTCACTCACCTGGCATAACGATTCAACTCGTAGCCGCCGTAATGGGACGCCTGCTCATTCTCGTCATCCTGGTCGTCCTCCTCCTGCTCAGCCAGCTCGGTGGTCAGGCTCTGTGTGTTGGCGGTGCCATTGGCAAAGCCGCGACCGTTGCCCACCGGCCAGGCGCCATTGGAGGGCGGATGCCGCAGCTGCACCGACTGCAGGCTGCCCGTCTCGTCGAGACTCGAGTTGGCTCGGAAGTAATCCGGCTGCGGCGTGCTCGACTTGAGAGAGATGCAGTCGTTGTACTTTACCTCGCCGTATTTGGAGGCCACATAGGCGCTGCTATACAGCTCATTGTCGCCGCCGACACCGCCACCGCCGCCGGCCACCACGGCGGTGGTGCAGTTGCTGTAGATGGGTGGGTTGGGCAGAAAGTCGGGCAGCACCACACGCTTAATTGTCAGCGTGGTAAAGTCCGTTGTGGTTGCGGCTGCTGCAGTTGCTGTGACCGTGGGCAACTCCTTGAGCAGAGCATCCACATTGAAGTGCTGCACCGGATGCTGATCCACAGCTAGCAATATGTCGCCCGGTCGCAGCGTGCCGCAGCGATGAGCCGGACTGCCCATCTTGACGTCGGAGATGACCAGACCGCCGTGACTCGAACCACTCACGCTCAGTCCCAGGCCGCATTTGCCCGCGCGCAGCAGCTTCACGTTGAACACACCGCTGGAGGGCACCACCGTGTCCGGCATGTCGAACTCCACCTCCAGCTCCAGCCAGTGGGCGGCCGCATGGGCACCGCCGCCGGCACGGCCATCGAGCAGCTGCCGCATGGCCGCTGCGTCCAGATTGTACATCTTATTGATGGCCACAATGCGATCTCCCGGCTGGATGCAGCCACTGCGATCGGCCACCGAGTCGGGCAGGATTTGGGCGATGCTGACGGCGCGCCCACAGCTGCTCGCTGCGCCGAGCACAATGCCAGCGCCCTGGCTGCAGTCGAGCAGCACCGGAAAGCTTTCGGCACGGCACAGGCCGCCCGACAGGCTGCTGCCATGTCCATTGCTGACGGCGGCCACAGTTGTGCCCGCCGCACCGCCTGCACCACCTGCACCACCGCCGGTCTCCAGGGGCAGCGAGCTCTTGCGCACGAAACGCTGTCGGCCCGGCCTGCCCGACGACTTGCGCGACTCCAGCGTGCTGAAGCTATACTTGGGACTGCCGAGCGTCGTGTGACCTATGCGAGAGAAACAAGATGTGACGGCATAAGAATCCACATTAGCCGCTGCCCCACCGTATTTATAGACGCCCAGACGCGACACCACTAATGCGCCCAGCTGCTTTGCTTAGCCACACTATTTACGATCCTGCCGGGCTGAACTTGGCCAAAAAGCTTTTAGCACGCGGCCTCAGCTGGTGCGATGCTGATGCCATGTGTGAGAAATGTTTCATTGCAGCTAATCCACAGCTTAGCTTGCATGTGTGTAAGTGTGTGCGTGTACGTGTGTGTGTGTACGTGTGCGTGTACGCGTGTGTCTGCGTATTGCTCTCTGTTTGTTTGCCCCCGTCGATCTTGCTTAAGAATTTACGGCCCTAAGTAGTCACCCATTGTCGCCCCCCGAATTATTCGTCTTTCCCATTTGCCCTCAAATACAAATTGATTGGCATTCAATGTGCCCGAGACGAGGGTAGCCCAGGCAGTTGTCGCATATACATATGATGAAGGGGTTCCCAAGAAAAATGCTGTGGACGGTCTGAATAAAAATATATATGATATATTTTTACACTCTCGCCAATCATTGGGAACTTTAAGGTCTCTAAGACCAGGATAGATTTGAATTTTATATTATATTTTTTATATAGATATCTGCCACATAGAAATTAATCTATTCGCCCATAGTTCTATTCGGGGACAACTGTTCGAGCGGCCCTCGCCTTTGTGGATAGCGGCCTCTGCTGTTCATTAGCCAAACGCCCACGCAACGAGACCTTCAAATGCACCATGTTTGGTGGCTTTTGGCATTGCACAAGCGGCCAACGATTGGAGCACTTAGATAGCCAAAAAACAGAACGACGGACGGATGAACCAAATGCCAAACGCCAATGGAGACGACAGATGGGAGCTGGCGCTGGGGATCATTTTGGCTCTGGTTTTGCTTTGAATTTTGGATTTTGGTCTTGGTTTCTGTTCGACTTACCTCGACGCGCCAGCGCATGTGCCGGCATGATCTGCATTTGTGTGTAGCCGCGACCGGTGCCGGTATCCAATATGGTCATCACCTCGTCGGGACTGTAGGCCGTGTGCTCGATCATGGTGTCATCAATGGAGAGCACCTGATCGCCGACAGATAAAGCGCCACAGCTGCAACACACAGAAATCGCAGCGATTTAGTTTACGGTTTTCAATACGCGATTTCTCACGCTAGCTAAGACAGGGCATTGCTAGAAATGATAGCGCGTTGCCAGACTAGCCAAATGTGGCGACGTGGCAACGCTGGATTGCTTAAGCTTTGCACTCCATTGACAGCAATTGAATATTAGCTCTATCTTAATTTAATATATGAGTCAAATCGGCTAAAAGTGTTGCCAGACCAATTATAAATCAAAGTTTGTCAACACTGAATTGCCTAATCTGTGACTCAAATCAGCTTTAAGCGTTGCCAGACAGGCCCAAAATAAGAATATGGCAGCGCAGATGCATTCCGATGGATGTGCTGGAAGTTCAAGTCATTCTCTGAATAATTTATATTTTTAAGATGCATGTAAAAGACTTTTCTATAATTTCTTATCATTTTTTCTGCCTCTTATAGCTTCGTCGATTCAGATCGATTGAGTTTCGATTGGAAGAAACTTTGTTTGTAAAATCAACTAAATGGAATATATTTGATATATGGCTTAATTAGGAGCTACATTGGTTTCAGACTCACCGATCGGCAATGCTGGCGGGTAGTATGCTGGCTATATAGATGCCCGATTGGGCAAGTTCGTCGATTTTGTCAGTGCTGCTGCTGGCTGTGCCCGCGGAGCTGCTTGCCGTGCTCGTATAGTTGCACAGCACCAGGCCCAATTTGTCGTTGAGGGGTCGCTCGATCTCAATGAGCAGCGGGCCCATCGAGAACTCGACGCTCTGCACAACGGAGACGTCGTATTCAATGGTTAGATTTGTATAGCCGGAAACGTGACCGCATTTAATGATCTGCTGTGCCTCCGCCAAAGTCTTCCCAATGAGCGAGATCTAAATAGGCAACGGGCGAGAGCAAGAGAGAGAGAGAGAGAGAGAGTGGTGGAGTGGGAGAGTTTACGGAAATGAATGAACGGAAGCATCTGTCAGCAATCGTGTCAGCAGGTGCTTGCCATCACTCGGATCACTGGTCACACTTACATTATCGACGCGCAGCAGTCGGTCGCCAGGCTTTATCCGGCCGGTCTTATAGACTGGACCATGCAGTCGGACGTGTGTTACGATCAGCGGATAATCGGCACCACCTCGCAGCGTTAGACCCAGGCAGCCGCTCTCACGTTCCACGGTGATCTGCGCCAGCTTCGAGGTGACATACAAACTGTTTTGGGAAACTGCTGTAACAAATACAAAACATGAGCATTGAGCAGCAATCAATCTATCAGCTATCAGGGAGCAGAGATCAGTAAGCAGGAATTTCTGTTTAACTATCAGTGATCCAATACTTGATCGTGGATAAAAACTCATCGAAATCATTGATCTTCGATCAGCAATTATCAAGTGATCAGCAATCAGTGTTCGATCAAATTTAGGTCTGCAATCAGAGATCAACAATCGATGACTATCAATCAACAATCATCAATCAGTGAACACAGCACCTTTTGCCAATCCGTGATCAAGTATTACTGTTCAACGATCAATGATTAACAATCAGTGACCATCAATGGGGGATCACCGATCAGGAATCTGCGGTCCGGAATCGTCGATCAACAAGTATTACTCAATGATCATCAATCAGTGATCATCGATCAACAAGCAGGAATCACAGAGTCACACTTACTGCATTCGGGCAACGAGTACTCGATCTCCACGATGGCCGGCGCCGTATCCGCTCCGGTTGCGCACAGCATATTCATGATCTTCTGATTGCTCAGTCCGATTGTTGAGATGCCATCGATCTGGTGGAGACGATCGCCCGGCGCCAGAAAATCGGCCGCATGACCCACTGGATTGAGTGCGCCAATAACAGGTGGATACGATAGATCATTGCGTTCTGTGGGTATTACAATCGAGTGGTTAAATCAAATTAGCACTTAATCCAGCTCCATTCAACTGTTCAAATAAACGCAATGCCAAGTGTAAGCGAATGGAAAGCCCCATTAATCTAATCGCTAGACTTTCCTGATTTCGCGTAATAATAACAGGGAGCCCACCTGGTTTCTATAAACATTGCTGGCGAGTTCTCACTAAGAAGTTCTATTAATTAACTTGCTATTGAATACAAGGTTTTGATTTACTTCACCGTTACCTGAGAGCTGGTTCCATTTTAACTGCTGCTCTAAGAAAAATAAAGTTTTCATTTAGAGTTGAGCTCTGAGTTTTGCTTCTGAATTCTGCTAATAATCTTGATGAGTGAATCTCACTTTAGTCAATAGATAATTTATGATACAGCCACATGATTTCAGATAAGTTGATTGTTAGTTTGCCTATCTGCTGTCTGCTCCCTGCCTCCTGCTGCCTTGGTCTCCATTACCAATTCTGTCAACGGCTCGTCAGAATCACGCAGTCCCGTCTTCTGACCAAATCCACTTGTACGAAAAAAATAACAGAAAAAAACTACTGAAAAACAAAAACAAAACAAAAACAAAAACAAAACAAAACCAAAAACAAATAGAAAAACTACTCGTAAATAAATGTATGCTTAAAAAGCGACTGGCCGACTTGTTGTTATGACAAACAACGCGCCAGAGGGCAGCCATGGCGAGGTGCATGTGCGGTCGCTGGCAAACTGCCAGGCCGAAAAAGCACTAGGGGAGTGGGGGAGCAGGGCACCCTGCTAATGCCCCACCCACATTTGCATTACGGCTAGCATAATCGAAGGCGAGGACAAGACGTCATCGACCAAAAGCTTACGTCAGACGTCCAGACTCTGGCTCATAGCTGAACTGTGCTAGGGTTAAGCTCTGACTGACTGGCTCTCTCGCATTCACTCTCTCTCAACAGCTCTCTCTCTCTCTCTCTCCCTCTCTTTTAGCCACTCGCCTTGGCGCACTGATGAGATTAGTCAGGGCAAATGATATAAAATTTCTAGACTACAGACAACATCTACGTCCGCCAGCAAAATATGTATTATAATGTCTGGCAGTCGACAGACTCGCCACGCCCGCAGAGGAGAGGCGGGGGCGGGGGCGTAGTCGGCGGCAGATTGAAATGATGATTTATTTTGGCAGCGGCGACGACGACGACGACGACGACAACGACAACGACGGCGTCGTCGGCAAACGCTGCGCCGCGCTATCGACGCAAACGCGTTCCGCATTCAAATCGCATCGGCCCACTTTTTGGCTGGAGATCAAGACCGACCCCAAAATAAAAAAGAAAAAACTAAAACCAAAAATATAGAAATTAAACTAGAATCGCAAATTGAAGCGGGCCCAGCCCGTTTCGTAGGCAAGCCACACAAATTACTCACTGACTCAATAGTTCATCAAGAGCCGAAGGAGCTTCAAAAGTATCTTTATTGAAAGGCTGAGAAAACAGGAGCGAACATTCTTGAGGGTGGTTTGACTAGTTGAGTGGAGATTTATATTGTATATTGTATACATCAAGTATATTACATTCAATATGCTTATATTTAAGAGATTTAATATATTTATATGTATCTATGAGATACTCTATCGTTTTTCTTCTGAGCCAAATGTACATCTATATTAATATTATTTTCCATGGAACACGTATCGCTGGAATACATTTATTTTATATTTACTATGCTGTATCTTCTAGACCTCTCTGTGTATCTCTAAGCAACACTTTGCATTGTATCTTCCAGATACTCGTGCCGTATCCACAAGTTACATCATAGTAACTCAAATATGAGACTAAACCCAAAGACAAGCAAACATAAACAGCATTCACTCATATTTGACAGCTAGCAATTCCATGTTACAGCGTCTCTGTTAATGTTAATGCCAATGTTAAGTCAATGTTTACAATTGCGTTCGAGCGAAAAGTGCTTAGGTTGAGTGTGTGTTGGCATATGCAGAGATCGAAGGCTAAAAACTTAATTGAATTGATTTACATAGTAGACAAATATGTTTCTAAACAAAGTCATCAACTACTTTTTACTAGAGAATACAAAAATATACCCTGAGCATTAATCTTAGCCCTTATTCGCATATCTCATGTCGCATGCCTAAGTAAGCCTTTAAAAAAGTTGCTTAATCTGTAGTGAATGTTTATTATTTATTCACTCAATTAAAACCCTTGGCTTTCACATCTCAATTAGATCTAACATACATAATTATGAAATAATTGAAAATTTTTTCAATCAATTTCAACTTCAACTGACAGCTGTCAGAAATAGGATTTTCTAATTGAGCAATCAAATATTTTGTTGATGCGGGCTTCTGGTTTTCATCTGAGAGACCCTCAGAATTATTGCAGCTGGGAAAATTGCTAACAAGAGCAATTTCAACAAATTTCCCGATTTCCATTTCCCTTTTCATTCCCATTTTCCACTTACCTGCAAAACTGATTGCCAAATGGAGAGCGTTGCGTGGCAGCGTGATCGTTGCATAGGTTGTACCACGTTCCGGTGCCAGTCCGGAGTCCTCGGATTGCGCGGGGCTCATCGCTCGGTCAACTGCGAATGAAATGAAGAGCGGGCGAATGTATATATCAGCATATGGCAAGTCAACATCAAAGGTGTTCGCCAGACAAAGACGTTCATTGACCGCAGCAGCAAACACCCCATCCCCCCTCCCCTCCCCCTCCACCCCCTCACACATGCACTGCCTTTGCTCCGCTCATAATTTTGCCAAGGGCTGTCAAAGAGGACCGCAAAGAAAAACCTGCACTCAACGGCAGCTGTGCGGGTGGCGGGGGGTCGGGGGCTCCATATATTTCTTAATTTATTCATCAACCGAAAATAAAAAACATATATATACATATATTTATATATACATATATACAATATGTAACAGCAGAGAAAACTAACCAAAAGCAGATCAAAGCGAGCTGCAGACGTTTCGCCATGGAATTTTCGCCTTTCCGGCTGACGTAGAGCAGCATGCCCTTATGGGCCGCGCCACGCCCACCTGGCCAACAATTGCCATCTGCTGAGTCACACCAAATAATTTCGTACAGAGCCAACGACCTTCAGTGTTTCAATTAAAATGCCATCGAACAAAACCAAAAACAAAAAAATGAAAATAAAAAACGGAAATTCGAAGAAAAAAAACTAATTAATCTTTATGAATTTTTCATGTCTTTTCTTGTTTTTGCACGCCTCTCCAGATGGCGCGACGCAGCGCCTGCGTGAAGTACCTCGTATATAGGGCATATATAGTCTATGTTATAAAGACTGAGACTTTCTTCTTCCATTTGAACGTAGAGGCACAGCTACAGGCCCCGTACCTTAGTCAAGCGAAGTTATAGGGAAATTTATCTATTTCAGCTGAGATTCATTGGGTCAGATCTTATGAAAGTCCATAAATAAATGAGACTGCTATAGGAATCAAGCGAATTCTAGATACTCAAAAGAGTACTCATAGATCAAAGCATAAAGCGTAGTCTTTATTTAAATATTGATATGCTCAACATTATAAACTATTTCTTAAAGCAATTTCCACAATTATATTATTGATTGGATTGGATCTTTTTCCCTTTGTCTCTCTGCTCTATCTATGCTACTTTGATATTCCCCTATTGAAACTAGTATATAAATCTGCTCAATTCCAAATTCTCTATTATTTGTTTTTTAAGTAAACTCAAAAGCAGCTGAAGTCTATCTATCTCTCTCTCTCTCGCGCTCTCTCTCGCGCTCTCTCTCTCTCTCATTCTCTCTCTTTCATTTCTTTAGTACTGCTGTTGTCTGGCAACCTTTTCTTTGGCGATGTGGCAATGTTTTTCTCGCGACACACGGCGTATGCGCGATCTGCAACAATTGCGGCGTTGCGCTCCATGTGGGGCCATAGTAGAGCAACAACAGACGCGCACCTCAGCCTCAGCACACACACAGAGTCACACACACACACATACATATACACACAGAGGCAAAACAACTTTGACGTAAACGGCGGTCGCTGTCGACGCGACTTTTATTTTCGAACGCTTCAATGGCGCATAAAGTTTTTCTTAATGCCCGCCCGAGTATGAAAAACAAAAACAATAATTAGGCAAAATAAAAAACCTAAAATAACAACAATAAATAAAAAAAAGAAAAACCAAAAACAAAAAAAAACAAAAAAACAGCATAAGCCAAAGACAAGGGCGGAGAAGCTAAAAAACGTAACGTTGAATTTTTGTGCGTTTCGCTTCATTTGCCAAGCACAACAGTAAAATGTATCTGCAAGATACATTTGCGTAGCAATACAGATATACTATATGGCACAGATAGTTAATATATGTATTCGAAGTGAGCATATATATAATATATATATCCGTATCCGTAAATATATACGTAGTACATGTACATACATCTTTTTTTGCTTGTTTTGTATTTGACTTGGTTTCTTTGGCATAAGATCGATAAAAGACAGAAAAAGATGTGGTCGAACCCTTGTATGTATGGGAATATAATCAATATATGCCAATATATGTATGACTCAGAGATCACATCTGTCCGATTTCAGAAGAGTTCACAAGACAGAGGAGGTGAATATATTTTCCTTTGTATAATTATCGATAAAAGCGCATATAATTGTCGATCAATTTATGTATAAGTATCGATCAATTCGTTTATAAGTATATTGTTGATCAATTTACTAGAATTTATCGTTGAATATGTACGAAATGACCGATAAATTAGCTATATATCTAATGGAGCTAGAAGCCCTCACAGCTGAGGAGACTTCTTGCAATATCGAATGCTATTACAGGGTATCTGCTAGGCGAGCACTTGCCCGCGTAACTTGTTTTTATGTTAGATTTCGAGACAGTGTTTGTTTTTATCTATTTTGTGTTGCCATTTTTTAGCGCTTCTTTTGCTTTTTGCACTTTCTGACATTTTGTTTGCTTCCTTTTGGGCCCATTCGCTTTGAAGTCATTTTACAGTTTTACATTTCTATATTTACAATTCTTCTATTCATTTCTATGTTTTTTTTTTTCTTTTGTAGCTGTTTGTTTTTTGTTTTTGCTATTTTTGTGCGGCTTTTCATTTTGATTTTCCACGAGCTGCTGCACGTTTTCTTCTTGATTTTCTTTTATTTCGTTTTTTTTTTTTTTTGCTTTTTTGACATAATTCATTGGATACGCCGAGCGGAAATCATGTCTACGCTTAGTTTCACTTATATTACAGAGACATATATATATATATATATATATATATATATATATATATATATATATATATATATATATATATATATATATATATATATATATATATATATTTATACATGCATATATGTATATATATAAAGATCTACACATATTATTATGTAGTTCTAGTGGGATTTTTGCCATTCAATTTGTGACGCTATCGCAGACTTTTCATCGATGGCTAGCAGGAGATGTTATATATTTTATTATAAACGCCGGATGACAGCGAAAATCTATTCTATTTAAATAGTTTGCATAAATAATTTGTGAAAATCTCTTCTCCATCTTTCTCATTAATTTTCCTGTACATATCAGAATTAGTTTCAGACAAATAAGAGTCGAAAATACAATTTTTCAATTTAACTAGAGGTTACTCGAGTTAGGTAGGCTGTTCATTCCATTGTGTATCATTATGAATCAGATTATGCAGCTATATCATTCAATTGTAGCCTGAACTGTAGCCTGTTTCATTCATTGCAGATCTTTTCCATACCACTCTGTTCCATGTCTGTTGTTTCCTGTACATTTTATTCTGTTTCAAGCGAAGCTTAAAAACAACACTGCAGCTGCATTTAAACTACATTGAACTTAACTTTTAAAATCTGTTTCATTCCATTCAGTTTCATTTCATCCTAATCCTGTGCCATTCCCCATTCTCCTGCTGTTCAACTCTTCAACTACAGCCCAAACTCAAGAATATACATTTAACGTTTAGCACTGAAATTCTGTTCCATTCCATTCCGTTCCATGCCAGTTGTTTTCAATTTGTTGCGGGTGACAAACTTTTTGGGTGACTTCTTCATTAGAAAATTTGCAAATTGACAGGCAAATTCGCATTGCCATTTGCAGTTCCGTTCCCAAGGCATCTGCGTATGGAGCGGCTGACTGGCTGGCTGGCTGGCTGCTTGGCTATTGTGGTGGGGAGGGGGAGGAGGAGGGTGCCTGGGGAGTGGGTGTTGGCAATCATTAAAAACTATTTTGGTGTTTTCCTTTGGTTATGGCTGTCCGCTCGATTTTATGGCCAACTCGCAGCTCGCAGCTCGCTGCTCATGCAAACGCTGTTTGGCCTTTGCCAGCCGCTGTTGCAGTTGCAATTGCAGTGAAATTTATCGGCGACAGTTGCGCGCTGCATGTTGCAAGGCGGAAATTGCGCTCAGCCGCAACGTTGCATGGGAGCTAGTTGGCAATGCCAACTTCCTGGCTATATGGCTAATCCTGGCAATTAAACAGATCACAGACTGCAGACCGCAGATCGCAGATCGCGAATCACTTCAAATAGACAAAACAGTTGGACAATTGAATGGCAGCACTTGAAGGCCGCCCAAGTGCCAAGAAAACAACTTCAGCCAATATATTGACGGACTGACGGACGGCTTGACTGACTGCCAGACAGTCGCTGCGCCACACAGCTCGCTGGGGGTCGCTTCTGTTTGCATTTGCGCCACATTTGCAACAAAACATTCCAGCGGACGCTTTGCCACATTTACTTTGAAAATAGACATCATTCAAAATCTCAAAGAGCACTGCAACTTCCCCTATCCCCCCCTCTCTCTCTCTCTCTCTATCTCTCTCTCTCTCTATCTATCTTCGTCTCCCTCTCTTTCGAAGAAGAATTTATCGTGCTCGTTTACTGCACCCTTTAAAATATGTCTGCATACATCTGTTAATAATCTTCAATATGTTGCAAGCATCTTTTGACTAAATGAGTTCATTAGGGGCATTCCCAACTGCCTTTTCATCTGAAAATTGGACATTCACTCATTTGACAAGAGGCCTTTGCTCTCTCGCTCCCTCTGCCTGTGTTTTTTCTTTACTACTCTCTCTCTCTCTCTCTCTCTCTCTCACTCTCTCTTTCTCTCTCTCTCTCTTTCTCTCTGTCTTCCTCATCTTTGTATGTCTATATATTTATTCCTATTATCCTTTACTCTCCCTATATTGATACCTCTACCTCTTTCTTAATATCTCTCTCTCTCTCTGTCTCCCTATCTCTCTCTCTTTCTCCTTAAGTTCCTTGCTACCTCCTTTTCTCTGTCTCTGTCTTTACCCATTTTCTACCTTACGCTCCCTCTCCCTCTATCTTTCTCTTTGTACCTCTCGTCTGTTTCTATTTATTCCTTATGTCTTTCTATCTCTTTCGCTGTCTCTCTCTCTCTCTCTCTCTCACTCTCTTTGACGAGCTTTGATATAATCTTACAAAATAGAGTTTACATTTGAAATTATCCTTTCGATAAACCAACACCTACTTTGACTGCAACATAAAAGATCATCCAACTACATAGGAAATGTTTATCCACATCCTAAGACAAACTCAACCTACAATCTTTTGGTTAGCTAATGTATGTTAAACACATTTTTAGCTCCGAATTATTGAAACAAAGATAGATTTTCACTTGAATCCCCAGAGAAGCTCTGCATTCTCTCCCCTTTCTATTTGACAGGTGTTCCGCTTAACTGCAATGTGGGCCAACGAAATTCATGGCGATTGATTGACGTTCGAGTTGATGGGGCTGCATTGACAGCTCTCACTGTTTGTTATTCCCTGCACGGGCGCAATAAACATGCTGAATGACGAAAAAGAAGAAGAAGAAGAGGCAGAGTAGAAGACGACGAAGAAGCTAAAGTACTCCGAGTATACTGGGCAATCGGGCCTAATAGTTAGTGGCCGCGCCTCGATCCAGAATATTCGTGTGTCCATTAACCCGGGCACTTCATAATGGACGACAGTTACAGAGCCGAGAAATATGTGTGTCAAAAATGTCGAAAGAGTCGTGGCCAGGCGAGGCGAGGCGAGGCGAGGGGAGGGCAGAGCCTAGTCGGTGTGGCACCCAAAGGGAAAGGCGAAGACAACAACAAGAAAAACCAATTATTGCAAATGAACTCGAGTGTGGTTCCGCAAAAAAAATGTCAACATCTGATAAAGCCGCAAAACATCGGAGCGGGGGAGCCAGGGGGCTGAAACGCTTATGGCAAGGGCAGCGGATGCAGCCAAAGTGCAACAGCCGTTGAACTGAACTCAGCTGAACTGAACTGAACTGCAATGGGCTGAACTAAGCACAACTCAGAACTCACAACTCAACTCAGCTGGCAAGGGAGTGTTGCAATGAATGCGGCATGCAGCAGTTGCAGTGGCAGTTGCAGTTGGGGCTACTGCATTCAGATCCTCAAGTATTTAGCGAGACGTTGACATTTATGCGTTGAGCCCCATAAAAAACGAAATATGCAGGGCTGAATGCGAATGCGAATATGAATGCGATTGCGAATGCCGGCACTAGTTCAAGTGAACAGCAGCATGTTAAGCTGCTGTTAACTGATAGTGTATGTACAGTCAAATCCGTTGACATAGTATGTTAAGCAGCTGTTAATGTCTGACATGCTAGGTCTTCTTTCTGTTAAGCAAATATTGAACAGCTGTTGGGCATTCTTGAATAACAGCATGCCTACATCATGTTAAGTTTATCATGTTATAGTTAAGCTTATGACTGTAGCATCCGTTTTAATCAATGTTAAGCTGCTGTAGAGTCATTTGTTCCGACTCCAGCACAGAACATTCTCTGTCCCTGTTTTAATTGTGAATGGACTGGGTAGCAGTAGACAAAGGCATGCAATACATATACATGCATGCATGCATGCGTGCATGTATATATGCACACAACATATATATGTATGTGCATATGGTATGATATGCGCTCATTATGACGCCGTTTTGCTGAACAAAAAATATATTTGCAAGGCGCAGGCGGGCAGGAGAATTGATTTATGCCCATAAGAGTTGTTGTCGCCGCGGCGTCAACTCTTTCATATGCCCCAGCCAAAGGGGCAGCTCCTAATGAAGAGCCCGAGCAGCACAACGTTTTCATTTGCAAATGCAACGTTTCCTCCCCCACTCTCGCACTCACACTCTCTCTCTCTCTCTCGCTCTCTCTCCCAGTGCCACGCTTGAGGTATACGAGTTCTATTTGCCATGCAGTTGCTCTTATCGCTCCGAGTGTACTTGCAACAGTTAGGGGCACAGATTTATGCCCCAAAATGTTAATAGCCCATAACCAATCCCCGGTCGCATAGCCAGCGCACGTACTGAACCGATATTATGTTTTGGCTGCGGGTTTTTCATTTCTTGTTTTTCGTTTCACGTGATAAGGTTTTTCCAGTCCAGTGCAATTACCATTCGAATGGATATTCAATTTCCCTATTGACATAATGAAAGGCGTTCTCTGTATATCGCACAACAGCTTATCAGAGCCAATTGCATGTGCCCCACATCTGGGAGCTGTACGAGTCGAGAAAGTAGCACGTGAAGCCATCAATGGGTAATGGATCACCCCCAGCTATCTACACTATATAGATAGATAATTCAATTTGATAAGGGCGTTCTATTTTGACTAAATTAGTGATAAACTTCATATGAAACTTATAATCAATCAATCTCTTTCAATAGACTGCGTTGGCTGTAAAACGTTCACGAATGCGAAACAAAGAAGAAGATGAGAGAGTGAGACTGAGAGTGGGCGTAAAAGTGAGATCGAGAACGAGAGTGCGAGCGAGAGTGAGAATGAAAGTGAGAATTAGAGGGAGAGTGAGAAAGAGAGTGAGAGTGAGAGTGAGAGTGAGAGTGAGAGTGAATTAATAGTGATCTAAGATAGTATAAGAGAATATAAGAAATTCTAAGATAATATATAGGAAATCAGAAGAGATTTTAAGAAATTATTAGAGATGTTAGGAGACTCTACAATACGTTAAGAGAATTCAGTCCTACACTTTTACGTATATCTCTTACTATCTCTATCAATATGCTATTCAGCTATGTCTAGTAACTATAAGCTGACAGCTATTCGGTCTCAAATATTTGTCGCTCGCATAGCTTTTAAAGAGATGCTGAGAGCTCGCTGAACATTCTCAGCATTCATAATTAACACGTGCAGAGGGTGTTGACAAAAATCGCGAAGGACTGGCGACATTCAAGTTATGGAAGCTGCATCCAGATGCAGATACAGATACAGCCTTAGATACAGATACACAGACAGATGCAGATACGAATGCAGATGCAGATACAGCTGCGGCTGCGGCTGCCCCGGCAACAGACAAATAATTATGCTCAATGTGTGGGGAATGGCTGATGGAGTCGACACTAGGGAGACGACAGATGGGAGCTAGGAGCTGGGAGCTGGGAGACGGGAGACGGGAGACGGAAGATGGGAGACTGCAGTTGGAGTCTCTGCGCGTATTCTAGCAGTCGCCGTCTGCCGTCTGCCACAAACTCTACAAATTAATCCAAACGGTAGACGACAACAACAACAACAACAACTTGCAACAGGCAAAACAAAAACAACAGCAACAAATTACATTAATCGTGTGCCTTCTGTGCGATGAGCATGCTGATGATGATGATAATGAAGTAGCTGAAGCTGCACACGATGATGATCAAGTTGTTAATGATAATTTGGCTGGCTGTTTCTGTTCTCTGATACCCTGTATGCAAGGGAGCAGGAAATTGGGACCATATTCACTCAGCCAATGGCGAAAAAAACTAGAAAATAAGAGCTGAAAGAACTATTAAATATATGCTTACCATATCTTTGATCTTATCATATAAACCATATGAAAAATCTCGATCCAAAATTTATATATTTTCTGCTCTGCAATGAAACGATTGGTTGCATAGGGATATCTAATACGATCTGTAAGCATTATATAAAGCTTGTTTAAGCTATACTAATATGCATTAGCTTTTCTCTCGCTTAAGCTTTTACCTAGGGCATGTGCTAGTCTAGCATTTAGCATATTTAATTATATTTTCATTTGTTCGCTTTTGTTTTTGTTGCTATTTTTAGCCAAGTTGAAATTGTGACAGTTTTTCCTGCCAAGACCAAACGACGATGCATTAAATGTCCATAGCCCTTGTTATTGTGTGTGTGTGTCTGTGTTTGTGTGTGTGTGTGTGTGTAGAAGAGCTTGAAGTGCGTATGCAGTAGCTGCTATCAACAATGCACGTTCTCTGTACAGAAGACATTTACCCCAATATTTATGTATTTTCAATTCGAAATACATTTTCATAGACTTTCTATATATATATAAATGTGTGCGTGTGTATGTGTACATGTGTGTGTGTATGTGCGTGTTGCTGAGTGACGTCGTTGTTGCAAATTTCGTGTAGAAATGTAAACAAAAGTCTGACAATTGCCACAGCAGTTGCAACTGTTGCAACAACAGCAACAATATGTCTATGTACTATGGGAATAAGTGGCAAAAATATGCAAGAAATATGCAAATTAGTCGAAATTGAAATAGTGAAATTGTTTATAATTATATATAACTATTTAAAAATATAAATATATAAATGTATATAATTATTTAAAAATATTAAATATAATGAACATGTGAATATAGTAGAATTGCAATATTAGTAATAATAGTAGTAGTAATAGAAGTGGTAGTTGTAGGAGTAGTATTAGTAGTAGAAGTAGTAGGATTAGTAGTAGTAGTAGTAGTAGTAGTAGTGGTAGTAATAGGAGTAATATTAGTAGTAGTAGTAGAAGGGCTAGTAATAATAGTAGTAGTAGTAGTAGTAGTAGTAGTAGTAATAGTAGTAGTAGTAGTAGTAGTAGTAGTAGTAGTGGTAGTAGTTAGTAGTAGTAGTAGTTAGTAGTAGTAGTAGCAGTAGAAGTAGTAGAATTAGTAGTAGTAGTAGTAGCAGTAGAAGTAGTAGGATTAGTAGTAGTAGTAGTAGCAGTAGAAGTAGTAGGATTAGTAGTAGTAGTAGTAGTAGTAGTAGTGGTAGTAGTTAGTAGTAGTAGTAGTTAGTAGTAGTAGTAGCAGTAGAAGTAGTAGGATTAGTAGTAGTAGTAGTGGTAGTAGTTAGTAGTAGTAGTAGTAGTTAGTAGTAGTAGTAGTAGTAGTGGTAGTAGTTAGTAGTAGTGGTGGTAGTAGTTAGTAGTAGTAGTAGTAGTAGTAGTGGTAGTAGTTAGTAGTAGTGGTGGTAGTAGTAGTAGTGGTAGTAGTTAGTAGTAGTAGTAGTAGTAGTGGTAGTAGTTAGTAGTAGTGGTGGTAGTAGTAGTAGTGGTAGTAGTTAGTAGTAGTAGTAGTAGTAGTGGTAGTAGTTAGTAGTAGTGGTGGTAGTAGTAGTAGTGGTAGTAGTTAGTAGTAGTAGTAGCAGTAGAAGTAGTGGTAGTAGTTAGTAGTAGTAGTAGCAGTAGAAGTAGTGGCAATAGTAGTAGGGGTAATGTTGGACAAACAAAATCTTCGTGAAGATCTCAATATTTTAAAATTTATTTCGTTACATTAAGACAAACATGGAAGACCTATTCTACATCAAACTAAATATACCTATATATATATATATATATATATATATATATATATATATATACATACATATATATTTCTATCTCATTCTCGATAAATCCTCGCTATTCTGTGTGTAATTCATTCATTTAGCTCCACTGTCCGCATGGCAGTCAATGCCATTTGGCGCAGCTTTGCTAGCTGTTAGCTGCAACATTTCTACTTTCACAGCTGTTGTTGTTTATGTTATTATTATTGTTGTTGTTGTTGCTGCTGCTGCTGCAGTTGTCGCCCATTGTTGCTTCCGTTTGGTGTGTGGCAGCTTAATGAGAGCAACACCCGAAAGGATTTGCCACCAAACGTAAGCGCATCACCCTCCGGAACTGTCAGCTGTCTTTCTGTCCGTGTGTCTGTCCAAGTATCTGTGTCTGTGTGCGTTGCATAAACAAGAAAAAGCAAATGCTGCAATTGCCATAGGGACTTGCCCTGCCCCGCACCTTCCCGCTCCCCACTCCCCACTCCCCACTCCTCACTCCTCGCTAGCATTCAGTCTGTGCTCATTTCGTTTCAATTGCGTCAAATTGTGTATTGAGGCAACTTTTGTGGCTCTTACCGCACTTATGGCCGCAGCAGCTCTTCGCTTTTGTTTATGCTTGGCGAAAAAAAAACAAACATTAAACACACACACACGCACGCACACAGAGGCACCCAAGAAAATGTTCGATTGCCTCAAATCGTGGCATTTCAGCAATTTTTCACATGTCTCTGTCGAAAAGGGAAAAACAAATTTTAATGTTTATCCATTTGCAGCGACGCGTCATCTTGTCTGTGCCCCGCCAGAACGCCAGCCAGACCCAAGTTCCACAACTAACCCCCATGCAGTTGAGAGTGAGGCAGAGAGGGAGAGGGAGCGAAAGAGAGAGAGAGAGAAAGCAAGTACTTGGCGAGCATTATGAAAGTCCCTAGAGCTACACCCATAAACCCCAAGCAGCAGGAGATGAGAGAGATTTTTATTGCAATGCCAACTGCAATGGCTCTTCATGGAGAGCAACCCTCCCGGCCAACAACGACCAGCCCCAGCCCCAGCGCCATCTCCAGCTCCAGCTCCAGCCCAGAGTCGACATAAACCCATCAGCTATAAAGTGTCGCAAACAATTTAAATGACCTGTTGATGGATTCGACGAGCAGGAAACAATTCCCAGCCATGGCAAATGTGCCACCAATAAGTGCTATAAATAAATGTAAATTCTATATATACGTATCTAGATATCTTTATATCTATCTACATATCTGAGAAATCTGTTGTAAATTTGTTCAATTTATTGGTCATAAAACTAATTTCTGTATTAATTATGATCTGTGTCACTTTTTTTTCATTTTCATTTTCCATCCGCGTTGCGAACATGATTTCGTTTGGCATTTCCCATTTCACATTTTTATATTCTCCCATTTCACATATTTCGATATGGCAACCTTTACAATTAATCATGCAACTCGTTAAAACCCAAACACAAACTGCAGATACAACAGATGCAAATGTATCTGCAGCGGCGACACGAATCTTGTATCTCGAGCGCATCTCCCAACTGTCGATCGCATCGAATTTGATGTTCTAATTTTACCGGGCGACAACGAATTCCATAATTTTCTGGACGTCTTTTTAGTGGCACTTGGACACGTTCGGCCGATTGAGTCTTTCAGTTATTCGAGTGGGCCGCAGTCGGAAATAGAAACACATTCGATCGCAACTATTAAAACTGATTAATTCTTTTGTGCTGCTAACAAATCATTCCAAAGAGCTGTGAAGTGCATTCAAAGAGTTAACAGCGTCATAACATAGTCAGCTAATGTCAAATGTTAAAGTTAACATGAGAACAGATGTCAAATATTAAAGAAAGGTAAGTGTAGCAGCGCTTTGTAACAGTCATTGAATTAACAGCGCCTTAACAGTACCTTAACAGTGCCAGCAGAAGTATTAAACGTGAAGTGTTTTTATCAACATTCGCCGACTTGATTGTGCAAGTCTGTAAAGCATCTGTTATAGTGTCTGAACAGCAGTACCGTTGAGGTACTTCACATTAGTTCAACATTGATCAATGCTTAAGGCTTGCACCTCAACATGAACAACAGTGTGTTAACATTGAATTATTCCATTTGTTTGCAAGTTAAGTAAGCCTTTTGTCTAATTTTGAAGAATATTTCAAATCATTTCAGTTCAGCTGCCTCGACAACGGAAAATCTTCAACATGTTTTCCATGTAGCCGTTGCATTCGATCCATGTCACTTTTTTTTATGTGGCACTACAAAAATGTTCGATTTGATAGCAAACATTGAGTATTTCCGAGCAACTTTAATGAGTGCTTAATGTGAGCTATAAAAATTGAATATGAAATAGGTTAAGGGTTAGTTTTAGAGAGATTGATACAGAAGGAGAGAGGAGTAATGGGGCAGCCGTAGGGACAGGGACAGGGACAGGGCCAGGGAGAGGGATAGGGGGCAGAGGCAGCTGATTTGAGCTAGCATTTGGTGCTTGATATTGTGCACCTTTACATTTTCTCAGGCCTTGTTTACACACAGTCGAGTGTTGAGTAAACTGTTGTCGTTGTTGTTGTTGTTGCTGCTGTGTAAACAAGTGACATCTGGCCAGCCATCCATGCTGAGTGGCCGCCCCTTGGCCCTGCTTAGCAGTGCGACAATTTTCGGGCGGGGGTGTTACAAATGTATCTATCTATCTGTATCAGCGAGCAGCAACTCAATTTCTGTCTTTAGCTATTGCACGCAGTTTAATCTAAGAGCGAGGAGCTGGGTCAGGCACACACACACGCTGGCATGCCAACAACAATCTGTGTGGCATTCCGCTCTAGCAGATTAGGCTAGCAAATTGTATGGAAGCGAATGGCGTGGCCAACAATGCGCCGCATCACAAAATATTTAATTAAATGCTTAATTACGCTTGCCATGCCATAAATTCATCAAATGCAATTTAAGCTTACACACACTCATGCACACACACACGCACACACTCGCCCCACGACATGCAGCAGCTCCTTCGCTACGACTGCCCGCTATGCTGCATGCGTGAATGTCCGCATGCAGATACAAAGATACACAATTACAGCTACAGATACAGATGCAGCGGCTGGTGCTGCGCATCTCGTTTTCATTCATTAACTGAGTTCGGCTAAAGCTGAGCAGCCCGGTCGCCGGGTTAAACGATATGTGCCATAACTCTTCCAGCTCAATCTTTGCAAATGCGGCACCACCAACTGACTCGTGAGTCGTGACTCGTGTATCGTGAATCGTGCCTCTGTTCTACAGTTGCACAGAGCGCAAGGCGAAGCTCCGCTTTTATGGATACATAATATGAGGAGCATCTGTTAGTCAACTTTAGCTCAACATTCTTTAAAGTTGCTTAATTTTAGATAAGAATTTAAGATTTTTAGGGGGGTATCTGGGTATCTTAGCAGTCTATTATGTACTTTATGAATAAACTTGAGTATCTCATTAATCGTCTTACATCATCCACATCTTAATGACTAACTTAGACTGCATATGACATAATACTTTATGGGCATCAATCTTAATTAAACCTGACTTTCTATAGGTAATAAGCTGCAGTATATTGACAAATTAGATACTTTAGGAGCTACTTTACATGCCATACTTAATATAAAGCATCTTGTCAGGTTAATTTACAATGAGAAGCAGCTCAACATATACATAAATATGTTAACTAAAATTTGTACTTAATATCAAAGCTCTCAAAACATGAATTGGAAATTCATAAGCTGCTCTATTAATGCCAAATAAGAAAGCTAGGCATATCGCACACTTAACATTGCGTTAACATATAACAAGTGCGTCTGCTTTGCCAACATTGTGTGCACTTTCCACGCTCAGAGCTGACCAAATGGTTTGCCATCTGTCAAATCGCGACTCGAGGCCCGCTTAGGCTTGTTATTGGCTCTAATTGCAAGTGAAACGTTTACTCCGCTGCCGCAACTCAATGGAGAATCTGTGGTCAGGTCAATGAGTCTCCATTTCCATGCCCACACACACACACACACACATACACACACACACACACACACACACGCGTATACACACGCACACATGTACGCTTGGGCCAGTGCACAGTAGATGAAATTGACAAATTGCAGTGAAAATTTAGCTTTTGAAATGAAAACGAAATGCGAGCAATTATTTTTAATTGAAAATGTCAAAGATGTTGGCTGCTGAAAAGCGTCGGCCAAGTCGTCAAGCGGCCCAGCGTCAGCGTACAAAAAATGTATCTTACAGATACAGGTACAGATACAGATACAGATACAAATACAAATGCGTGCTGCACTGCGTTCTGCTTGAGAAATTCAAACTACACAAAAACAAACTGCGAAGAAAAAAACAAAAACAAAATGGGAAAAACGTGGAAAACTTATTAGAAGCACTCGAGGGCCACTTTGGGAGGCGGCACCTTGAGCGGAAATGCGATAACCCTGAGCGACGGGAAATCGAAATGAAACATAAAACAGAAGAGTAAGACTGAATACGGCCAACTGATCGAACTATATAGATCATACGGCCTATCATACGATCGTGGTGCATTTGTATTATGTTTGGTGGAGCTTACCGGATAACATGGGCGCCAGAGCAATGGCATTTGAGTCCTGTTGCTGCTGCTGCTGCTGAAGCTGCAGCTGTTTGCTGGACAACTCCTGTTCCTGCTTGAGTGCGCTCGACTTGCCCGGCACACAGCCGCCGATGGGCTTCTTGGATTTCCACAATTTCATAGTGTTAAGTCACAGAGTCACAAAAAAAAAGGATTCGCTTCTAGATTGAATGTGATTTTAGATTTGGCTTTTGCTTCGCAAATACATTGTTTCGCACTCTCTCTGTCTCACTCACTCTTTCTATATCTTTTTATAAACTATATATAGAGAGCTGTTTTGGTTTGGTATTCAATTGGTGCTGCATAATCAAGAAACCCAAAAAATACTATAAATTGCACCATTCGAAATAATGAAAAAAAAAAAAAAATATTTAGGAAAAATAAATGAAAATGTGGAGCAGATACTCACACATACACGCACACACACAAACAAACACACACATACACACACACACACACTGCCGAGTCGCGCGCGTGTATTCAAAAATTGAACAACAACAAAAAATTGTTAAACGTCTCGCGAGGGCGCGACGTTTGCTGCTGCTGCTGCTGCTGCTACTGCTGCTTGTGGCAGTGGCACGTCCGGTGTACGCGACGAGAAATTGCACAATGATTCAGAAGTCCGACAGGCGCCGGCAGCCCGCTATACGCTCGCCGATCTTACAGTTAGCTGCCTCGCAGCAGCAGCAGCAGCAGCAGCGGCAGCGGCAGCGACGCGTCATGTCGCTCTGCTTTGTATCGGGCAGATACGCAACAGCAAGCAGACAACGGCGCTCTGCCGCTCTCAATTGCACGCGCTCTCACACTCTCTGCCTATCCCTCTGTTGCTCTCTCCTTACGTCCGCCTCTCTCTCTCTCTCTCTCACACACACTCTGTTTTCCCGTCTATGAATTTCCATTCGAAAAACTCTCCCACTCTCGCTCGCGCCGGCTCTCCTTTCGTTTGTGCCCGAGTGCTTGGCGCGTTTACCCTGCGCTGCAGACAACAACAATAAAAACACAAGCAAAATCCAATAGGAATGCTGTGTGATAGAATGTATGAAATAAAATATATCCTGTACAACAATACATATTCACTATATGTAGACATTAAATATTGCAGTAATATAATATATGTATATCATAAACTATGTATATATTTAATCTACCATTTATAAATGAGCCACTTTTGTACGGTTTAAATATCGATCGATTCAAACATTTAATATTTCTGTTAATGTACCATGCAAATGTTAAGAGCAGAGCATTTTCTCAAAAGACTTAAATGCCTTCGCTCAAGTAAATCTCTCAACGCCATATATACCCCAATTGGCCATACATGCGTGTTGTTAGGGTATCATTATGTTATGGGCCCATATGGAACATTTGTGTATGTTGCGCAGAGACGGCGCTGTAATATCGCATGCGAGCTTCAAATTGGAAAGCAATCAAATCAGAGCCGAATGATGAGCTATATGCATGACAATGGACAATGGAGCATCGGAACTTCGGAGCGCCAGTAGCGCCAATGGACAATACTCAAGATGGAGACACCAAACTGTCCGACTTGGTGGCCCCTTTTTGGTTCGTTTCGAGGTCGTCTTCTGTGTCGATGATGATGTCGCAAATTTCGCTAATTAGTCACGAAAACGCTCGCTGCTCGAAATGGTCAAAATGACCAAAATTGGCCAAGTGGCAAATGTGGCATAGACCAGAAAAATAGGCAAAAAATAAAATAGCTAATCCACAAGAATGAAAAGCGGCTTTATAACATCTGCTACCAAGTTTGACCTTTAATCAATTGAAAATATATATATACATAGTAAAATATTCTACCTTTAAGCTGGATAAATAATACAATGTTCGAATCATTAAATATAATCTCGGCTTTATAATATCAAACTGGATAAAGTCCATATGCTGCCGTATACGCGTAGAGTTGGTTTCCGTTGATGAAATTACGGCCCTCTCTATCATTTGGAGTTGAGGTCGAGGCACGGATACATTTTTAATGGTATTTCGAGTTTTATTTTTACGTGAATTTTCGATTTTCCTTCCTTGATGCCTGGCACTTCCGATGGCATTAGCATTGAGCTACATCGAGGGGTGTGTCGCAGTATCTGGCACATTTATGCAGCCGATTTAAGGCCTTTAATGACCTCCACTAATGATCGAAGCCGATTGACTCAACAGCTTCGATGGCATTTACCAATGGCTTCTATTTTTAGGGTCCTCTTTCTCGGCATATGCTAAAGGTGTCTTCTGAATTTATGTTATACAAGTTCGAATGGCTTACCGCAACATATATATTGTATCTGATAAACATTTATAATATATATATGTATATAACAAAACTTGGTTGCATATTTTTCTAAAAATTAATTTTCTATTATTTCCTATATATATATATTTTTTTTTTCTTATTTGAAAGGAATTATACATTTATATACAAATATACTTTAGCCACAATATAGAATATGTCCAACCATTTGTGTATTAAATGCAGCATACGTTTAGGCTTTATTAATTGTTTTGCATATATCATAGTTTATTAATAATTCTGCAAATAATTTCTACACTAGTCTTATGCTAAATATATTTTCTTATACTCTTTTCTCAAAAAATAAGTTTAAAATACTTTGATATGTGTGCTAAATCTCCATTTCACATTTGCACATTTTTCAAGTACCTTGTTCCAGTGTGCAGCATGGAAGAAACTCAGCTATGTCTCTCTCCCTTGCACTCTTACTATCTTGCAATCTTTTCGTTTTCTCCTTCGGCCACTGCTTGTACTTATACCTATTTTTCGAGCAAGAAGTTAACCGTTACAAGGCATGAGACATATTGTACGTACGTTTGCATTTGATATTCACACACAGCGCTAACTATGTATGTATGTATCTGTGCCAATATGCAGCGTAGTCAATCGTCTCTCTCTCTCTCTCTCTCTCTCTCTCTCTCTGAGTGCTTTCGCTCCCTTTACATTGAAGAATTAAGCCGTTACATGGAAGCCGTCACAAGACGCGTGAATTTTTGCGACGCGTGCACAGAAAATTTGATGTTAGTTTAATTGGAGATCGTAACCTATTAAGATCTCCGTCAGTCCCTGTATGTGCGTGTATTTGTTATTCATGGACTTGCGTATTGTATTGCTATGTGTATTCAATCTTATAACGGTAAGTAGAAAAAAAATGAATACAAATCTGTCCACTCTGGCAGCTGTCCCTCTCTAACTGACACAGATTTATGGAGAGGCGCCCATTGACAGCAGGCCTGGAAGTCCAGCAAAGCTGCTGCCCAGCGTTTGCCGCAAGGATGCTAACGGCACCAGTTTGAGCGTAGAGATTCGTCTGCCCTTCATGGACATGGAGCTGCACCACGAACGGCATTTGCTTGTGCTGCGGGCGCCCCAGTTGCTGCTGGTGCTCCATGGCCACGAACTGTTCCAGCTGCAGCTGTCCGGCAAAGACAAACGGCTGGTGCGGCTGGGCGAGCTGGCGGGTCGTGTGCGCCTCCAGTTGGCCACAGCCGCCGCTGTCGTCCTCTGGCGAGAGTATCTGTTGCTGGCCGTAGCGCTGGACGATTCGGTGGAGTTCTATCAGATGCCCCAGCAGGCGATGCTGGATGCCCGGCAGCTGCGATTCGAGCCCATCCAAGAGTTTGCTCTGGCTGGCAGTAGCCTGCAACAGCTTCATTTGCTGCAGCCAAATGTAGACCAGGTGCTGCTGCTGCTGACCTTCAATGTGACCCACAATCAGGCCAGATGCAGGTGAGATATGCACCCGGCTACTAAATGTTTACCACGAATTCTCACTCAAACTTTCACAGAACCTACGAATGGTTAGAGTCCTATTTCAATCCCGTGGAGGAGCTCAGTTTGCCAACCCTCAAGGTTTTTCAGGTGGTGGGCCGTCAGCCCCATTATATAATCACCGGGCGATCACTGCGAGGACAAGCTAGGGTAAGACAGCGATATACTCTTGCTCCCCAAATGCCTAATTCTTTTCATCCTGCTCCACAGCTTGTGCTGTCCGTCTATGAGCTGGTGACGCCCACGCTGCGCCTGGTGCGCCGGCAGAGCCTCACGGTGCAGGCGCGGCACGTGCTGGCCGTGCGTTTTCGTAGCCGCAATCTGATCTTCGCCTGTCCCAGCATCACCAGCAGCAGCGGCGGCTCATGCATCCTCTTTCGCATGGTCGATGGCAACTTTGTGGTGTATCGGAAGCATGTGCTGCGTCAGCTGCAATTCAGTCATTTGGCCGCCTCCGAGCAGGGCCAGCTGCTGGTGGGAACACGTGCCAATGGCGAGATGCTGGTGTTCAATAGCCAGCGCCTGGATTGCTACAGCGGCTTTGGGGCCGATGGCCAACCGACTGGCGTCTACATCCACCGCAATCCACAGAACGAAAGCTTTGTACTCCTGACATATCAGCGTAGTCCCAGGGCCACCATGCTGCGGGTGGTGCAGCTGGGCGGGACCAATGAGCCAGCCAGCCTGGCTTTCAGTGTCGAAGGGAATGATGGTAAACTACAATCTTGACAGGATTGAGTCTCAGTCATATTTTCATATACTCTTCCACAGATCTGAGCAGTGTGCAGCAGCATCGTCACGAATTCGAGGAGGCAATCCATGGACTACGCAGTCGGCTGCTGCGGCGCAAACAACAAGTGGATGCATTGCATCAACTGATCCAATCACTGAAACAGCATGACCCGACGTTCAACCAGACGCAACCCCTGCGCGTTCAGAGTGGCTCCCGTATTGAGCTGGTGCAGCTGCAGGGCAATCATCTGGCCAGTCCCGTGCAACTGCAGCAGCGAGTGGTGCAACTGCGTCAGCAATATGCCAGCAGGCGCAACAGGCGTTCCTTTGGAGTGGGCAATGCATCCTATGCGGGTGCACTGGATACACTCAAGGCGAAGCGTTTGCATGTCCAGAATTTGATCTACCATGGTGAACTGCTGCCAGGTGAGACAGAAACGTGGCTCCCACTGAACCCAAAGTTTTACAGCATTTTCTTGATTTATTGCCAGGCTACTCTGTGGAGTCCGCCGAACCACCAGCCATACTAAGCATCAAGGGCCAGCTGCTCACCAAGCAGCTCCACACACAGCAGCTGCTGATTCCGCCCAGCGACAAACAGCAGCCAGAGCGCATACCGGCTAACCACATGGTGGTGCGCCATCTCCAAGTGAAGCGCATCAACAACGTCTCCTGGTTCGACTTATACGATTCGCTCTTTCTGAAGTCGCGTGACAGCGAGATCCAGGGACGTCTTGTCTTCCAGTTGCGCGCTCGTGTTGTCAATCTCCAGACACCATTGCTGAATGGGCTGGTGGTGCAGCGGCTCTTCAATTTGCGCCAGCCCCAGGTGGTGGACTCCAATATATTCATGTCCGCCTTCCATGCACCCAAGCTGGATGCCAAGCTAGTCAACGGCCTCAACTTTGCAGAGGATATTGTATTTCGCGGCGACAGGAATTCCCATATTAAAAGTGAGTAGGACCTAAGGATTTCACTGATCCGGGAGTGTCCCATCTGTAAGGCCCGAAATCTAAAAATCAATCCAACACAAAAAAAGTGACATCTTGATAGTGTCACAATTTTTGCTATAGATTTCATGAAATCCGAAACCGAACATTGTCGAATTTTGATCTGAGTTGAAGACGGTCTAAACATATATGACTTTCAAACTCCAATCAATGCTGGATAACAAATGACATTTAACGTATAACATGACATATATTCAGTATATTCAGTAATAGATTCGACATAATAGCTTGACTAGTAAAATATAAAATAAAATAATGGAACACATTACCACATTGATATACTTACTGCTCCTTGCAGCGCCCGTTCGCATCAACCAGATAAGCGTCTCGGGTGATATTCTCGTTGCAAACATGACCAAATGGCCTCGTCAAATGGCAGCCGAGAGCCCATATCAGTCGTCCAATCTGCAGCAGTATTACATGGGCCGGATCACGCTGAATGGCTCCCTCACAGTGAACAATTTGCAGGCGGACACGAATGTGACACGAATCCAGCTGATGGGACAATCTCTGCGTGCAGAGGACTTGCACAGGCAGTATATATTGCGCAATAAAGATCAGGTAAGTCAGAAGAGAGTTGGAACCAAAGAAACACATGTCTACAATATTAGCAGTTTATATAATACTGATAGGTCTATATCTCTATAAGGTAACTATAGTTAGCAGTGCAAAGCTGGGCAATCTGTAGAACTGCAAGTATGTTGATCAGGTTGGGAGCCAGTCAATCTGACTCTCTGTCGGTAATTTAGTCAGTCATTTAATCGGCCAGTCTATCAATAATACAGTCAATCATTCAATGAGTCACCAATCATTCATTTAGTTAAGTGAACAGTCAGTCCACCAAACAGTTACTCAATTTGCATTCATATATACATCAGTAAATCGGTCAATCCGTTGTTCGTCATCCATCACTCAGATCGATCGATCAGTCAATCAATCATTGAGTTAGTCCATCAGTTAATCAGTCAGTCAGTTCCTAAATCATTTATTTAGTCAATAAATCAGTCAGTCCATCGGCCTATCATTTTGTTAGTCAATCAGTCATCAGTCATCACTTAGCTGGTCAATCAATCACTCAGTCATTCAATCAAATCAAGCAGGTTTCCATTCGTATACTTAGTAGAATAGATTTGATTTAAACTCTGCTCTTCCCGTTCCAATCTAATCAAATGTTCCCCTTCCATTCCCATAGCACCTGAAGAAACTGGTCTTTGGCAATGCCAAGGTGACAACAGGCGCCTTGATCACCCAGCATATCAATGGACATCCAACGGGTGAGCATCTGCTCAGCGGTGCTGAAGATGCTCCTGTGGCACGAGCATCGAGGAAGCCGTTGCACGTAATCTTCATGAATGCCCGCATTGAGGGCAATGTCTACTGTGGCAACTATAGCAGTCGGCTAGCTCAGCTGGCCAACGATGCAGTGCGTCAGGGCGAGACGGCCAGCATAACGGGCAGCAAGCAATTCGAGGCACCATTGCAGGTGGATGAGCTCTCAAGCGAAGTGCTCAATGGAGTGCCCGTCTCCGAGCTGGTGCTGAAAGGCCAGCTCCAACAGAACTTCACCAGCCTCAAGTGCTTTCCCAGGATTGTGGTCAAGATTCAAGTGGACATTGAGGGTGATTTGAATGCCCAACGCCTGAATCATATGAAACTATCGCAGCTGCTGCAGCCGGCTTACAGTCTGCAGCGTCTTGAGCTGCCGGAGAAGCCGAAATTGCAGAGCCTGATCTTTCAGCGACTCAATGGCCTGGCCTTTGATGAGCTACTTGGCAAGATGAGCGTGCCCAGCGGGCAGCAGGATCGAGTACCACAGCCGCCACTCCTGCTACACAAACAGCTCATCATCGAGGGCAATGTGCGCTTCGACCGGCCGCTGCAGCTGCAGACTCTCAATGGCATCCACTGGGACGACTATGTCAGTCGCTTGGTTAGCGCAAATACCAACAGCGTGATCTCCGGCCAGAAGAGCTTCCAGGAGCCGGTGATGATTACAGACTCTCTACAAGCGCCCAGCCTGAATGGCCTGGATCTGTCCGCTCTGCTAGACGACACGCTGCTGCGCACGACGCCCCAATCGGTTGGCGGCATCTACAGCTTCGATCGGCTGACGGCCAGCAATGTGGACGTGGGACAGGTTAATGGTGTGCCAGCGGACAGCTTTCTGGACCTGCGGCAGGAGGAGTTGCATCTGAAGGGCGATATTCACGTCGGCCAGCTGGACATCCATGGCAGCCTGAGCTGTGCGCTGGCCAATGATCCGCAGCTGCCACAGCTGGAACAGCTGCTGACGGCGCTGCAGCAGCGCAGCTGGCGTCGCCTAATGGTGCTGGGCGATGCCCTGTGGACTGGAGAGAATGGCTCCAATCGGCAGCTGGACTATCTGCGTCGGCATGCGGTGCGTCGCCGTGGCAAGCAAATTATCTCCGGACATGTCGTCCTACAGCAGCCCCACCTGGGCCAGCTACAGACCAGCCAAAGCTTTCCTCGCCAGCTTAATCTCAGTCACATCGCTGAGGATGCGCTCCTGCGACAGGCGCCGAGCACCCAAGTGGTGAAGGCACCACAGACTCTTCTTCAAGCTGTGCGCGCACGCTCCATCAACCTGCTGAACGATGGCCATTTCGAGCTGCTGAACAACATCGATTTGCTCCGGCTGAATGCCTCGCTCTATCGACGCTCCAGCGGACGGCCCATCGCTGCCGAACTTCACTTCCAACATCCGCCGGACATAGGGGAGCTTCAAGTCCAAGGCCAGCTCAATGGCGGCCAAGTGGCCAGCATCTTCGAGCAATCAGCAGACATTGATTGGCCACCCGTGCGCATGGAACGGCTAGTGCTGGAGCAGCAGCTGCAGCTGGACGAGATTAATGGCATGAGTCTGGAGTATCTGTTGGAGCAGCGTGTGCCACTACATGGCGCCTCCTTGGAGCTCTTTGGCACACTTCAGTTCGAGGAGCTGGTGCTTGGCGAGCGCTGCTTGCTGCGAACCATCAATGGGATTCCCTTGCAGAACGTCGTCTACCGAAACGGCCAGCGGCCACAGTTGATTAGCGGCCCGAAAACCTTCGCCCGTGGCATTCGCTTCGAGGGTCCCGCCCACATTATGCGCCTCAATGGACGCGATCTGAGCGAGAGCTACCAGCAGAGCATCTACACGGATCGTGACTATAGCATCGATAGCTTGGTCCTAGATGACGTGCGCTTCGAGGGCGGCCTGATTGTGGACGCGTCAATAAGTGAATCGCGCGAAGCTCGACTGGAGACGCAACCCCAGAATTTGGCACGCCAGCAGCTGCGTCAGCGTCTGCTCCAGTTGGAGCAGCAGCTGCAACAGCAGCGTGCCAATCGCAGCCAGCGTCTGCTCTATCTGGACTACGAGCAGCAGCCGCTGGAGTGGACTTGGAGTGAGCCGTCAGCAGATGAGCCGCTCGAGCTGGCGGCGGCGCCACAAACGCCACAGCCGACTGGCATCTGTCAGCTGCAGCAGCTGCTGGCCAAGTTCTCCAGGAAGCAACAGCGTGTGCACATGAGCAACGTCAGCCTGGCCAGCCGAATGCTGCGCGCCAGCTCCGAGCGGGCTGCCATACGGGTGAAGGCGCAGAACTATTGCCAGCTGGAGCAGCAGTTCCGTGCTCGCGTACACATCAGTTGCCGTGGCCACGCCCATACGCTGGGCCTGCGCCAGCATGTGGAGCAACTGCAGCTGCACGATCAGCACGATTACAGCCTGCTGCTGATCAGCAGCCCGGATGAGGTGCGCGTGCTGCGCGTGAATCACACAAATTGCAGCCTCAGCGATTGGCAATCGGTGCAGCCCGCCGCCGCTGGCCGGCTAATGAAGCTAATCCAGCTGGAGGACCAGGCGAATGGCAGCATGTCAACTCTGCTGCTGACCAACGGACTGCAGCCATTGGAGCATCTGCCGGTGCTGGCGGTGCATCGCCTGGACACACAGACCCAGCGCTTCAAGCTCCTGCAGCACATCGAGGGCGACTACGATCTGGCCGAGTTGCAGTCCGGACAGCTGCTGCTCAGCTGCCACAGCTGTCGCCACATCTCCATTTACAGCTACAATCCGACGGCGCAGTTGTTTGTACCGCTCCAGCAGCTGCACTTGTCCGCACGCATCCAGCAGCTGGTGCCCTTTGCCGTTGCCCAGGAGCGTCACTTGCTGGTGCTGACGCTGCCCGGCTCCAAGCACTTTCATCTCTTCAGCTACGCCCACATCGAGGGCTGGCAGCAACGCACCTATGGCCACATGGCCGACTTCCAATGGTCCTGGCCACTGATTCGCTCTGGCCAGCAGCTCACGACCTCCACGTCCGTGCTGCTGCTCTGCGGGCAACGTTTGTGCAGCCTGGTTAAAGCGCTACTCGATTAGGAGTTATCAGGGGCATTCCTCTCTTTGTTTTCGTTTCCTTCAAATTATTTGTTGAGTGTTGCTACAATTAGTATTGGACAGCATATTAATTTGTTATCTCTTAGATTGTATAAGTCTTTGCTCTGTTGCTGTAGTGGGAATACCCCTTATGCATGCTATAAACGAGCTAAATTCGACATGTTAGGCATCTATATATGTATGTATATATATAAATTAGTTAATGTTTCGAGTGCTATGCACTTTCAGTTTACTTTCTAGGGGAGTAGCCCTAATAAATATATATTTATATTGCGGGACAACCCCTTATGCATAGTCTATTTGAACTCACGTAATATTATTGTTGAATCTCTCCCATCTGTCCAGTTGTTGTATTCTTAGCTAAATTTAGAATAAATTACAAATTAAAGGAATATCCCTACTGAATATATAAACAAATATTTATAAACATGAAAGCATTGGCATATATTATTCAAAATGTTGGCCTTATTTAGTATACTTAAAACTCAATTTATAAAAATTTTAAAATAAAAAAAATATATACATATATAAAAAAAAGTTTTACATAAAATCCTAAAAAAAAATATAACTATTAAAATAGACAACAAATATAATCCTATTAATTTTGGGTATTCTATGGCACGCCCCTAATAGCAATTATCACATTTTCCTACAAGCTTCCGTTTTAAGATTTCACTTATTTGTAGATGGCATATCTACTGTACATAGAGCTTAGGCGTTGAAGCCCTTGCAGCTGCACTTGATCACATAGAGCGTGAAGGCCACCAGACCCAGAATGCCCCAAATGGAGCTGTTCTGGTTGGAGCCGTCGCCGATCTGGGTCCGTATCCAGTCGACATGGCTGGCGACATCGACAAAGACGGACGACTGGCTGCGCAGGCCGAGCAGCTGATTGGCTGTGGTCAGTGGAGCGCCTGCATCCAGCTCATATGCCTGCTCGTCGTACTTCACGCACAGCTGTTGGCCGCAGGGCGAGCGCTTCACGCACAGCCGCAGCAATTCGTGCACCTCGTGGCCATCCTCGCCAGCCAAGCCCCAGCTGCTGATGTGCCACGGCTCGGATGCCCTCTCCAGCTGCGCGTTGTCCTCGGCCAGCGCAATGGGCTGGATGCGCGTGAGATGCGCCGAAATATCCTGTTCGAGCATGAGTATGGCCAGGGACAGCTGCTTGGGCGGCTTATGCACGTGAGTCACGCCCAGCACCTGACCATGAGCCGTTGGCGAAAAGCGCTGAGTGCTGCCCAGCACGACGCGCAGCTCCGCTGGATGGTAGAATCTCATGTTGTCCTGGCTGCAAATAACAATGACAAAGAGGAGCAATTAGTCTGACTCCAATGCACAGCGGGAGCTGGACACCTACTCATAGACGCACTGCGCCACAGTCAGCACCACGGAGGGAGCCACCAGTGCACCCGAGCAGATGTGACCCTTGCCAAAGTAGTCCAGCTCCTGGTCGAGCAGCCGTATCGAGGCCTGATACGGAGCCGCTGATGCGGCCGAGCCTATGCGGCGCTTTTTAGCCAGCTCCGAGTGCGTGTAGGCTGAAACCGAGAAGCACAGCAATGTGTAGGTTAGAAGGGGGTCTCAAGGAATGCCTCGTATATAGTAAGAGACTGGAACTTAGGGCTTCTGCTTAGGAACTCATATTAACCAAGTCTATCTAGTATACTTTCAACCAAACCAGACTTGACCGTAAGTCCTAAGTCATAATCCGTAAGCCGTAAGCCGTAAGCCGTAAGCCGTAAGCCGTAAGCCGTAAGCCGTAAGCCGTAAGCCGTAGATCGTCACATCAATTCATAAAACTTTTTCAGGTGAAAGTAAAGTTGCCTCACTGCTTATCGAAAAGTTTCTGAATTAGCCTTGGCAACAGGGGAAATGCATTTTATTTGGTGTTATCCATGGCATTGGGCTTATCAATATCAAAGCGAACGGTCAGACGCATTTACCCATCAGCTGATCGTTTGTTTACCAATTGTTGCTGCTCTATCCATTTGGTTTGGCGTCTTGGTATTATCACACGATAATAGAAATATTTGACGCGCGTGCCTTACGACTGCGCCTATCAATAGTTGTTGGTCAGCAAATACGCCGGAAGCCCCGAATTGGCTATTTGTAGTTTGACCTTGACGCTTCGAGTCTGGCACAGTCAAAACAAAAAGCTGCAGACTCAGCTGAGCATGGCTATAAGACTTGACGTAGTGGCTGGCCACTGTGCTATATCTAATATATCTAATATCTAGTTTGTGCGGAGATTTCTGGGGACTCGAATCAATTTTAATTAATATTTTCGTCTGTTTTATCTAGAAATATACCATAGATAAAAAAATCTATAAATTTCTTTAAATTAATAGAAACAATTTGTTTAAAATAAAACTTCATTTATATTGAGCTTTCTAGAAAACATATTTTGACTAAGGGCAAAGTCTGTCGTATATAATGAAAAAATGGTCATTTACATATATTCTACACAGCGATAAGAGCATACTACCATGGAAATGTTTTCAAACAGATTATATTTCAGATTCAGTAACACCTAAACACGATTAATTTGTTCAAGCATTATATTCTATTATATACATATGTATATCTGAAATCTCAAGTCTTAGTTCAATGCATTAATTGAAATTTTCCACAATTTTTCACCTATGAAGAGATATTAGAACTCAAACTTGAATTTAATCATTAAAAAATACACTTATATAAGCTCGAAAAATGTTATATTTAATAACTATTGTATTCGACTTACTTGTTTGCATTTCGACGCATAGAAATGCAAAAATCATAATTTTGAGAATCCTCTTGATCTGATCGTTGAGTTGCATTGTTCGGTATAATTTGAACTCGGATTTAGTAGGATTATTATTATTAGAACGAATCGCCAGACACTTAACACTAGGCGGGGCAATGCTCGAGAGGCTTTCGGCCAGATAGTGCACACCTTTAGAGAGAGCCAAACGCTGAATGAAATAGTTCAATTCTAAATCGCACGAAATCAAATTCGCAAGCGCTTTTGCCTCAGATAATTCCATTTTTGATTTGATTTCGGTCGATCTTTTTTTATACACTTTCAAAAAGGGCATTTATGTCTTCTCATGAAATATGTAGCGCATATATAAACATGAACTTCACCTAGTTCTTTCTCCAAGAAAATACCATGATTAGCAAAATGGAGCCAATATCAATCTATCCTTATCTCTCTTACATCTTAAATTAACTTTCTCTTTGTCCGTCTCTCTCATCTTCTCTTCTCTCTCCCTCTCCCACAGTCTTCTCCTCTCTCTCTCTCTCTCTCTGTCATGTTCTTTGTAATCGCAAAGAGTATTTCCACTTCCTTATGCTAAGTTTGAGCTTTTCTTCTTATTTTTTTGTTTATGTTTATATGTACTGATAAAGTCACAACATGCCATAAAAAGCATTCACACACACACATATACACGCAATAATAATCGCAATTGATAAGACCCCCGATTATTTATTATTTTTCCTTCTTTTTTATTTTCTTCGATTTCCTACATTGTTTACTTACTGTTTTTATTTGCATTCAAATTGCGATCAGTGCACATAGCTAACGGTTTGCTATACCCTGAACTTATGTTGAAACGGATTGAGTATCAATCAATCTAGGAATAAAGGTCACGCCCACTTTTATTAGCAGAATTGCCTTGGTTTAAATTAACATACACTTAACATATGGCTGACAGACAATTATGAAAACTTGCGATTAACATAATGCATATATGCTTAACATACACTTAACATGTCTCTGTTAATGGAAGCAAGGGCAACATTATCAGCCCTTAAGCATATGCAATGGCATAGACAGAAGTCACAATATAAAAAATTAATCCAAATTTCAGCATTTAGATATGCAAGCCTTATGCTCTGATCTGTTAGTTCCCTATGGTAATATCACAATAGAGCTCTCCTATCAAAAGGTCAGCAAATCACATCCAATACGTTTGTTTCGTAAGATAGGGTAATTGACGGACGTTTACATGGCTAAATTGCATTCGATAAGCGATTGTCGATCGCTGATAAGAATTAGGAATTGCCCAACAGGCAGCTAGAACAGCATTGGCTGGTGGAGTGTAGACTATGAAATACCCTGTACACCTATCTAGGTTTGTCCAGTTGCAAAATTACACAATTTGCCACTCCAAATTTATATTTAAATCAAAAATTAATCAATAACAGCTTTTGCAATTATAGTACCAAATTGAATTTTGAGTAAGCCTGAAGATCAAGGTGAATAACGCTTATCGTCGCCTTAGATAAATGTGACTTTAAACTATTTCGGACCAATAGTAATTTTGTTTCGCCATACACTAATAAGGAAGGCACAAAGGATGATGAGCTCCTCACTTCAATAAGCGTAAACGGTTTGAGCTTCCGTCGTGGAATCAACCACAAGGCCCTAAAAGTAGGCTACTCGTGGCATTGTATCATTTTTCGTGTTAGTGAAAACGGTTCTATTATGCCCATAGCTTTGGATCGCTAGAAGCGGCATATGTTCAGCATGAATACGGCATATAAATAGATGTTAAATGGCTTGAAAGTTTTGACGCCTCCCACATTCTGCTTGATGAGATCCACGGCTTCCGATAGTTGTTTAGAATCCGAACCACCGTCAAAATCACTATCAGAATCTTCTTCAGAATCCGGATCATTTCCCCTTTCGGATTCCGCGTCCTCTTCCAATTCCGCTTCCGATTCAATTAACTGTCGTTGCTCACGTATACCGTAACGATTCAAAAACTCCTCTATCCAGCCTTTGTAGTGCTGCACACTGGTGTAGATGCCCGAGTGGTGGGGCATGCCGCATCGGATTCCCCACGAGCTGATACCAACCAGCTGGCCATGGCAGAGCAGCGGTCCCCCACCATCTGCGGTGCAGGCCGCCAGCTTTATGTCGTTCGAATTTTCCGCACAGATCATGCCCGGTAGCAGGTCGCCCTGTTGACAGGCCTGCTGTTCAATTAGTGTCACATTTAGGTTGAGCAAATGGCCGCGAAAGTATTCCACTTGATTGTTGTTCCAGGCGGAGATCTGGCAGTGGGTGAGCGTCTGATACGTGACCGTGGCCAGCTGAACGGGCTGTATAAATGGCGGCACTGTACCGTTGAGGAGAATCAAAGCGATATCCTTGTCATAGCTCTTCATATCAAACATCGTCACCAGCACCGCTACCTCGCGCAGCTCAAAGGACAACGCATTCTCGTTGACCAGCAGCTGCTGCTTCTTGCTCAGCACAACAACGAAATTCGACTTGTCCAGAAGAGTGCCATCCGAACTCGTTCGACTGAAAATACACACAATTAGAACTTCAGATGTTGCCGCAGATGAATATCAACCACATACTTCACGAAACAATGCGCAGCAGTTAGAACCACATTGTGGCTAATGAGCGAGCCACCGCACACATGACCCGCACCATGACGAGAATCATTCGTTTGCTTCTGCCGCAGAGAGACATAGTGATCGCTGTGCAATAGCTTTTCCACATCCCAATTGAGAGCCTGCTTCACTTTGATCTCCTCCGTGGACGATTCTCCTGTCTGCTCCGACTTGGTCAAGCCCAGCGAGCTGCACAACACAATAAGCAACAATAGTAGTGCATTCATCTTACCTTCCCAGCGTATATTCAAAATTGAATTCATATTGTTTAGCTCCGAAAAAAAAATATATATAATATAATATAATATAATATAATAGAACACGACAAGTTAACAGACTACTTAAAACTGAATTCTTCTCGTATGAGCTCCTACACATCAACATCCATGGCAAGCTAAAAGCACACTAGATTGGAAACTTATTAAAAGGCAACTAGATGGTAAAAGTGCTCCAGTGGACACTGCTCGACTAGTAGATCCCCTGAACCCCGGGAGGATCTGATATTTCATTCACTCCGCGCTTCTTTTATGCATAAAAAAAAAAAACAGTCATACGCCTGCCCTCTATAGTCTATAACTCCACTTTTCGATATAAAGGAAATCTAGTTCAATATTTGATCTGTTGATTAAATACACTGAGTCCATGGAATATGCCAATTCTATCTTGTGAAGTCGCTCTAGGCAGCGCTCTATCCCGTACGCAATCTCGTAGGTCACAAAAGCTAGATGCTTGAAATCGATAAGAATCGATATTTGGTTTTTGAAGCGCAAGCTCAAATTTTCTGTGATGAATATACAATTATTATACCTCCCACCGAAATATGTGAATGAATGTTTGGAATTGCAGCTCTACGCAGGGCTACTAGAGCACTCTCCTTCATGTTTTATTGAGTTTCTTTTACAGACTAGACTTACAGCTAAGACACGTGGCATAGGCCGAGCAGCACAGGCACTGCAATGCTCAAGCCAAATGAAAATGTAATTATACCGACGCCATCGTCGCCTCCCTCTCCACTGCCCTCTCCACTGCCATCTCCACTGCCTTCTCCACTGCCATCTCCACTGCCATCTCCACTGCCCTCTCCACTGCCATCTCCACTGCCTTCTCCACTGCCATCTCCACTGCCATCTCCACTGCCCTCTCCACTGCCCTCTCCACTGCTCTCGCCGCTACCCGACTCAGAGATTTTCTCGATTATCCAGTCGTAGTAGTAGGAGACATCGGTGTAAACACCTGGCAGCATGGGCTGGGCACAGCCGATTCCCCAGGAGACAATGCCCGCCAGTTGGCTTTGACAGACTAGGGGTCCGCCGGAGTCACCGCTGCAGGCATCACGCTCTCCTTCCATATAGCCGGCACAGATCATTCCGGGCAATATGAGATGGCCCAGGTAGCTTTCGTCGATGCACTGCGTCTCACTGATTATGGGCACATCGACGGTCATGAGTAAATCGGAGTTGTAGCCCTCCTCGGTGTTGCCCCACCCAGTGACCTGGCAAACGATTCCACCTGGCACCGTTAGAGCAGTCAGTCCAATGGGTCGTATCGTGGGATGATTTGCCGGCACTGACCCACTTAGAATAAGCAGAGCGATGTCCTTGTCGTATGTCGACAAATCAAACTTTTCCAGCTGGAACATCAGCTGCTCAATGTCAAAAGTTAGAGTGTTGGCCTTCTCGAAGCGATCCAAATTGCCCATGACCACGATTATGTCCTCTTTGGGCACAAAGGTGCCATCGTAGATATCCTGGCTGGAAAGATCGATCAAAGGAAGCAGTAGTGGAATATGAGTATCAGGGCAATTGCTAGAGGTTAGCTGTCACATATTATGCTTGACAAGGGGAATAAGATCTCAATAGGAATTAAGAGTATCGCCAGATCAGATCAGAGTCTATACGATGTGCGTACCAATTAAGGGAGCCAGATCATCAGCACTACTACTAGGGTAAATCAATACGACGATCGGACAGTACAATCTGTATGTAGTCGATTACCCACAAATTTTTTGATTTTGTTGCTTGGCTCTATGACGTATGTTGACGTATGTCTATCTGATGACGGTCAGTTAGCGGCTATCAGGTATAAAGAGCCGTTGTGCGCTTCAGCTAGACTGATCGGACTGATACATACATATAATGATGTATTTCGATTGGGGATCGACTGCAATAAGCTTCTTGCCTATACTTACTCCACAAAGCAATGGGCGGCGCTGAGAACCACATTGGGCTTGATCAGGGAGCCGCCGCAAATGTGGCCGGTGCCAAAGAAGTAGCCATCGTTGAGGCGACGCCGCAGGCTGGCCTGGTGCCTGGTGGCCTCCATGATGGCCTCGGTGCCATTGATAATCCTGCCCGGATCCACGTTGAATCTGGGACGCAGCCACTGTGAGTCCACTCGAGCGCCTAAGCACGGACAAGAGAGAAATGTGAGAAATGATTTTTGCAGTTCATCCGGATCAAACATACCATTCGCTGTCGGGTAGATGCTAAACAGGATTGTCAACCCGATCATCAAAAGCCGTTTGGCAGCCATTTAGAGTCTTCGTATTTGCGGCACAAGCTGACAAAGTCAACTAACTGCGCGGACAATCGCGGCTAAAAGCACTGGGCCATCGATCGCTAGTCAGTCGGTATCGTCGCAATTAAATCTGGCGATACATGGGCGACATAATCTAATCAGAGCAGAGCGAGCATGAACCGGGCCATGGCTAAGGGGTGTGATAGACTGTCTTGATAAACTCTTTGCAGTTGTATACTCTCAAAATTATTGAATGGATTTCCCCAAATGAGCTGCCCTATCAATAGGTTTAACGCAAAATCAATGAAGATTTATAGATCCAAGCGCGTGGAGTTCTTGGAGCCAAATGAAGATAACGCCTAGAGAATGTTCCTTAACTCTATCTTGGTATGATATCATATGATATGACATCATATGGCTTCTTTTGATATGATATATATGTTCGGCTTAAGCTCATCAACTCATAGATAGAGAGCAGGGGGCTTGGCCGATGATTGAGAATGTATATACCCTCATATTTCGTTGCGTACCTTGCTAGGGTATTAAGTAAACATTAGATCGCATTTTTGATGGTTTATAAAGTATCTGCCACTTGTCCTCGCTCGTACAGTTCTAGGAAAATGCTGGGCTATATTTATTATTATTTCATAATATTTCAATTTAAATTAATACAGAATATCAATACATAAATAAATAATTGTAAGAATAAAAATGGCTTTGATTGATTGACGCACTTACCAACCACGTGACCGAGTAACGGTTAAAGCAAACAGCTTAAATATAAATACATACATAAAACAGTTTCCTACTGAAGACAAATGGATGAGCTCCCACTACAGTTGGTAAACCCAATTGACATAAGATATGCATTATTATATAGTGCTGGGATCACATCCCATCAGCGGGTGAAGGAAGCGATACATATCATATCAAAGGACCTCCCAACGCACCAATGCCGGAGCCCTCCACGGAGAACTGGAAAATATACAAATTGAATTTATATACATGCAAAAATATAATAAGATAAGATTGATTTATTGGTATAAAAAATGTATTAACAAACACGGTCTTGCTTTAAATAAAATGAAATGATGTAAATTGCATAATATAAATACATTACGTAAATAATAGCATATATAAAATATATATTGCAATGAACAATATATAAGATATATTATAAATTGAATACAAAATTAATTGTTACAATACATAATAATTATGTACAATATATAATACATATCATATTAGAAATTAAATATATTTAACATAATACAACTAACTAATTTAGATCAATAGATCTTACAACTTATATGCATATATACAGCATCAGCTATTTACATGCATTAAAGTATGTGTATAAACGTACATTCAATATAAACAATTTTAACGAATTTGCAATCAATTAAAAGTATTGCAGTGAGCAGTGGTTTGAAAAGAGTGAATGAGATAGAGCGATAGAGATGGAGAGAGGGAGTGCTTAACATATTGCCATCTTCATCGATTCTAAGTGATTTGGTGCTCTTCAAAAATCGAATAGGTTTGCTCTACAGCTCATCCAACTCCGTTTTAGGCACTTGTCTCCTCCTTGATTCCGGCTACCATTGACTCGAGTTCAGCCTTGTCGTGTTCGGCTTTGATCTGACCAAACATAGCATCCAATTCGGATTCCTGACTCTCACTACTCTTGTATTGAAGCTGTGGTACACGACGACGCTGCAGCACCTTACGTTCCACATGTTGTTTACCTGTTTCCATTGCCTTGCGCTTTCTGCAACCAAAATGGACATTGAATGCGTTGAATTTACAGCTTGAATTGCATTTGTTTTGGCTAACCTGTTGCGTGGACTTAAGCATTTAGCTGCCGCGTTAGTGGAGCAGCCCGCTGATTCACCTTTGATGGTGGATGGGGCCGATGGTACATCATCAAGTTTTTGTTCAACTGGCTCAAAGGCAGCCACAGCTGACAGCAGCTGTTTATTCTGAGCACTGAAAGCCTCCACGTCGAAGGGTTCCGTTGCCACAGTAGCTAAATGGCAGAGATAATCATTTTTATAATTGTTGTCAAATGCGCTAATTTCGCGTCTTACTCCTCCAATGGCGAGCACCATCCCGGCGATACTGCTGAACTTCTATATCCTTTTTCTTAACAATATCCAGCAAGTAATGCACATTTTTGCTTAGGCTAGCGGCTGTATACAGCGCATTCTTCAACATGTGACGATAGAACTGCAAGAACAAACGAACTTATATAATTTGGTCATGAATCAAACTAATCTATCTAGACTACAGACTGTTAGTAGGATACTGTCCGTGGATGTCAAGTGCCACTCCCATTTAAGAGGCGCCGGCGTGCCCTCAATACGATACTTTAAACTTAGCACCGTGCGTAGCTCCAGCTGCTCGTCCTGGTTCAGTTCCTGCTGCTGTTCCGCACCATTCTGTGAAGCTGCTCGAAATGTAGCTTCTGCTGGCTGGGCGCTGCTCAATGCAGTACGCACGGCTTTTGCTGGAAACTCGACGCGTTTGTTGAGTTGCTTTTGTAAATATTTGACACCGTTAATCATTTGGTCATTGACCAGTAGAGCAATAAAGCAGGCAGCAGCTCACCTTAATGCGCTGCAGGAAGTCGGCCATCTGCAGGTTTTCGCTGTAGCTCAGCTGCTTACGTTGATCGTGGCAACAAAACTGCAGAGATTTGTCTTCGTCCGCGGCGCCACTTATTAAGCAGCTCATCAAGTGTACATCCCGTAACTCAATTATATTTAAGTGCATATCAGAGAATAAAAATTAACAATATCGAAATTTGTATAGCAAACAAATATAAAAAACAACAGAAACAGCTGAGAGCCGACATTAGTGAGTCTTTCAGTTCGCGCAAAACGAGTCTCGCGAACTGGAACCGGCTCCAAATGTTAAGTGAATGGTAACTTATCGATAGCTCTGCACTGGAGGAAGGAGCGCGCGCCCGATTTAAAATGCTATTTAAATACTTTTTAAAAGAATTTATTTCTACGTAGACGTAATAGCTTTGACAGCGATTTGTGTAGAATGTAAATCAAACAACACTTTTGTAATATTTCATGTGATTTTGTTTTAATCATATAAAGTTTTATGTAATACTTTTGTTTTTGTAATATTATCAAAAAATTGTGTACTTTCGTTATTTTGTAATTCATATTTGTATATATATATTTTTTTAGTTGATTTATTTTTATCCCCATTAGGTTATATTTTTGAAAAACTAATTTAAATTGTATTTAAATTTCACTACTGAATGTTAGATAATACCAATCTAATACACTTCATATATATATATGTATATATGAATATATATATATATATATATATATATATATATATATATATATATATATATATATATATATATATATTAAAACAGTTTTATAACATGCAGAAAATGATGAGGAAATCTTAAAATATTTGCTTCATTTTTTTTCTTCTTTTGATTATCTTAAACTAGCCTCACGCTTAACTTAACTGTCTTTTTGTTGAATGTGGTTTTGTTTGTTTGTTTTGTGGGTATATAGACCATAAATATGTTAGCCTATTCAAATTGTGTTTAACGCTAAGTTTAGATCAATCTGTGTCGACGTTTGAGATTTTTCAACACTTTTGCTGGTTTTCATATCTGCGGACGCGTCCAGAGCTCGCTAAGATCCTTTTGACGCAGCTTGCCCAACTCTGCAAAGGTGGAAATTTTGATAATTAGAAATATATGCTGGTGAATGGACGAAGGGGTATATTGCTTACCCAGTTGGGTTGGTAAAACGTTGCTGCTGTGGAAAGTCAAATCGAATCGCGGCTGCACCGACAGCTGGCTCCCTGCGGAAGAGGCGACGGAATTGCGGAAAGTTGTGCCGCTGTTGTGACCAAAATAAAATTAAAAACAAATATATATGTATATCTTTATATATAGTCTCAATTCTAATGTATAATATATCACAGCTACCTATAGGGATGTTTCAGGCAGCCGTAGACCTCGCGATAGCGCCCGTAGAGCGTGCCATAGGAGACGCCCAAGATGCGAGCCGCCTTCTTCATTTCAAGTCTTTTGTTTTTGATGGCATCAAGTACCTTTAAGAGATGTAGGAGACATTAGCCAAGCTCAGCCACTGGACCGTGTTAGATGTACTCACGCGCTTGGTGAATGGCTCCTCCCAGAACTGTGGACGTCGCCCCTTGGCCAAATAGTCATCCATTTTGATGACATCCTGCCACTGGGTCAGCTCCTCGTTGGTCAACCGCAGTTCGGCTGCATCGTAATCCTCCAGCTTGACCTCGGCATAGTCGCCGGCATGCTCAACGCTGCCTGCGGACGCATTGTTGTTGTTGTTGTTGCTGCTGCTGCTGCTGTTGTTGTTGTTGCCGCCGCCGCTGCCGCCATTGGCTGTGGCAACGGCAACAGCTGCCGCCGCCGCAGCGGCCGCAACTGCGGCGCTGGTCACCGCATTGGGCGCAAAATCGTGTGCCATTAGCATGCCATGATCGTTGATCAAGTATTTGCCACCAAAGCCGGCAGCTGGCAGCAGAGCTGGCGAATCGGCTCGATTCGCCACCAAATGCTCATTCTCAATCTCCTCGACGGGCTTTGGCAAGGCGTTTGCGTTGGCGTCGCCGTCAGCATCGACATCGGCAGCGCTTGCCCTCGGGTCACCCGGCTCGGGCGACGTCAACTGATCCACTGCCGGCGACTCGCTCGCCGCTGATGCTGTGCGCTTCTTCTCGGTGGACTTATCATGCTCGCCATAAAGCCGACGCGTGGCATGACGCAGCTTGCCATGGCGCTCGCGTCGCTCGACCGGCTTCTCCACCAGCTTCTTGGCGGAGCTGGAGAGCGGCGAAGCGGCAGCGCTTCCTGCTGCTGCTGCTGTTGTTGTTGTTGTTGTTGCCTGCACAGTGCTCGCATCGTTGCTCAGCTCCAGCTCTGTCTTTAGCTCCACATCGCTTAGCTTGGGGCTTGACTCTTTGGCCCAATCCTGTGTTGCGTCCAATTCGCGCTCCCCCAACTCCATTTGTGCTGGCGTCGACTGTTGTTGTTGTTGTTGTTGTTGTTGTTGGTGCTGCTGCTGCTGGCGCAGACGCTGGCGCTGCTTAGGCGGACAGGCAGCAGGCGGCGAGGCCAATGCGGCGGAATGTGCTATTGGCAACGTTTCCTCAACAAAGGGACGCGTCGACTCCAAATATGCGCGCTGTGCCGGCTCCAAATTTGCAGCATATTGAGCTAGTTTGCGACTGCAGAGAAAAGAAGGGAAAAGAAAACCAAAATGGGTTATGGAAGTCTCGAAATCGCATCGAGAGCGCACGATCACCAAAACAAATCCCATCAAATTTCAGTTATTGTCGACGTAGTTAGATCTAAACGAATGGACGATCGGATCATCGGACTCAGCTCACATGAACTTTGAGCGGAATATAGATATATGTATATATACAAATATATACTGCGCCATCAGCCACACCTCCTCGCGCCAGCTGCATAAAAATATGAACATTAAACTGTAAACAGTCTAACTGGCTGAACTAACAATCATCAAACATATGTGGAAATAAACAATTTGAGCAGTCTGTCTTTCGAATTGAAATAACATTATCTGTGATCATATTACAGAACTTTAGTCTTCCCCGATTATATCTCAGAGAGCGTCAGTTTGTCTTAAGGAGAACTCAAGCACTGAGAAATACGAGAATCGAGGTATATAGCTGGATATTAGAGCGAAATGTAGAGCAATACGTATAGGTATATATATATACAGGTATATCTATTTATATGACTTCCTACATTATATATATACTCCAGTTTAACCTTTTCGAAATACTTCGCAGTCTAATCAGAATATGGACTCTCCAGATGTTGTTTTTATCATGAATGAATATTATATCAACTTACACATTAAATACGTCGTATGTGTCATCCAGCGGAGGACGTCCTCGTTTGCGTTTGGGTCCCAGAAACGGATCTGAGACGGTCGCTGGGCAGTCCAAGCCAGCGCTGGCACTGGGCAGGGGCGTCAAATCGGGTAGCCGAGTGCCGGCATTCAGGCCCAAGACATTATCCAGACCCGCTGGCGAATGGCGTTCACGTTCACGTTCGCGTTCCCGTTCACGTTCACGTTCACGTTCCCGATCGCTGTGCGCGAGCGAGAGCTGTGGCTGTAGATGGGCCGCCTGCTGATTTACCAGATCGTGGCCATAGCTCTCAGCCAGATTGCGTGGAGGCGAATGGAACTCAGCGGCTGGCATCGGAGGTGGCGGTCCATCGTCGTCATCGCGCCAGGTAACCTCGGCGAGGCCCTTAATCTTCAGATCGTCAGCGGTCTTCAGCAGTGAGGGCAAGCTGGCCTGCAAACAGAGAGCTATAGCCATGGCTATATGTAGCTTGGATAGAGCGCGACCGAGACTCACATGCTCCACATTGATCTCGCCCTTGTACATGAACTCGATGAGACACTTGACCTCGGCGAATGTGACATCCTTCATGATGATAATCGGATCACGTTCGCTGGCATAGTTCGACAGCACCGAGTCGAAGAAGGTGCTGCACGCACAGAGCACCACACGATGGGCCCTTATCAATTGGCCCTCGCAGGCGAGCGTCACATCGCAGAAGCATCCGCGGTCCAGCAGCTGCGAGAACATCGTCTGCAGATTGCTATGATGGTACTTCCAGCGCAGGCAATATTGCTGCGGCAGCATCGTGGACGATTCGAATGGCTTCGTTGCTCAACAATCTAAACAAATAGAAAACCCACAAATCCCATCAGTTTCACATTGCGTACAAAAACATCAACAAACAATCTGAAATTATTTGGAAATGCCGCCAAAGCAATTCGACAACCAAAGAGATGACGAGGTAAAACTTTGCAATTTCGAGTAATTGTTGTTATTTATAGGTCAATAGTTCATTGCAAATAAAAGATTGAAGAAAAACTAACGTCAAAACTTTTACTAAAATGTATAAGAATATATGTATTTATACGAATACTTTTTTAATTTGTCTATATATACGTACATATGTATATATAGAGGCCATACTATAAAAGAGGAGCTATAAATTTGAGGAATTTAAAACCCTTTTTCACTTATACAAATTGAGCCAACCCTTTTTTGCGTTGTATTTTGGGAAGGTTCTCAGCATATTTCCTCAAATTTTTTCATATTTTTATTGTAGGGGTAAAAAAGAAAACAAAACAAGACTTCGCTTTGCTGCTGTCCAACTTTAAGTGGAAAGCATGCCAGCACACACACACACACACACACACACACAAAGAAAGGACACACAGCACACCGCAAAGTTGAGAGAAAGGCAACGAATGCTCAGCTAGATGAATATAGAATATAGAATATAGAATATAGAATATAGAATATAGAATATAGAATATAGAATATAGAATATAGAATATAGAATATAGAATATAGAATATAGAATATAGAATATAGAATATAGAATATAGAATATAGAATATAGAATATAGAATATAGAATATAGAATATAGAATATAGAATATAGAATATAGAATATAGAATATAGAATATAGAATATAGAATATAGAATATAGAATATAGAATATAGAATATAGAATATAGAATATAGAATATAGAATATAGAATATAGAATATAGAATATAGAATATAGAATATAGAATATAGAATATAGAATATAGAATATAGAATATAGAATATAGAATATAGAATATAGAATATAGAATATAGAATATAGAATATAGAATATAGAATATAGAATATAGAATATAGAATATAGAATATAGAATATAGAATATAGAATATAGAATATAGAATATAGAATATAGAATATAGAATATAGAATATAGAATATAGAATATAGAATATAGAATATAGAATATAGAATATAGAATATAGAATATAGAATATAGAATATAGAATATAGAATATAGAATATAGAATATAGAATATAGAATATAGAATATAGAATATAGAATATAGAATATAGAATATAGAATATAGAATATAGAATATAGAATATAGAATATAGAATATAGAATATAGAATATAGAATATAGAATATAGAATATAGAATATAGAATATAGAATATAGAATATAGAATATAGAATATAGAATATAGAATATAGAATATAGAATATAGAATATAGAATATAGAATATAGAATATAGAATATAGAATATAGAATATAGAATATAGAATATAGAATATAGAATATAGAATATAGAATATAGAATATAGAATATAGAATATAGAATATAGAATATAGAATATAGAATATAGAATATAGAATATAGAATATAGAATATAGAATATAGAATATAGAATATAGAATATAGAATATAGAATATAGAATATAGAATATAGAATATAGAATATAGAATATAGAATATAGAATATAGAATATAGAATATAGAATATAGAATATAGAATATAGAATATAGAATATAGAATATAGAATATAGAATATAGAATATAGAATATAGAATATAGAATATAGAATATAGAATATAGAATATAGAATATAGAATATAGAATATAGAATATAGAATATAGAATATAGAATATAGAATATAGAATATAGAATATAGAATATAGAATATAGAATATAGAATATAGAATATAGAATATAGAATATAGAATATAGAATATAGAATATAGAATATAGAATATAGAATATAGAATATAGAATATAGAATATAGAATATAGAATATAGAATATAGAATATAGAATATAGAATATAGAATATAGAATATAGAATATAGAATATAGAATATAGAATATAGAATATAGAATATAGAATATAGAATATAGAATATAGAATATAGAATATAGAATATAGAATATAGAATATAGAATATAGAATATAGAATATAGAATATAGAATATAGAATATAGAATATAGAATATAGAATATAGAATATAGAATATAGAATATAGAATATAGAATATAGAATATAGAATATAGAATATAGAATATAGAATATAGAATATAGAATATAGAATATAGAATATAGAATATAGAATATAGAATATAGAATATAGAATATAGAATATAGAATATAGAATATAGAATATAGAATATAGAATATAGAATATAGAATATAGAATATAGAATATAGAATATAGAATATAGAATATAGAATATAGAATATAGAATATAGAATATAGAATATAGAATATAGAATATAGAATATAGAATATAGAATATAGAATATAGAATATAGAATATAGAATATAGAATATAGAATATAGAATATAGAATATAGAATATAGAATATAGAATATAGAATATAGAATATAGAATATAGAATATAGAATATAGAATATAGAATATAGAATATAGAATATAGAATATAGAATATAGAATATAGAGTATAGAATAGAATGGAATATAGAATATAGGAGAGCCCCCAATGAGCCCAGCCAGCCAGGCCATTAGGACATACCCTGCGGGTGATAAATACCCGCAACAGCAACAAAAACAAAAATTGCGTTTCTCTATTTAATTTCGAAAAGAAATTGACGCAAAAAATCGAGTGAAGTCTTCTTCACTCGTCAGATGAAGGAAAGCTGGCACATAAAGGAATTTGTAGAAAGTGCAGCATATAGAAGACAAGATATATACACAGATAAATGTATATATATATATATATATATATATATATATTTTTTTTTTTTTTTTTTAATATATACATATACATGCGTGTAGCTTAAGGAAAATAAGTAAAATAGAAGTAGAAGATGGCGAAAATACCCAGTGTCCGGCCACCTACAAGAAGCAAACACATTTGGCCAACTGCTTGTGCAGCAAAGGGTTTTTGATCCCAACACAAACACACACACACACACACATACACTTTATATGAGCCGTTACACATTTCAGCTCCTTAAAAAAAGAAATATGTATATATATATATATATATATATATATATATATATATATACGAAGGTATACAGGATATATATGTGCATACATATGTATATATAACAAAATAAAAAAAGAACGCAAAAATTTACAACGAGAGCGCAAAAAGAATGGCATATAAAAAATACATGTTTTATTGTAGTATATTTTTGCCGCCCAAGCACTACCCCCACAACGAACGTACGGCGCCAAGCCACCCCCCGCCCCAGTCCCTTGAACAACCCCAACCTCAAACGAACCCAACTTGAACTCAAGGCTCCTCCCCCCACACACACACTGAGAGAAAGAGGGAGTGAGAGAGAAAGCGAATGGCAATGCCTTCTCCGCTTCTTTTGGTTTTTCTCATGGAAAATATTTTTCAGTTTTTATCACATTTTTCGTCTTCTTTGGATTTCGCTTTTTTACGTCTCGTTTTTTTTTTATAACATTTTTTTTAGTATTTTCTTTCATTTTTTTTTTTTTTGTATATTTTTTGTGTTCCTGTTTTCTGTTATTATACTCTAACCATGTGACCATTTTAATTATGTTGAACGGCATGCTTCCCTACCTGTCATTTAGTAGGGTATATACACGAGATACCTTATAGAGCTAAACGAATAACTGGCTATTGTTTTTTCTGAGAGATGGAGGGAGGGTGGGAAGGAAAGAAGGAGGATAGAGAAAGAGTAAGAGAGCGAGAGTTAGAGAAAGTGTGATGCATTAAGAGGAGGAGAGCGAGAGTTTGAGAGAAAGATTGCAGAGAGAGGGAGATAGTGAAGGTGATAAGGTGGAGGTCAATATTGAGAGCGAGAGAGAGAGGAGATAAAGAGAGAGAGAGAGAGAGAGAGAGAGAGCGAGAGAGAGAGAGCGAGAGAGAGAGAGAGCGTGCGAAAGAGAGAGGAGAGAGAGAGAGAGAGAGAGAGAGGAAAGACAAGAGAGGGAGAAAGAAGCAGGAAAGAAGGAGACAGAGAGGGAGAGAGAAAAAGAAAGAGTGTGAAAGAGAGATAGTGAAAGATGCCGAATAAGAGAGGGGGAGAGATATCGAGTAAGAGAGAGATAGCAATAGGGAATTAAGGAAAGAGGAAGAATAATTAGAATGGATACTCTAACTAATATAGAGCATATTCGCTATGATCTACTATATTTCAATCAAAATTCCTGTGAAATAACTAAATAATACTAATAAATACTGAAATAAATACTAAATACCCGATCAAAATCGTACACTTAAGAAAATTAAAAAAAAGGTTAAATTTATAGCTATATTATACCTATGACTTTACTAAAGATTTTAGCCAAGGCATAAGTATATATGAGTATATATGAATACTATTAATATACTGGACTTTGGCAGCTACATGTGCTTTGAGCTACACTAGACGAGAGTTCAAGTTAGGTGAGTGTATTCCATTGGCGACTTGCTTGGAAAAGCTTTTTCATCCTTTTTTTTGTTTTGTATTTCTTTTCCAACCGTAAGGCAAGAAACGTCGTTGGCTTCATGAACGCAAGCAGTGGATGAGGGGGGATGGGGCCTGAGGAAGAGAGCAGCGGCCACAGAGAGAACAAGAGCGAGAGAGCGGGAGAGCGGGAGAGTGGGACTGGGAGGAAGGAAGAGAGGAGCGCGTTACGGTAGGGCCATGACGCAAAAAGGTTGCGAGCGGAAAATGAAAAAAAAATAAATAAATAACAACAACAGCAACAGCGACAGCAGCAGCGACGTCGACTGCAGCAGCAAAAAAAAAAAAAAAAAACAGAAAGAAAAATAAAAATAAATAAATAAAACACAAAAAGCGCCAGAGAACATGGCAAAAGCGGAAAAAGCATAACGACCGTTGAGTTCTTTTTTCTTTTTCCTTTTTTTTTTTTTGCTTATTTTTATTATTATTATTTTCATTTTCTGTCTTTCTCCGCTCTTTTGTTGCTACGCTTGTTGTTGTTGTTGCCAGCTTTTTTAAGCTGTAATTTTTTACTTGACGGTTTTTTATGTTTTTTTTTGCGCAATTTTATCCTTTTTTTAAATATCGATTTTTATGTCAACTTAAATGAAAGGTACAGAGTTTCCCATATATACATATATATATGTATATTGATATATATACATATATATTTATTTATATGGAATTCTTTATATATGTATATGTATTTATGTATGTGCGGGTGTATGCTTCAGTGCTATTAATTTTGATTCAAGCCCTCCCGCCCCATTTTTCAGCTCCTGCCTGGACTTTGTTGCATTATTGAAATGTCCACGTCGGAGAGCTGAAGAAAGCAGAGCGAACGAAATCAAAAGCTCCGCTTAAACAAACAAGTGAAAAGAACTTGCATAAAAGCTGCCCTTTATGATTGAAATGAATCAATTGTCAAGGAAAAGCGTAAGCTCCATAAAGCTAAAGCCGTACAGTCGGCTGACTTTCAATCTAAATTTATTCATCATGATTTGATCCCATCAGAAAACAAAAGAAAGCTAACAATTCTTTTCAAATATTTTGAGAAATCAAAAGCTCAAACGCGCTGAAGCTAGTTTTCAATAAAGTCTACTAATACATCGTGATTGATAGCCTTAGAAAGCAAGCTATTTGAAAGCAAATTAAAAAACAAGATTTCAAATCGCTATTTCTTGTGAGAAACGAAGCGTCAGCATCATGGCAAATCGTAAACTGATCGTTAGAGCTAGCTAGATAAGCTTTCCATCATGATTGATTGATACTGATACTTATGACCAGCGATAGACATATATATATACTATATAAGCAGAACTTGTATATGTAAGACTTACTACACAATTGTGGATTCGAGCGTTGTTGGTCAATCAAACTACAAAATACATTATGATTGATAGAAATAGAAATCAGCCAATTTAATATACACTTACAAAGCTACATTCATATGCAATTAATCTAGCAAATAGTAGATCTAGGGATAACAGATATATCTAAATGAAGAACAGTTGATTGATGAATAATTATAGAACATATCATACACATACATACAATTCATATGTACAATAATATTTACATACTCTTAGATATGAATTCCGTCTGTGCAGTCTGCCTGCATAACATGTACATCACGATTGATGCATTATTTATATATGGGAAATCAGTCATCCATTTCTTGGGCTTGACTACGTTTGGTTAAAAATAGTCTTGGTATGATTGATATACATGATATGCATGATTGATAGCTTTCGTCCATCATACTAATCCAATTGATAGACTACATACCTGTACACATATGCTCCGAGTGCAGGACAAGTAAATAATATTCAACACTTGCGCATATACGAATGTATGTTATGTACCCGTACACACACACACTCACTCACTCCGACAGGCACACACACACATATATTTATATATATGTAAGTGGAATGTAAAAATCCGTTTTTCCCTCAGCCATTGCAATTTTCTTTCTTTTTCCAGATGCTTTTGTAATTTGTATAATTTTTTAACGTCGTCGTCGTCGTCGTCGTTGTTGTTGTTATCATTTTTGTTGTACGCTGGTTGGCTGTTTTTTTATATATATATGTATATATATATTTTTTTTTGTTTTCATTTACTTTTTTCTTTCCTTCTTTTTTTTCGAAACGTTTTTATGCTTTTGTTTCTTTATCATACAAAGCAAAAAACTGTAATATAAATTTATGTGCTAACGTGGAGCAGCAAAAGGGACACAGGAAGTGAGGACGGGGGCAGCTCGGAGGAGCCGAAGGTTCGCAGTTGCAGGGGCGCCACAGCGCTACGAAATGACAAAAGTGGAAATGAAAACCAAGAACAACAAACGAATAAAAAACCAAGCAAAGCGAAAAGTATCTCCAATTTACAGAATTTTTATGTATAGATAAAATATACGCGACATTAGATAGATATATAAATACAGATATATGTATATATATCATATACTCAGATAGTTATTTCTCTCGACTCAGCTTCGTCTGAATAAATGAAAAAGAATTTACTAAGCTTTCTACCTTTTCGAACAAAAAATAGATAAACACAATGTTTCTCCTTAATGACGTTAAATGCTAAACTTCGGCTATACCAAAAGACATAACTGGGTTCGATTACCATCAGAAAACTTCAAATGACCAAAGCAAGACATTTCTCTCTATTTCTCTCCCCCTCTCTCTATATATATATCTCTCTCTCTCTCTCTTCTCTCAGTTTTTGGCTCTATCTAACATATTCCTCATCTGTCCTTGTCTAATTCTTAAGCCATCTATCTCATTCAGTCCCTGTCTCGCCCTATCTTTAATGTTCCCTCCCTTGCTCCATCTACTCCTTCGTTTGCTATTTTTCCTTTTCTATCTCTTTAATTTTCCAACATTCTGCTCTTAACAATAAGAAAAATGAAACTTTCGTAGTGTTTTATTAACGAAATCCAAATAAATAACAACAAACAATAAACAAGCACAGAGAACACAATCAAAACTCATTTGAAATCGATTCAAAGAAGAATTCAAATGCTTCGCCTTTGTATACATATTTGGCAAATTGAAACTGAAATTGTTTTCTTTATTAGTATTTTTATTTCTTTATTGTCTCATATTGTTAATAGTAAACACAGACCCGAACTTCCAAAAAAAATAAATATATATGAAAAGAAAACACAAAAAACTGAAATCCCTACACTCAGCAAATTGCAATCCACGCAATACCTAAATGCTTTTAGGCCCCGTTTTTTGAGCTTTGGGAATGCAAAAAAAACCAATTGAAATAAAATATAAACAAAAATAAAGAAGAGAGTGTGTTTGTATGTGTGTGTGTATGTGTGTGTATGTGTGGAGGCTGTCAAGAGCTGCCTAGGCCAAGGAACTGCGCACGCAGGCGCAGATGCCCAAAGAGTTCTCGACTTCCAATTGAAGTCCAAGATCAAGTCTAGCTTATAGCAACAGCAACAACAACAACAACATCAACAACAACAACGACAGCAGCAGCAGCGACAACAACAGCAACAACTGCAAGTGGGATCCAAGTGCAGTAACACGTACTCTCAGCCAATTAGAGATGAGCGCGTGTCACTTCGTGTCGTGCCCAAGCTACGTAGACTTGAGCAGTGGCTCCAAGTGAAATACTCCAATAAACCTCTAAATTTGAGGTATATATAAATAGTATATATAGTTCTAAATAAATTATGATTAGTGCTTAGTCCACATCTTATTGGAAAATAAAACAAATAAATATAAATCTATTTAGTCAAAAAAGGCTTTACAAATTTGTATCTTATTAGCTGAATATGGACTGATTATAATAACATAAAATTGCAATAATATAATATAACAATATCATAATATAGGAATATATTAACATCAATATTCGAGCTTTTTAGCTAGAGATTTTTAGTAATTCAGAATTCTGCTTCAAATATATATAAATTTCTAATTACAATTACAATATGATCAGTTCTTGTTGGATTACCATATTAAACTAATCCAATCATTGCGATGTTTGTCTCCAGTTTGATTGCATTATCATTTCATACTAATATCTAATTAATTAGATATATTTGTGACGAAGGGAAAGTCAAGCCAGACAAATTGTCAATATCAATTAGATTGAGAATATATACCTATATATGTATATAGATACATATCTACGTATATCTACCTATACATATCTACCTACATATATAAATAATCAAAAAAGCCTTCCAGCGCTATGGAGTCTAGAGCTCCGCACATCTCTAAGGCTAGCTGAGCTGCAACTGCAACATCGTTCGGTGCCAACTGCATAGCTGTAGAAGCTGCTGCGGCAGAGACTAAGGTAGATACGCATGCCACCTTTTGCTGCAGCGACTTTAAGCAACATCATAAAATGTTTTCAAAACAACAGCAGCAGCAACAACAACAACAACAACAACAACAACAACAACAACAACAGCAGCAGCAGCAGTGGCGGCGGCAAATGCAACTGCAACAAGCTGCAGCAAAATAACTTAAAAAAAAAAAAAAAACAACAACAAAACAAAAAACAAAAACAAAACAAACAAAAACTAAGAGAAAAAAACTTGGAGCTCAAGCAACAACTTGCGACTTTACGATGCTCTACAACTATTGTTGTTGTCGCTGCTGTTGTTGTTGCTGTTGTTCGCCAAGTCCAAGTGCATTCGCCTTCCGCTTTTGCTGTCGTTTTTATTTATTTTTTATTTTTCATTTATTTATCTTTTTTCAGTTTTTTTTTTCAGTTTTTTTTTTTTTTTTTTGCAAGTCTTTCGAGCTGCTGTGTTGACTTATGCAGCTTCCACTTCGGCATTCTTATTGTCGTTGCTGTTATTGTTGTTGCTTTGCTGACACAAAATCTAATAACTTCCAGACATACTAGCAACAACAACAACAACAACAACAACAACAGCAACAACAGCATCCAGTTTGCCGCACACACAAATGCAGATACAGATACAAATGTATCTTCTACGGCCAGCCTCGATGTAATCTTAGGTAGCTGAACCTGGGTCCAAGCAAGTGGGTGGCTGTGGGCAGGAGGCAGCCAAAACATTGAACAGGACTCACCATAAAGAGAGTCCTAGCTAAAGTACCAGACTTCCTAAGGAACTGAAGCATTGAGAAAGATTTACGAAATACAGAGAACAGAGAAAATCCTCTTGAAACATCTACAAATTTCTATAATCGACAATACTTTGAGGACTTGAGAACTAAGAATGCGAATAAGAGTCAAGAATGAGAATGGGATGAGGGAAGATAGAGAAGGAGAAAGACACAGGAAATAGAATGATACAGAGAATGCGAATAAGAATGGCAATGAATGAGAAATAATGACAAAAAACTAATGATAAATAATGATGTTGAGCTGCAACTCTGAATAGGAATTAAGAATAAGAATAAAACTGAGAACGAGAATAAAAATGAGATAAGAATGAAGATGAGAAATGAAAAGAGATATGGTATAATCATACTGAATATTCCCATTCCTGATATGGTCCAGCAGCCTAGTGGAACTCTCTGAAGCTCTACTTGTAGTCCATGCTCGACAAGCTCTAAAAGTATACCCAATTCTTCCCGAACTGAATGTATTCAAGAGTTCCCAAAGAACAACTTCACACTTAGGTCTACTTGGGTTTGCGTATCCATTACCCAATGTATGCAACATAAGAAACACCTAGCGAGAAAAGCCTCAAAAAATGGACTAGTTCTAATCTCAGCCCTAGAAGGAACCTCGTAAATTGCTCGAAAGGCATTGCTGGGCTAAGATGTTTGTTATTTTCTTTTTTCATTTTCTTTTTTTACATTTTGTCTATTTCTTTTAGACCCAGGCACTTAAAGGCAACACTTGCAGCGAGCCCAAGGAAACAGAGTAGGAAAAACGTCTAACGTAGCGAGAAAATGAAAAGCTGCATAGAGATATCTGTAGGTTGGGGTGGGGGCACGGGGATAGCCACATGCAGGTGGCAGCCAGGTAGGTAGGCTCTATGGTTGAGGGCAATGAAAAGCGAAAGAGACGCTCGCCAGATACAAATAGGAAAAACTCGCTTCGTTCAGCTGCAGCTAGAGCTTAGCCAAAGGGGAGCTAGAGGCGGACAGTGCGGTCTGTTGCTGAAGCTTAGCAGCAAGCTTTATGCGGTCTCCGACTTCGGGAAGCAGCGCGCACATTCATCAAGAAAACTGTCATCGTTTTTTGCCCATCTGAACGCGTTTGTATGTGTGTGTGTGTGTGTGTGTTTGTATCGTGTATCTTGTATCAGTAAGTACGTTAGCCTCGGCCACAGATTCTAACTCATATGCGAGAGGTTTCTCCAAGTTTTTTGATTTTTTTTTTCGTTTTCATTTTTTTGTATTATTGCCAAGACGCCCCCTGGCAAGTGCCGGCCCGCCCAGTCCCCTCTCCTCCTCCCTCATTTCTTACCACCTTCTGGCCTTCATTGTGTGTCTATGTCAATGCTTCGTTATTTGTTTTTGCGTCTAATATACACTTAATATTATTTGTATATATACAAAAATCTATCAGGCAAAAAGCGCCAACATAATATAACAATGCCAGCCGCGCCATCTATAACCCAAAACGAGCAGAAAAGCAACAACATTAAAACATAAACAAAAACTATATGGCTGAGCCCGATGAGCGGGGTCTAGAGGTGAACCGGCATAGCTACTTTTTTTGTTTTCACTAGCGTTTTTGTTCTGTTCTCTTAGATTCGTTGATGTTTTTGCCAAGACCTGTTCTTGGCTTTTTGCAACTCTTTCTTTGTTTACTTGACGAAACGAGAGGAATTCCCTGGACTTTAAACCATATCTGCCAACAGCTAAAAGCTATTTATATCTCTATGAGCAGAAAGGCCTAACTATTCGTATCTGTATCTGTATCTGTATCTGTATCTGTATCTGTATCTGTATCTGTATCTGTATCTGTATCTGTATCTGTATCTGTATCTGTATCTGTATCTGTATCTGTATCTGTATCTGTATCTGTATCTGTATCTGTATCTGTATCTGTATCTGTATCTGTATCTGTATCTGTATCTGTATCTGTATCTGTATCTGTATCTGTATCTGTATCTGTATCTGTATCTGTATCTGTATCTGTATCTGTATCTGTATCTGTATCTGTATCTGTATCTGTATCTGTATCTGTATCTGTATCTGTATCTGTATCTGTATCTGTATCTGTATCTGTATCTGTATCTGTATCTGTATCTGTATCTGTATCTGTATCTGTATCTGTATCTGTATCTGTATCTGTATCTGTATCTGTATCTGTATCTGTATCTGTATCTGTATCTGTATCTGTATCTGTATCTGTATCTGTATCTGTATCTGTATCTGTATGTCTAACCTCATATTTATATCTATTTGCTTCTTTTTCTTATTCTCCACTTTATCGATCCATTTTATCGATAGCTAGGACAAACGAAAACTGTCTCAGCTGAAATTTGTGTTCATACACTAAAACATTTGTATAAATTGCGAAAAGTCAAATAAGCAAAATAATATAAAAATAAAAATAACCGAGGCATCAAATCAAGAGCAGAGCCACAAAAAACACACACACACACACACTCACAACTAAATTAGAGTGGACCACAAAAACAAAAGAAACTAAAAAAAAAAAATACAAATAAAAAAGCCCCAGTTGCTGTTGCTGATGATGATGATGATAATGATGATGGCCGAGCTGCGTTCGAACTGAGAATTTTGCAATTACCCATTGCTGTGTCTCCTTGAAAATGACGATAATTTTTTTTTTACTTTTTGCCAATTTATATCATTTTTTTTTTTTTTTTTTTTTTTTGCTTTGTAATTTATTGCATATTTGTTCACTTTAAAAGAGGGAAAATACAAAAAAAAAAGTTCAATTTCAACTTCGCCCCGCACCTCAACAATTTCCCCTCCCGCATTTTCCCATTCCCCATCCGATTTTACACCATTTAACAAAAAAGCTAAAATTGAATATTGAGTTGTGTTTCACAGTGTCAACCAATTCAGCTGGCGATTCAAGTGATTTATTCCTTAGGTAATGTGCAGCTGAATGCACACACACACACATACAAGTGCATATAGCATATATATATATATTTATATATAAATATGTGTGTGCACTCTCCGCCCTCTCTCTTTCTTTCTACACTTTCTTATGTGGGCGTGTGTTACATATGGTTTATTATATACATACATATATCTGACTTATATAATATGTAAGTAAAAAAAAAAACAACAACAAAGAGAATTTGTCCCCCCTTTCGGACGGACAACAACAAAAGCATGAAAAAACGGTGAGCAACTGTTTCGCATGTCGTCTGACTGCGATATATCCTGTAAAATCGATGCACAGCTTATATATACAGCATATATGTATATATGTATGCTTATTATGAATAATATTATGAATCTCGTCACATTAGTTTAACGAGATTATCAGTTATCGATAATGCAGGGGATATAAAGGATAAAGTATGTATGGATAACTCGACAACCCAATAGTGTCGTTTATCGATAATATATTATAAAAATATCTATAATATTCAACTATCGGTAGCATATTCTTGAAATATACTTTATTCAAGGAATATTGAGAGTGTTTAAAGCATTAGATGTAAGCCGACGTATTACGCATATATCGATCATTAATTAATTTGTTAAATTGCTCATTACATATTGATGGTGGTTTAATAGTATGACGTTCATCATCCAAGGTACATATAGTAGAATGGATCTAGCCGATGAGACATCACACATCGTCATTTATTTCTTTCGATCACAGTCTATTAAGCAAATTGTGCATGACACACTTTGTTGAGTGACTACAGGGTATACAGATAACAGGCAATGTGCTCAACGCTGACTCCAGCTCTCTCTCTCTCTTTCTCTCTCTCTCTCTCTCTCTCTCTCTTACTTCCTCTCCCGCTCTCTTTCTCTCTGGCTCTCTCTGTCCCGCTCTGGCCACTTGTTATTTTGTTCGGTGCAAAGTATAAATGAAGTTTTTGCTGTTGTTCCCATTTCTGCGATTTCTTCTTCTGCCCTCCTCTCATTGCATGCCTTGATGTAAAGTTCAGTTTCAGTTTCGCTTTTTTTCTTATTTTATTTTCGTTTTTTTTTTTTTCGTTTCCTTCTCAGCTTTTTTTGCAACTTTTTTCTGTGCTTCTTTTTCATTTTGTGCTCATAGTTTTCTGTCCGCGCCAAAAAGGCAAAAACCGAGCAACAGTAAAACGAAATTTTTTTAAAATGTTTTTTATACCGTTTTTTTTTCTACTTTTTTGCCTTGACGTTGGGTCGTTGGGACATTGTGCAAAGGGGGAGGGGCTTGGTTGGAGGCAAAGGAGGCAAAGGACTAAGAGCTGCACCGCAATCGGTCAGGCCCGTTGTGTGTGTATATATGTGTGTGTGTGCTTGCAAGGAGGCGTGGCAGGGCAATGAGAAGAGGACGGCGAGGATAGGATAGGAGGTAAATAAATTAAATGCTTTTTGCTCAACTTTATTTTCCAAGCGATGTTTGCTTTGTTTTTAATATTTTCTTTGCCAGCTTTATATTAACCAAATGTATATACAGATATATACATATATACATATGTATGTATGTATATAGTATATGTTGGTATATAGTTTTTGCATCCATATACCCAATGCATATGTTGGTGCTCGATCCAGTAGCTATGCATGTATATGTATATATCAGATAATTAAATCAAAGTTGTTTTACTTTGATTCATTTAGAATGGGACTCAAGCTTCAAATCGCTTGTCAACTATTAATTTGAACTAGTATTGAACTAGTGAGCCGATTTGGAACATTTAGAAGTTTGTCTCTGAACTAGTTTGAAACTTTGTGAACCAATTTCGAGCTTGAGGGTCCGCTTCAGAGCCTCAAGAATTTCCTTTAAGCAAATTACCTTTGAACCAAGTCTCAACTATTTCTATTTTCTTTTTAGATTTTAACTATAAAAGTTATCCCTATTGATAAAGAAATATTAACTACATCTAGGTGCCTTTTTATGACCCATTTATCAAATTACAAAAAATACAGTTTTAATCATTAAAAAAAGGGCAAACAAATTGAATTACTAAAAGTACAAATTCAATTTGCGAATACAAATAAATTTATTGTTTCGTAATATTGAAAATTACAATTAAATACAAAATTAATCAAATGGAACCAAAATAATGCTATTTGTACAATCATATATAAATATATATTACATAAACAAACACACCTTCTTCATGAGGTGCCAGCAATGAAAACACGTATAAATATAAAGAAAAACCATTAAAAAGATGGAAAAAATACAGAAAACAAATATATATATAAATGTATATATTGAAAAACAATAAAAACCGTTGAAATGCCTTCAAAGTGATTGACTGAAGAATACCCTGTAATGCTAAATACATTTTCGATACAGCGAGTAATTATTTTCAGAGGGAGTATTCCTAGATAAAGCATATTTAAATTCATATGGATGAAAATTGGGAAAAAAGATTATATATAAATGTAATATTGATCAACAATTGCGTAGGTTACTCTTAAAATAAAACATGCAAAAAATGTTATACATCATACTAAATTAAAGTATATAGTATAGATATATTGATATAATAGTTAGACATTTACATATGTAACTAAATTTTGCAATTGGAAAATTTCGATTTTTTTTATCTTCATTCTTAAGTTGACATTCTTCTAAAGTAGTTCATACTCTGTGTAGGGTATACAAAAAACGGTAACAGACCACAAAACGTTCTCTGATTCATAACTACGAATCACATTCGCTTAAACTTCTATTTAATTTACTCGCTTTGAGTTTTTGATATAATTTTTATTTCATTTTCACTCAAAATCAACCAAATATAGATATACATAAGAATATACATATATACATATGTACTTGTATGAGTAATATATTTAATACACCCACACACACACTCATGGGGAGAGATATCTGCCTAATTTATATCGTTTTTTCTTCTTTCTATTCCTTTAGATAGACCATCTTTGAGGGGCGCCCTCTGTCGGCTGATAGCAGCAGTTAAGAGTGAGGGGACGGTGGAGGTAGAGGTTCTGCGAGTGAGTGGGTGGGCGCAGGAGTCGGACGGTGGGTGCGCAGACAGAGTTGGCCGTTCGCAGCGTATGTTTTCTGCTGTTGTTGTTCCTCAGTTTCATTTCTTTTGATTTTCTTTATTTCTTTTTGCTTCTATTCGATTTCTATTGTTTGGTTCGCTTCTATTCAACGGATATGCTCGTACATGCTTTTTATCTGTGAAGGCGCAGAGACTTTGATTTTGCGTTTGCTCCACTACTATTCATTCTTTCGTTTCTTCTGCTTCTGTCATTTTCCTCCCTCTCTCTCTCTCTCTCTGTCTCTTTCTTTTTTGAGTTGGTTAGTTTTTGTTTTTTACACGCTTTGATACCCTGTTCATGATAATTACAATTGCTTACATAGATATATGCAATGGCATATGTACTGAACTGAACCAAACCACTTCGCATTTGCTTTAAACTATGAACTAGTTCAATTGTAGTAAGCCGAATCCTGGCTCATAAACCGAATCCTTTCAGCTGGGAACCACACATATAACTATTTTTAATAGGGTTTTAAGAAATGTTAAGAAAACGGAAGCTTAAAGTTGTTGACGCTAGTAATAAAACTCTAAGCTTTTTTCTCTCGCAAGTTAGGGAATCTGTCAGTCGCCCTTAGTTTATTGCCAACTTATTTTTGTTTCCCTTGAGTTATCAGCAAAAAAAAAATTTGCCTAACATGTTTCTTCTTTTTCTCATTTTTTTGTATTATTGTATTCTTTTTACTCGAGTTCACATAAATGGTATATATAGATAGACATACAAATATATGGATTTATATATATATATACATATATCTTTTTGTAATATATACATTTATTGTTATATGTGATTCGTTCGCATTTGCTTTGCTGTTGACTATTTTTTCTTTCTTCTTTTTCATTTCCCCCACCATTTTGTTGTCCCCACTTAGTTTTTTTTTTAATTATAAATAAGTGCTGATATCAGCGAAGCGGAGAGAGGGAGACAGAGAGAGAGCGTCAGAGTTTGGAGAAATAAGTATAGAAGAAAATAAATAAATATAAAAAACGTATATACAATATAACAAATAACAAACAAAAAAAATTCAATGGCTCTGATAGGCAGCAAAATTATTGCGAAAATCTAAAAAAAAATAAATTAAGTAAGAAAAACAGTTTGGGGGAATCTACACTTTTTTCTATTTATTTATACATATATAAACACACATATGTATACATTTTCGTATGTATGTTTAAACTCGTATAGAATTGAATCTCTGGCGATTAGGTGGATCATGAATTTGATAGCTTAAACAAATGCGACGCCCAAGATTCTATGTTTACATATAGCTGGGATTGATTGCAAATAAACAAAACTACTCTTAGCTGGCATTACAACAAAAGCAACGATAGCGTTTAGTTACCCCACTTTGAAACAAAATACATTTTTCATATTTTCATTTCTCTAGCGTACCAAAAATCCAAACAAGTTATTTTCCTCTCCTTTTTTTCACACATAGCCGATAGGCTAACACAGGTGTACATTTGTGTGTGTGGCTGTATTTATCAAAGGTGTATATTGTTGATTGCTTATTTATGAATAATGCGGCTTAGTGTGCGCTTAAACACTTGTTGGTGTCTGCGTTAACAAATGTGCCCAAAGTTTAGCCAAATTTGGCAACAGCAACAACAACAAGCACTTGTCCCTGGCCATGGACGTTCGTTGTTATTGAGCCTCAACCAACTGTAACTCTGCCTGCCCTCTCTCTAGCACACTCTTCGCTCTGCCTCTCTCTCACTATTTCACACACACACACACACACACGTACTTTGCCTAACGGCGTTTTGTTGTTGCCATTTGAGCTTTGGATGAACTTGAAATTTGGAGAGTCAACAGCATGTAATTGAAATGTGCGCACACACACACACACACGCGCGCACACACACACAACAAAAAACTGTCCCACACACATGCAGAGAGAGCGGCTTGCACTCGAAATTGCGTTCGCCGCGACGTCAATGCGGACACTGGGACGCCGCGCATACGAATGTCGTTATGAAAACAAAAAAAACTAATAAAGCAGCGGACAAAAACAAACTGCCAACTGACAACAGCAGCGGCACTGGCTGAGCTAGCAGCAGCGGTTGGTTGTACGCTGGCTGCGCAGCTGCGCCAATTTGCAATTTTAATTTTGCGTGCCGTTTTTTTTTTAATTTTATTTTTGTTTTGTTTTCATCTTTTTTGTTATATTTTTTGTTTTGTATAATTAAAGTTAAAGTTGTAACATAAAAACAAAACACAAAAACAGCAATGGCACACAAAAAAAGTCAATTGCAAATTGCTTGGCTCATTTTGCGGGAATATTTATTATTATTTTTTTTTAATAATAATTTTTTCTTTCTTTCGTTTATTTGCGCGCGCTGCTTAGGCGGAAATTGCTTTCTGTCTCTTTCGAGCGAGCGGCTTTTTATAATTGACAACAACAAAACACATGGCGCAAAAAATTAATTACCAACAGTAAATACAAAAAAAAAAATAAATAAATAAATAAATAAAATAAAAACGACAGCTACAACAACACCAAATAATGCAAACACAATTTTTAATCATTTCGTATGAAACTCACTTCAAAATAAAAGCTTGCCTATAAATAGTTTTTACTATTATATATATGTATATACTTATCTCTTGTATTTTTTTCTTAATTATTATTTATGCCAATTTCAATTTCAATTTAAACAAAAAACAACTACAACAACAACCTGCAGCTGGCAAAGTCAACAAACCCGGAAATTTGCCCAGCGAGCAGAACAACGGAATTTTATCGTAATAATTTTTATTTATTTCTTTCTTTTTTTGTACAATAACAAATATTTAAAAACAAAACAACAATCGAGCAGAAACCGCAATAAAAAAGTTTTTTTCTTTCTTTCAGCTAAAAATAAAATTTGCAGTTCTGCTTTTGTTGTTATTGTTGCTGATTTCGCTTTGCTTTAACAAATAAATAATAATAATAATACAAACAGTTGTTTTCTTGGGTTTCTCACCTTTTCCTTATGTTTTTAATTATTGTGATTTAAGCTGCTTCTATTTGAAAACGCGCTAGAAATTCATTCATACATTTTCATTCGCCGTACACTTTTAACTGTTTTCAAACAAAAAAAAAAAAACTTAACCAAAAAAAAATCCAGAATTCATATGATAAAACAAAATGGTTTGCAACGCGCGATCTTTTGTTTTTCTTCCTCTGCAGTGTAACGGTTACTGACGTAGACTATTCGCTTGCTTTCGCCTTCTTTATTCCGTCGCGCTGACCAAGCAACCTACCGACCAACCGACCGGCTTAACTGTTCAAAGTCAACTGACCAGTGTTGGCAGCGACAGCTTACAGCCCTTGCGTTCTGTGCGCTCTATCGATATAACTGGTTCGATAGCACAATATCGAACCGGCATACTAAATCGAACCAAATGGGAAATCTCAACAGTATGTTAATAACATTGATAAAGAACAGTTTCTATTGAGTTTTCAAAATTTTACGTATATATATATTCTGAAAATCGCAAACAGCTGATTGGACAACAGTAGCTGCCTAATGGCAAGGGGGCAAGTAAACATGCATCTATCAGCTTATCAGAGAAACCAACACCACCACCATTCCCAATGCAGGTGAGAGGTTATCAGCAGCGCCTACGGGGAGTAGCTGGAGACGGATGCGATTGCGGTTTGCTAGTATAGAACAAGACACTGGACGTTACATTCGAAGATATCGACGCGCAGAGGACCACACATAGCAGTAGCAACGGCATGCAGCATTTGAAAACAGCCACACGCCTGCATCCACTGGGCATTATCAACTACTGCCCAGTTATAACAGCAACCCGTACATTTAACATCTATCGGCTTCGGCCCGGGCCTGCCAACCTGCTCGCAGCACAACAACATGAGGCGAAGAGCAAATCGTCGAGAGCGCTGCCGGTCGCAGCAACGCCGGCAGCTTTGACGACGATCAGAAACGTTTCAAATTCGATTCCGGTAAGTGGGTTTGTGTTAGCTAATTAGTTGCTCCAGCTGAGGGCGAAACGTGCAAATTTTTAATAACTATTGAAACTATCAATTGGCAGTGCGAATTGCATCGCTGTGCAGTAAATTAACTGTTTTTCGTAAAATTTTGTCACTTCGATCTCGTTAACGCGAATTGTGCGACGCAAAGGTTTTTATTAATCAGTCACGTTTTCATACCCTTTCTATGAGTCGATCGATTTTGTACGTGGTTGTGTGATTGTGTTGGAAATAGCTGAAGGATATATATTCATGATCAGTAACGCATTTGCCTGAGTAAATCGTTTGCTTTGCATATGTATATATATCTGACTATAGTCACCTGATCTGTACGATCAGCATCTGTATCTGTTAATGAATTTGTATTGATTATTTAAAAAATCTTTCTATTATACAAAATCCTTTTTACTCTTCAAGTTAATGTTTATTGGCAACTTTAAATATTTGCCAGAAAGGGTATTCGGTGCTCGCTTCGCTAACTTTGATTTCTCCAGTTTAGCTTCATTCTTTCGCTTCTCAATTGTTTCTGCGCGTGGCTGCCGTGCTCGAGTCACCCTGTTCTTATTAGGCTTCGTCGTGCGCGTTTAATTTAAATTAATACACAAAGCTTTCGATTTTTGTTATGTTGAGTCGAAATATCAAATTCTAAATCATTGCAGCTAATAACAGGCGTCAACTCAAGGCCCCACCCATATGATTTTCACTTTCAGTGTGTGATGTTGCAGCATTAGAGAACTTAAGGTGAATGTGGTTTTATACATATGTATGTATGTATGGCATTTACATATGTATGTACATATGCTCTTAATCTTAATCATTGAGGCCATTTAGTCAAGTCTGTCTGACTTTTTAGATGCGAGCAAATTCAGATATATATTTCAGTTACATATACTTAGATACATATACAAGTAGATACATTGTATAGCTTGAAGATCGCCATGGCCAGATGTCACAAATTCTGAATAGAGCAAAAATTTTCTGAACCAATCCAGTATAGGTAATCCTGTTATATGATCTGCATCCATTCATCCATCCTTCTGTTTATCTATATATACATATAAACCTTACTCTAGTTTTTGTCGTAATGATTTCAAATCATGAATTAATATTTCCATTTCGATTTGAATCGGTACTAAATGTCAGTTATTTTAAATCTCAACAATCTATATAAAATAATTGATTACTTTCTCGATTGCCTTGAAATTGATTCAGTTAATACATTTCGTACACATTTGTATAGCTCCCAGTTGTAGGGTAACTTCTAGTCGGGCAATCGATCTTCCTAATTTTTCTGAGAAATCGTGTGTATATATTTATATTTTGCCATAAACAAAAACATTTGTAGGTCTGTATACAACAACCTACAAAATATACAAAATATTACCTACAAAAATATTAACTAACCGAAGAATCAGAGTAGAATTAACGAATTCAGGCGTCTCTTGGTTGGATTAATATTTCATGTAATTGTTAAACGGTAGCTCGAAGCCTCAAAGTATGAGAAACCTTGAGCAAAATCTGTTGAAACGAAATTTTGCAAGACAAATTCTATAATTTCTATATTCCATCCCATAATTTCTATAAAAATCTTATTAAGTTATCAGCGAAATTTCATCATCGAATCGTGTTTCAATAACTTTGTTTTCTTATATTGTTCAATAATTGTTGTTTCTATTTGCTCTACATTTTTCGAATAATTGTCTAGAAAAGTGCAAAAGCTTCTCAATCTCTCCTGGCTTAATGCACATGAAGCGCCTTGATTAGGTTCAATTTGATGATAACGAGCCGATATTATTCCCCGGAGTGTGTATTCGTTTTCAGTCTTATCGCCAATCGAACTTGAACTTGTGACACTTGGTGAGGCGATGAGCTCTACGCAAATAGCTGTAAATAGACGCACAATAGGGGGTCCAAATAAAATTGGTATGTGGCTCTATGCGCTGACCTCTGAACCGTCATGCAAATAACAAAATATTCCTCTTGACTGCACACGCCACAGTCCTCAAATACAACTATCAAAATATATATATGTACACATATATATGTATATATTAGATTGAAGGCATTAATCTTATCGTATCAAATTCAGGAAGCAAATGAGACACTCTACACGAAAAGTGAAAGCGGGCATATTTGGTTTCACTGCTGCGCAGAACGGATACAGATTTCGAATTGCTTCTGAACTATGCCCTTAAAAAGTATCTAATCTTGCACCAAATGAAGAATATCCGAGATAATAGAGCCATTCAAGCGAATATCTTTTGAAAACAAGAATTGAATATGAAAGTACTTCCTACAAAGTTCTTGAGTCTTGGTATAGTTCTCCGACTGGTAAGTCGGACTACATTTGCTGCTGAGCTATTATAGGATCTACTTGGAACCGTACCTACAAGGTGAGGTCTCTACCTAACTAACTCAAAGTCGCAGACTCTTTTGCAAGCATCCTTGTCAACTCTCCAATTTAAACTGTACTGACTCGACCAGGTCGGCCCCTTCTGCTTTCTCTCTGCGAAACTAAGGCGTATTATAATTTCCAATTGGGCAAGCTTTGATATCAAACTCTCTTATCTAGCGCTGCGAATCTACTCCACGGATGTAATTGTTTGTTAGCTAGGGTCACAGTTTGAAAGTTACTGAATTGAATTGGTCACATCACTATGCGATGATAGGGCGTTGCCTTATCTCCACATATATATACATAATATAAATCTAAATATATGTGGACGACATAAAAAAAATTCCAATGGTTTTTGAACCCATTGAACCGATGGCTGGCTCGCCCGCTTACGCGCTGTAGCTGCAAAATAATATTATACGAAATATAAATATTTGCGTCGATCGCTCGTCTCGTCATAAAGAGCTGGCAATTGATGCGTTTGCAATTCATTGCATTGCCGATCGTTGCCACAATCGGTACAGATTTCTAGAGTATTATATTTACAATGTCTCGACAGAAAATGGCGGACCAAAAGATGTTGCAAGCAACGCTGAGGCAGAGCGACCCGGAGCTAGCCGATATCATAGTCAAGGAGAAGGAGCGCCAAAGGGAGGGCCTCGAGATGATTGCCAGCGAGAATTTCACCTCGTTGGCTGTGCTGGAGAGCTTGGGCTCCTGTCTGACCAACAAATACTCTGAAGGTTATCCGGGCAAGCGGTAAGATCAATCAAGATTATTACATAATGTGGCATTACGGTTAGCGAAACCTGATCGAGTGAAAGCTGCAGTCAGATTGTATTTGAACTGTAGGCAACTTTTAAGTGAGAGTAAAAGAGCTTTCTGCTTAACCCTAATCCAATCCTTTGAGCAATGCAAGTTTATGAAAAGCTTTCCTTAAGTAAGTATTCCTTAGGCTTTAAGCTAGACTACAAGAGCTCGTAATACTCAAAACAAATTATTTTTTTTATATATCAAGCTTATTTTCGATATATAAAGCTTATCTTGAAACAACTATCTTACTCTTCCACAATAAAAGCTCCTCTTGGATGGCTTTGAGCAGTAGGAATTCCTACAAATTGTCTGATTCAAAACAGTATTTATTTTAGTATTTATAGTTATTTATTTCAAACTGATTTCATTGTCTGATTCAAAAGAGTATTTATTTTAGTTTTTTTAGTTTTTTTTATTTATTTATTTCAGACTGATTTCATTGTGTGATTAATTTGCTTTCGCAAGATTAAGCCATGAATTAACCAAGTGTCAATGCACTACAATATAATCAATAGATTTGAAATCTAATTTCTACTCTCGATCTCTCTCAATTGATAGCTATTATGGTGGCAATCAGTTCATTGATCAGATTGAGAACCTGGCGCGGTCTCGCGGACTCGAATTGTTCAATCTCAACAGCAGCGATTGGGGCGTCAATGTGCAGCCCTATTCCGGATCGCCGGCCAATCTGGCTGTCTATACGGGCGTGCTGCGTCCACATGATCGTATTATGGGCTTGGATCTGCCAGATGGCGGCCATTTGACGCACGGCTTCTTCACGCCCAGCAAGAAGATCTCGGCCACATCCATCTTCTTCGAGAGCATGCCGTACAAAGTCAATCCGGAGACGGGTCTGGTTGACTACGACAAACTGGCTGAGGCAGCGCGCACATTCCGCCCTCAGATCATCATTGCTGGCATCTCGTGCTATTCACGCCTGCTCGATTACGGGCGCTTCCGTAAGATCTGTGATGAGGTCGGCGCCTACCTGATGGCCGACATGGCGCACGTCGCCGGCTTGGTGGCCGCCGAGCAGATCCCCTCGCCATTCGAGTTCGCCGACATCGTGACGACAACGACGCACAAAACGCTGCGCGGTCCACGTGCCGGCGTCATCTTCTTCCGCAAGGGCGTGCGCAGCACCAAGCCCAATGGCGAAAAGGTCCTGTACGATCTGGAGGATCGCATCAATCAGGCTGTATTCCCGGCCCTGCAGGGTGGACCGCATAACAATGCCATTGCTGGCATTGCCACAGCTTTCAAACAGGCCAAGTCGGCCGAGTTCAAGGGTTACCAGGCGCAGGTCATCAAGAACGCCAAGACGCTGTGCAAGGGTCTCGTCGATCTGGGCTATACGGTGGCCACCGGCGGCACCGATGTCCATCTCGTGCTGGTGGACGTGCGCAAAGCCGGACTGACCGGCTCCAAGGCCGAGTTGGTGCTCGAGGAGGTGGGCATTGCGTGCAACAAGAATACGGTGCCCGGCGACAAGTCCGCCATGAATCCGTCCGGCATACGTCTGGGCACGCCAGCCCTAACAACACGCGGCCTCCTCGAAAAGGACATCGAGCAGGTGGTCGCCTTTATCGATGCCGCGCTGAAAATCGGCTCCGAGGCCGTCAAGGCGGCGGGCAGCCCCAAAATGGTCGACTTTACCAAGACACTGGCCGAGAACGCTAGCATCAAGCAGCAGCTGGAGGAGCTCCACAAATGCGTCATCAAATTCAGCACCACCTTCCCACTACCCGGCCATGATTTGCTCTAATAGGCAAACCAAAAAAACTAATTTTTTTTTTTTTTTCATTTTCGGCAAAATGTTTTCAAATCCTGCGTTTATCTATAGCTTGCCACACAGATATATATATATGGATATATATATATATATATATATATATATATATATATATATATATATATATATATATATATATATATATATATATATATATATATATATATATGCATATATATATACAGATTTACATATATAATTTTGTATAGAGCCGCAACGATTTAATTAACATCAATAAAAAAAATAATTTTTAACCAAATCCGCTAGTCTTTCACACATTTTCTATTAATCGGAAACTTTTATTTACTTTTTAAAAAAAAGTTCCTTAACTAACATTTAGATGTAGTAAATATATAAATGAATTAAATAAATAACAAACTCCATGTAATGAAATGTCATTTTTTAATTCAACATATATCATACAGATTATACATATAAATTCTGTATGAGATATTTGAAATAATTTCCAGAACGATTATTTTTCGAAACTGAAATTCCGAATATAGTTTATATTGCTTTTCTTTGCTAACTTTGCTATCACATGGAAATGAAATTGATTTGATCATCCACGAAAATGAAATGAGTATATTGGCTTTGTGCGATGTCCAGCTTGCCGTCTGTCTGGCTGTCTATGACAACAAATTTGGCCTACAAAATGAAATTTGTTTATGTTTGTAGCCCATTTAAAAAATGAAAGGCAAATGAAATTGTTTTCTTGTTTTCCTTTAAATCGCATAATAATTTTCTTTTCTAAAAGTGTGAATTAAAATAATTTTATCTTGAAACAAAACTTTAAAAAGTAAATTTTAAAATTGATTTTCGGGAATATAAATTATTTTAAAATAATATAAATTAGTATAAAATGTGTCATTTACAATTGTTTAGATTCTTATCTCTATGTCGTCTAGATGAAATTCATGAAGTATGATAAATTTTGAATGCTTAGCTTAAGTTCGTACGTATGTATAAAATAGATCGTCATTAGAAGTATATACATATGCAAATATATATATATATTACAGGCTCACTCTCTCTCTCTCGCTCTCTCTCTCTCTCTCTCTCTCTCGCTCTCTCTCTCTCTCACTCTCTCTCTCTCTCTCTCTCTCTCTCTCTCTCTCTCTCTCTCTCTCTCTCTCTCTCTCTCTCTCTCTCTCTCTCTCTCTCCCTGTACTCATTGGTCTCTCGACTTTAGCTGAGTTGATGCTCCGCAAAATCGATTTTGGTCAGCTCCTTGCTCAGGCGCGCATCCCGATGGAAGCGCGAGTTGTGTGTGGACAGGGACCACTTGGTCTTGAAGTTCTTCATGCAGATGAAGCACTCGTGCTCCTTGCTCTGGATCTCCGAGTGCCGCGAGGCAATGTGACGTCTCAGGGCGTTCATCGACTGCAGCCGGCGCTTGCAGAAGCTGCAGATGAGCGCAACGCCAGTTGGGGCGCTCTCCTCCACCGTGGCCACAGCTGAAAGAGTTCAAAGTGAGTTGAGAAATAAAATAAAAAAAAAAACCAAGAGTTTTGCATGATTTATGGATAAAAAATAAGAGCTTGGCATTTAAGCTGGAAATACGTATAGTTGGCTTGGCTTTTATTGTATAAATTTCATTTGGAATTCTCGCTAGAATTTCCTTTTTCTTTTTCTTGCTTATCAAAAGGAGACGAAAATTTTTTTTTTGTCATTTCATTTTTTTTTTTTTGTATTTTTTATATATAAACATGCATATTTGGTTTGCTTCACATTATTTTTTTATTTTTTTGTTTTATTACACGAGACACAAAAATTCCAAATGTTTTCTTTTTTTTGGGATTTTTATATAGAAATTGTTTGCTACCCTTGCAGAGGCAGTTGCTATAAAGTATTTATTTTATATCAATTCAAACTGGTATTTCATTCCGTTCTGTTGCAGTTCAAGCTGTTCCATTTCATTCCGATTGATGCATACTTGACAAATTGACTCATGCAGTCAATTATTCTCAAGTGTTTCGTTTTACAACGTTCCAGCTCTAGCTTCTTGCCCTAAAGCTTTCCCATGCTTACTAGCTTTCCCTCACTTGACTGTAGCACTCGCCAATCTATGCAGATATATAAGAATGTTTCATTTCCACGTATCCCAGCTTCATATTTGCGTATAAAGGCCTAGTTTTAAGTGTCTTCGAGGCATTTTCGGTGCAAAACGACTGTTCCATTCCATTGCATTCCAATTGTTAAAGCTATGCTGATGCAGCTGATCCTCATAAGATATTATCAAAAATTGCTTTCTCATATAAAAAACTACAAAGAATTTGATTTTGGTTTTCTTTCTATGAACTTGAAGTTTAGATAACTATATGTACTACATATACATACATACATACATATATATGGCTAGCAATTTGCGTGAATGCAGTTCTGCAAGGGCATACAGACTTCGGCTAGCCGAAGAGAGCCTTTCCCAGTTCGCTATTACAATATACATATCTCTGTCTCTCTCTGTTCATTCTAAATATAATATATGATCTGACATCAAAAATGGGTTGTAATCGATACGATATATATATATATATATATATATATATATATATATATATATATATATATGTTATATAATACGTATGTGTTGTTCATTTAACATTTAGCCTTTCAATTAACTAGGTATATAATATATATATTAATCTTTATCTTCCTCTTTAGCATGTGTGTGGGAATTTGATTTTTCAATTAACTATATTTTGTTTTGTTGCTTTCAATATTTATATTTAAATACGATACTTAGTATAAAATAAACTAGAATATACAATGAGGATTATATATTTTTGTACAAGTTGAGCAAAAAAAAAACATAAATATATATATGTATATGTATATGTTGACTGTGGGTGCTTGGGAACTGTCGGCCTGCTCGGGCTTTGGTTCTGGCGCTCTAGAAATGATTTATATTATAGATAAGCTGAATGTATGTACAATTATATGACTTTACTTGGCTAACTAATTAACTAAAATACATAAATTAATTTCAATTTGACAGATTTGTTTCAATGAATAAGGTATACATATCTGGATATCTGCTTATGAGATGGCTTAGTCAGTTTGTTAGCCAAACCTTTAGGCAGATATTAAGATATACAAAATGTATTAAATTATATTATATTATTATAATTATAATTATGTTATTTACACAGCTTTGAATTTTGCTTTTAATTTTAAATTTTAGGCTAAAGAACTTGGACAAAGTAAGTGCTAATGACTGGAAAAGTGTTTAAACATTATCTTTCTGGTTTTGCCTCTGCTTCTTCTTTAAGTTTTCATGTTTTTGCTTATGTTTTCATTTTCGGTTTTGGTGCCACAAATATATTTCGTTTTGGCATTTGCTTTTCTAATGGACGTAATTTTCTATATCTTGCTCTCTCTTTCTCTCTCTCTCTCTCTCTCTCGCGGTCTCATTTCCTCTCTTTCTCACTCTCCTCGCTCTATATCTGTCTCTGTCTGTGTCGTGCGGCCCCTCAATTGACGCCATGCTGCACCTGAAAGATCGTCCATCAGTTCTCCGTTTTAATGGCCACCTTCTGCTCGTGGGAGATGCGTATGTGCTCGCGCAGGCTGTATTTGTTTTTGAAATTCTTATTGCAGAGATCGCATTTGCGCGGCGGTTGGGGCGTATGTTGGGTGCGAATATGTCTCCAAAGATTCACCGTGGTAATAACCATTTTGCAAAATTGACATTCTGTCCACTTATTATTGGGTGAATCTAAAAATATACAGAAAAATAGGACAAAATTAGGGGCGATTCGAAATTTGCATCATTCTTTTTCTACTATATTTTCTGTTTCATTTAATTTTGTTTCATTTTCTTAACACACACAAATGTATATTTGGGGGGACAATAACTATACATAGACAAACACTTTGGAGACATATTCGACGCCAAAAAAAAAAGAACACAAAAGTATAATAATATTCTAGAGACAACAATTAAGAAATATATAATAATGCTTAAAACACACACACCAACACCAATCAGAGCAAACATTTATATATATGTACATATATCTACACTTTACTAAATACAATAAATTAAAATTAAATTATAATAGTTAATAGTTATAGAAACTTAAGGCATTCGCAAAGCTATTCTCAATGAACGTCAAAACAATATGATATGATTTATATGTGCTTGGTACACAGATCTATATATTGCCTAGTATGTATATAGATTTATATTATACAAATACAGCTATTCATTTTGATTATAGATCGATAATATCTCATATATATATTTTTGCTATACAAGTATATATCTTGCTACTCTTTTTTTATAGTTAAATGACTGGTTAATAGCTAAAGACCTTCCTTTAAATGTTTATAATGGCGTTTTAGATTTACTTATGCTTAATTTAAATGTTCGTTCTATAAGTCTTTAGTTTGTAATACACAAAATGAGAGCTAAGAGAGTATAGCTTGATATAGTAACATACTATATATATATATTAAAATCCAACCTCATTTTTGTTATGTGAAACATATGTTACTAAAGAGTTATATCAATTATATGCACCTTTGCATATTTAATCCATTCTAGGATTCTAGGATTATAATTGATACTAATCTTTCATCCAATAAACTTAGACTTTAACTAGAGGACTTACCATTCGTGCCGATGGCTTTGCTGTCCGTTTTGACAGGTGTCACAGAGACGGTGGTTGTGGCACCTGTCGTCGCAGCGCTTGGATCTTCGAGCACCGCCTGGGCAGTGGCTGTGGCTGTCGTACCACTCGCTGTGCCCAGCAGGCGAGCTGCAAGGAAAACATTTCCATTTTAGTTTCAGTTCACAATCAAAATAGATGTACATGCATGTCTGGCACGCCCACTCACTCATCTCGATGGCAATTTCCGCATTGTCGGGATCCGCTTGATACTTCTCCTCGATCTCGGACTCGGTCAGAATCTCGTATTCGGATGAGTATTGAGCGACAGTCTGTGCAGCCGCCGTCGTCGCATCCTGTGAGGTTTGCGGCGTCGCACCATCAGACAGTCGATCGTCTACCTCGCTAACTATATAATCGGGTATATCCATTTTAACGGCACCGCGCAAAAATGTCATCTCAGCAGCTGCAAGGCAAAGGTGAGCAGATTCAATAGCAATTAGTTAAATCGAGAGATATATTGGATCATGTTTTCTATATGCGAAGTTCCTTAGCCCTTATAAGTTCAATAAGTCATATGATATAGTAATCATATTAAAGCTATTACAGAAGTTCTATGAAATTAACTGACGGACAGTAATATATAAGATTGCAGTATCAGCAGAAAGTTGAAGAAAATTACAGATAGTTTCATAACTAAGCAGCTTGATAGACATTGAGGGGCTTTGCCTAACAACCCATTGATTGCTATAATACTGATGATATATAAGCCATAGATGCTATAGAAATCATACAATAGATTAAACATAACTCAGCTAATTGGCTAAGAATATATAATTCTAATGATACATATGTGTACAATATTTGCTATATAAATCTTGATCGATAGATCATATCATACATAACTCAGTTAATTGGCTAATTTTGTAATTACTCTTCACTTTTCATAACAATCTAGCTACTATATATACTATATATAATAGGATAGATCATACATATGTCAGCTAACTGGCTTTTCAAAGAATTTAGTAGGCTTTGCTTACTTTTAACAATGTTCTAGGTACTATATATGCTATATATCATGAGATAAATTATACATATGTCAGCTAACTGGGTTTTCATAGTATTTCCTAGGCTTTGCTTACTTTTCACAATGGCCTGTTCATCCTTGACGGCGTAGTCGACAGTTTCGGTGGTGTAGATGTTGTCATCATCGTCGGAGAATGTGATCTTTCGTTTCTTTACGGTATTCGCAGCTGGCAATGATACCGTATTGGTGATAGTCAGGTGCTGCGCCTGCGCTGCGGCCTGCTGTGGATGTTGTTGTTGCTGCTGTTGCTGCTGCTGCTGTTGTTGTTGTTGTTGTTGTTGTTGTTGTTGTTGTTGCTGCTGCTGTTGCTGTTGTTGCTGTTGTTGTTGCTGGGGCGGCGCTGCCTGTACTTGAATGTGCTGTATCTGGGTGCTTTGTACATGATGGTGCTGCTGTTGTTGTTGCTGCTGTTGCTGTTGGGTTTGCTGCACCTGCAGTTGAGCAGCCGCGGCAGCGGCCACCTGCGTTTGTACTTGCGTTGCCGTTGCCGTTGCCTGCAACAGCGTTGCCGTTGGTATTTCGATAGTTTGTGTATTGCCCGCAACAGTCACCTGCTGCTGCTGCTGCTGTTGATGTTGCTGCTGCTGTTGATGCTGGTGTTGCTGTTGATGTTGTTGCTGCTGCTGCTGCTGCTGCTGCTGCTGTTGCTCATTGACGGCGCGTATTGTGCTGGGTATCGTCTTGATAAGCTTGTGTTCGCTAATGAGCGGCAACACCGGCATTTGCGGCTTCTCCTTCTCCTCGGCTGTGAGGCCCTGCACGGCGAGCAGCTCGGCAGTTTGTAGAAATGATTGCAGTGCCTCTTGCTGCACGTTCACCTCGCCCTAGTAATCATGCAATGAAAATTGTTCAGTTAAAGGTGAGTTAATTAACTGACATTCGCTCACCTGATACATAAACTCGACTATGGAATTGAGATCTTCGAATTTGATAAACTTAAATATAATGACTGGATGCGGATGCGGATTCTCTTTGAATATCTCCTTGAAGTAGGACGAACAAGAGCTGAGCACCACTTTGTGCGCCTTGATTCGGCGCCCATCCACACACAGGCTGACATCGACGAAATCATCGTTCAGCCGATGATTGTCCAGCGAATAGGTCAGATGTCTCAAGTAGTTGTTCCAGCGCAACGAATATTGTTGTGTGGTGGCCATTGCTTGAAGCCGGGATCAACAACTCTGCCTTCCCCACCTCCAATCGAGAGACACTGACACTCTGCCACTGCCGCTGCCGCTGCTGCTGCTGCTGCTGCTGCCACCGCCGTCGCTGCCTAATCCAATTAACCCGCTGCAACTAATGCGCGTTCTCGTGTGCCCAAAACACAGAAAATGATACTGATAATAACAATAATAAACGAATGTAAGGCAACCAAAACACAAATAAACAAATTCAACTAATTAATTTCACACTCGTGCTGCATTTGTTGCACGACCAATTCAAAAATTTATTTGTTGTTGTTTGTGTCGCTGTTTGTTTATTTTCAGTGTATTTTAGCAGTTAATTGCGGAAAACGACGCCAGAACACAACATCTCAAGCATTTTATTACAGCACGCCGAATTACAATGCCTGCAGCATATGATTAGGCTTTACACATTTTGACTTAGCATTTATTTATTTATTTATTAGCCTTTTGTAGGTATTCATTTTTCAATAATTTCTCAATTTTTTTTCACGGCAAAATTAGTTGCTTTTTGGCAAAGCGTATGTTATTGTGGCATTATGTTATACTCAAAATGTGCTTGCTATCGACGGCCTATCGATAACTTTGCACGCACAGCTAACAGCGGCGACAACGGCAGCTGTTAAATGACACGTACACGCCAGATGGCGCCAGCCCTAACTGTTAATTTAAAGTCTAAGTCGAATTTTGCGTTTAATAGCTTACAACTTTATTTTACCAGATCCATAAAACTAAAAACAAACAAAAAAAAAAGTTTCTAGTGAAAGTACATCAAAAAAGAAGACAACACATATTATATAGCAATTTCTAACTCATAAAAACACGTATAACCAAGCGATAAACCAGACGCAGCAAAAATCCATACACTATGGCCCGACACAAATAGTCCAGAACATAGAAGACTTTTATGCGAAAACGCGCCCCGCTGCTGCTATCGGGACTTTCGTTCATCAAGAACTCCTTGGCACCTCGTATGCCATTCCGAAAGAACTCCACATAGTTGATATTCGCATGCTGAAGGAAGCCAAAAGTCGCACTGCAAAATAAATCAATGAAAAATAAGAAATTTTCGATGTTTTTTTTTTCGCGCGCTTACAGTTCATCTTTGGGTACTTTGTTATGCAAAGCCCTCATGTTATCATTAGAGAAGTGCCATTCAGTGACAGCGAACACCCTCAAGGCCTGAAAGGCGGCAAAGATGCGGCGCTGCAGCTTCAATAGGCTATAAAGAAAATGACAAAATATCTGGATAAAGGATCTCTCGAAAGACCGTAAAGCACTTACAAGGGCTTCTCGTTGGACAAACGGAGCAACGTGTCCACCACAATGGCCATCATAATATGCATTGTTATAAACTAGACCAACGAAAAGAGATAGATGCAAAGATTGAGAGGGAGGTAGAGAGAGAGAAAGATAGACGCTTCCACTCACCCTCACAAAGTGCAGCACTGGACACAGAGTAATGCTACCACCCGGCAGCCAGAGCGTCTTCTCGAACGGATTCTGGCGTATATACCGCTTGCCAATGTCTATCACCTTGCCCATGGTAATGGGTGAAATATTGGACACGGCGCAGTTGATCACGTCGATGGGTTTGTCTTTGGCAGGCAGATTCGTCAAGTAGTTGGAGGCGGCTATGACAAGAGCGCGCGCGACCACATCGGCAGGCACAAAATCGGCCACTATGTAGGGATCACAGTTCTGGGAGCGTAAAATGCCAACGCCACAAGCGACCAACATTCCAATGGGTCCATTGAAATTGTCCGCCCAGCCAGGCACGGGCTCCTCCAACGTGGAGATGACTATTCAAAGGGGTGGCAGAGTGGGAGAGAGAGAGGGGTAAAAGCGATTATGACTAATTGCAGGACAGATCATCTTGATCAAGAATATTTATGCTTAATCTCCTTCTAGATACACTGAATCTCCTTTAATGTGTTTACACACATAGATGGAAATGGTTCTAACCAGCTTTCTGGCCTGCTCGAAGTGAGAGTTGTCGAACTAAATAGCTTAAGTCGGATGAAAAGTCCTAGGCAAATACTAAATTAACCCACAATCCGAGCACCTACCGATCGATGGTCTGAATATAAGAATGGGCAGCTGATCCCTATAGTCATTGGCCACCTGCTCAGCCAGGCTCTTGGTGAAGGTATATGTATTCGGCTGAAAGCTGCTGTACCTGAAAAGATTGCAAAAGACAGAGTCACAGAGACAGACAGTGATGAAGCAACGATGGCTGAACCCCATTTGGACCTACTTCAAATTGAAAATATTTAAAGTTTGCTCATCGTAGGTCTCGGCTAGCTTGATGGTTGTACGCCAGTCCGCGTAAGGTGGATAGACGCGCTCCTCGACATCGATGACCGTGGGATTCGAGTAGGTTGTGGAGACATGAACAAAGGCCTTCAGCTGTTTCCACTGCAGAGCGAGCTTGACCAACTCGTGAGTGGCGCGTGTATTCAACAAAATGGCTTTGACCAAAGGATCATCGAAGCTAAAAACATCGAAAATATGTTTACAACATGCTGAACTGAGGACCTTGGCCCTCTTTCACCTACCGCACCGAGGCAGCCGAATGGTAGACCACGTTGACATTGGTTAGCTTGGCCAGGTCCGTTTCGCTAATGCCCAGGCCGAGCTTTAGGCAGTCTCCGGCAATGGGCACTACTTTGGATATAGTTTGAGGCTGTTCACGGCGCAAGCGGTCGAAGAGCTTCGAACTGAACAAGTCCGTCAAGCGCTGCTCTATCGCGACTCCTTTCTTCGGACGCAGCAGCACATAGATCTTGCCTAACGACGGGCAGGAACGCAAGAGTTTTTCGATGAGTGCTTTCCCAATGAAACCTTAATAAGGAAAATCGTATTATTTGCCATATATGTAAATATATATATATATATATATATATATATATATATATATATATATATATATATATATATATATATATATATATATATATATATATATATATGTATGTATGTATATATATCGCTGTAACTTCACCTACCCGTGCCACCGGTCACGAAGATTTCTTGATCCTTAAACGAAGCTGAAATCGACATATTGTTACGCGCGAATCGCCGACCAAATCAAATCTGAAACCCAGAATAGCAATTTCAACTTGGCTGTGCCTGAACAGTGTCCCCCATTATGCAAATCGCATTCGTTTGGGAGCAGCGTGTCAATTTGCTGAATATTCAGCTGAAGACTAGAACAATTTACAAAAGAAAAAAAGTCTGACCTGGATACCTTAGGAAATGATAGACAACAAAGTAGGACGTCTGATATTGATTCCTTGATCATTATAAAATTAACGTTTTTTTGATTTTGAACTTGAGCCATACATGTTCAGGTATATGCTTATATGGTATATACCTAGTTAAATCCAAATTTTAGAAATCTTGCATAGTTCCTGTTTTACAGACTTTATATATTACTATCTGTTCGATTTGCTAGAAAATTGTAGTTTTACTTCTCTTACATAATTAGTCTTCTATCAGTAGTCTAGCTGGCTTACTTTCTTAGTTTCTAGAGTTGGTATTTCGAACCTGAAGTGATAGGCTTCAAGTATTTAATGTTTCTAAATAAAATTACGCTGTTATGGCATACAAATAGGCGCATACCAAATTTTGTAGCTAATACCCCCATATAACTCTCAAGTTCCATGAGATTAATTATAGTTCTTTCTATAATGCAGAGTATATTGAGTTTCGATATAGGAAAACCATGTAATATATGTAAACGGTAAGTACGTGTGTTTAACGTGTTCATGTTTAATACAATGAATTAAATATGCATTTATGTAAATATTTATTTTAGTGTATAGTGTATAGTGTATAGTATGTAAAATACATACATACATAGTTCACAATATTTTTGTATGTGATAGAACCTTTCATATAGACATAGTTCAGTCAAGGCAATTCTATAAATAATATAATGCGATATCGTCTACCAAAAAAAGGCTCAACTATTTTTACAACTGGTCTAAAAGAAAACGGAGAAAGAAAAATTTGATATGCTGCGATCACAAAAAGTCCGAAGAATGTAAAATTACCATTTGCAGTTAAGAGAATCTTCCATAGTTAACCGAATGTGGCACAAAATCAATTTATAAAAAAAGACCAAAAGCATTTAAAAAGAAGCAAAGCAAAGCTTTCGGAACGATGCCAACAAATTGTGATAGCGGTTAGAAACGGAACTTTAATCGCAGTCAGATGGGTCCGCTCGCTCGTTTACTTTTGTGTTCGCATGGAGTGGTCCACATTGCAAGTTTAAGGTCATTAACATAAACAGATATCTCTATGTGTGTATTTCTGTATGTGTACGTCTGTGCTCCAATGCCAACTGCATTTGGAGAGCAAGAGAACACAAGCTTAAACCAGCTGTGCGTGCATGTTGGGTAGGTTTTTGAGAACGAAAGCTCGACAAGTTCGCTGACCCCCTCACACTCTCATAGCAACGGTATATTTTTCTAGCCATATATACGTGTAGATATACGAACTAACACAATTGTGTGCATATGCATGTGTTTATGTATATGTATATATGTAGGTAAAAGAGAATACAATTTCATTTGCATTTCACAATTTAATTAACATTTTTAGGCGTACATTTATAGTCATTCAATACGCATGCAATTAGATAATACAAAAAAAATAAAAATTAAGTACATACAAATATCAAATTTCAGCTTATATAAAATTTCAAAGGAGCTGTGCAGCAGCAAGAGCACACAGAGCGCACAACTGACTCTCTCGATTCACTTCCCCAGCAGCAACTCGAACTCTCATATCAATATGTGAGAGGGAGCGAGTCGGTGTGCGAGTATTAATGCATTTGCCGGCCGGCAAAGCAAAAGGAAAGAGCTCAGAGCGAGAGCAAATGATGACCGTAGTTAGACAAGCAGTGTGAGAGCAAGCATGGTTGAGTGGAAGAGGAAAATAGAAAGAGCGTAGCACAAAAGGGAGGTAAAAAAGTAACAGAAAACAGAGTTGGTTAAGTTTTTTTTTTCCATCATATTTTGTTTCACTTTGTTGTTTATAATTACATCATAATTAAAAAATAATACATAAGGTTGTGTTTGAAATTTTACAAAACTCTAGTGTTGTTTTTGTGTTTTGCATATTTTGTGTGTTGTGTCTTTTATTTGCTTCTTTTTCATTTTTTTTGAAAGGGAATATTTTAGTCGCTTTTCTGCTGCTGCTTCTGCATCTTCCTTGCAGGGAGTGTACGCATGTATGTGTGTGTTGGCTTTTGTCGTGTGTGTGTTGTTGTGGATTTTTGTTTTAGAAGTGGAATGGCATAGAGAATATATAGTTGTTGTTGTTCTCAATTTGTTGTTATATTAAAAGGTATATTAAAAAAAAAAAACAAAAAAATATTATGCATTTATCATATATCTCATGTGAAATAAATTAAATTAATGCTAGAACACAACAAGACGACGACGAAGATGATGTGTGAATTTAACATAGCGTGCAGCTCCATATAGAAGTTGTTGTTGGTGTTGTTGCCACTCCACTTGCTGCTCCTCCCTGTTGGTCGGTGTCGCTGCTTAGAAGCACTTGCGGTGCACAATGGATGGGCCGGACTCATCGTACTCCTGCTTGGAGATCCACATCTGCTGGAAGGTGGAAAGCGATGCCAAGATGGAGCCACCGATCCATACGGAGTATTTGCGCTCTGGTGGTGCAATGATCTTGATCTTCATGGTAGATGGGGCCAGAGCGGTGATCTCCTTCTGCATGCGGTCAGCAATGCCTGGGTACATGGTGGTGCCACCAGACAGCACTGTGTTGGCATACAGATCCTTACGGATATCGACATCGCACTTCATGATCGAATTGTAGGTGGTCTCATGGATGCCGCACGCCTCCATACCCAAGAATGAGGGCTGGAACAGGGCCTCGGGGCAACGGAAACGCTCATTACCAATAGTAATGACCTGACCGTCGGGAAGTTCATAGGACTTCTCCAGAGAGGAGCTAGAGGCAGCGGTGGCCATCTCCTGCTCGAAATCGAGAGCCACATAGCAGAGCTTCTCCTTGATGTCACGCACAATTTCACGCTCGGCAGTGGTGGTGAAAGAGTAGCCACGCTCAGTGAGGATCTTCATCAGATAATCGGTCAAATCGCGACCGGCCAAATCCAAACGAAGGATGGCATGGGGCAGGGCATAACCCTCATAGATGGGCACCGTGTGGGAGACACCATCACCAGAATCGAGAACGATACCAGTGGTACGACCGGAAGCATAGAGCGAGAGCACCGCCTGAATGGCCACATACATGGCGGGTGTGTTGAAGGTCTCGAACATGATCTGTGTCATCTTCTCGCGATTGGCCTTAGGGTTGAGGGGAGCTTCGGTCAAGAGGACAGGGTGCTCCTCGGGAGCCACACGCAGCTCATTGTAGAAGGTGTGATGCCAGATCTTCTCCATATCATCCCAGTTGGTCACAATACCGTGCTCAATGGGATACTTCAGGGTGAGGATACCACGTTTGCTCTGTGCCTCATCACCGACATACGAGTCCTTTTGGCCCATACCGACCATCACGCCCTGATGACGTGGACGGCCCACAATCGATGGGAAGACAGCGCGGGGCGCATCATCGCCAGCGAAACCAGCCTTGCACATGCCGGAGCCATTGTCGACAACCAATGCAGCAACTTCTTCGTCACACATTTTGTAAGCTAGAAAGAACACAAGAAAAAAAAATATTAATCAAAATGGCCACCATTTCACACTCTCTCTATATTAAGAGAGCGAATATATCTGTGTGCGTGTATATGTGTGTATGTATCTGCATTTCCTCTCTTTGAGCGCAGAGGGGCAACACCCTGTACATAAATCAACAACTCGACGAAAAGCTCGAGTATATCACTTCGGCATATGCCGGTACCAAGCAAGTGGCCAAAAGAGAGAGCCGCTCTCAACTGAATAAGTAAATGTACGTGTGTATACGTTGTCTATAAAATGGCCGCCATTTGCACAAAGAAAAAACTTGAGAAAAAAATTCACCACTTAAAAACCGGCACCGAAAATTTTTTTGATGTATTTGACTATGTACATTTAGTTCTACATTGATATTTGTTTATTACCTTTTTGTTTTATTTAACAAACGACGAAAATTGTTTGAAAAACTGAATTGAAACTTTGCAATTCAAGTTGAAAATTTTGTAAACCACACTTGGTTATTGGTAGGAAGCGACGAGGCAATAGACTGACTGAATATGCAACCGCACCGATTGACTGCCGAAAGAGGAATGAACAAACGAACGAATGCCAGTTACAGCTATTTCAAGCGCTGCTTCAATCGACGTCGTCGTCGCCGTCGTCGTCATCGTGATATCTGTACGAGCGTGCCGCTGCTCTGCCAGCTCACTCGCACGCTCGCACGCTGGCGCATGCGTGCGATAGAGAGCGCACGATTAGCGCGCTTGGCTTGCCAACTTTTGTGACCATATATGGTCATGTTTCGAAGCGAATCGTCGTGAAGGAGAGCTGGAAATTGTCGCCGCTTTCGCTCTCTCACGCGTCGGCAACGGCGACGGCGACGTCGATGGCATAGCCAACGGTTGACAATGTTGAAGGTTTTCTCCATTTTAGCGCGGCTCATTAAAAAAAAACCGGCATTTTTGCATTCAAGAAATGCCGAATAACTTTAATGACGTGATTCTTTGACTATATCTGGCTAACTTGCCTACGTCACTTGCACTGTGGGCAGCACACACACAGCAGCACATAAACGTTGACAAATACATATGTATAAAAAAATATATATGTATACTAGATGTCAATATACACAATACAAATGCATATGTACATATGTATATAGTTTTACATTTTTGTGCATATGTGCATATGTGTAGTGTGTTTTGTCTTCATTTCGGCCATTACTTTTCAAATTGTTTGCCATGAAAGTTAATTGAAGCGTGGGAAAAAAAGAAAGTGTTTGCGAATTGAATTGCAAATACTGAAAAAAAACTGTCACCACATCTTTCTTTACTATGCTCTTCTTTGCAAGTTTTATTGGAGTTTTCGAAATCCGCAAAGGGCACGCCCCAGCACTAGATCTGTCACACGCACACGACTACGACTGCACCTAAAGCCGTATGTGTGTGTGTGTGCGTGTGCGTGTCTGATTTCTGCATTCTTCTGCTAGTTTCTAGTGCTTACGAAATAAGCTTTTATATCTTATCGATTCACAAATTGTTTGTGATAACAAAATTGTTGAGTTTTTTCTTTCACAAGCGCGTGATTTTTATTTTTGTTTCTTGATATCATTATGATTTACGTTTTTTTTTTTCTTTTTGGTATTTTTGATTAGCTGTTTCGATTTCTGTTATCTGATGGTCAATTTTATTGACATTATCTCACATATTCCACAAGCACTTGTACAAAAAAAAAAATGGGTTCGTAAAAAAAATTATATATTGTATATATATTGTTTATATATACATATATATATATATATATATATATATATATATATATGTATATTATAGAATATGATATACTATTCACGATTTTTGATTGCAGTTTCTGAAGTGTTTTTCTTGATTTTTGTTGGATTTGTTTTTTGTTTGGTATTTGATGTAAATATACTTACATTTGGTCTGTTTTGATTAAAATTAATTAAATAAATATAAATTAAGTCTTTCGGTTTTGTTTGTGTGTCTTTCGTGTAGACGACTTTAGCTGGCTGCTTTAAGCGGTTTTGTGTCGGGAGGTGTATTCCACACAGCACAAGAACTCAAACTGTAATGACATGAAAACTGGTCGCCGATTGCCGTTTTATAAAGCCCGGTATCCATCCGTCCATCCCAACCGGCACAGTAACTTAGCGCCTTATCAGCGCCGTCACTTTACACACTTCTCCAGCCTGGCAAGCGTTTTACCATATATGGTATGAATTCAATTTTTACCCCGTTGCCGGCAATATAGTCTATGTGTGTGTGTGCTGCCCCGTATCTGTATGCGCCTATACATGCCTCTCTGCATAACCCAGCGAGAGTGTGTGTGTGCCTGTATAATAGAGTATGCGCGCATGTGTGTGTGCGCGCTGTGTCTATGCGTGTTCATATGCTACTCGCAAAGAGTATGAAACAACATAATTCCCTACATCGGGTGTGACAGCCAGCAGATTGCGTCATTTTGTCGAACGTTTTGCAGCCTGCATCAAAGTGCATGAACTTCAACCGTATTTGGTTTGTTACTCCAAATTCAAATAATACTTAATTGCAATACAATATCTCAGGTGCAAAAAGCTAAAAAGTCTTAACTCTGTAATTGCAATAATTATAGCAAAACATAAGCACACATTGAAATCTGATATTATCTCAAATACTTTCAATTGAGAACATTGTTTAAAATTACACTTATATATATTTGTTTATTTAACCACATTATTTCTTTGATGATCTGATTTCTTCCGGCATTTTATCAATTAAGCTAATCCTTGATTAGCTAAGGTAAGCAATATTTAGCTGAATTGCTCAAATGCCCAAATAAATTAGAACGACAAACAAAAATATATACACATAGATACATATATACATATGTTACGTATTAAATCTGGAGTTTCTTAAAATTTAAGAATTATTTTATGCCCTCTCGCAAAGGAGCTTAACAGTTCCCTAAGCACAAATTGTTAAAAAGAGCATAATATTGTTTCATCCCTGTTCTTGTCCTTGTCTAAAAAACAACATTTTCCATAACAAATGTTAGTCACGGACTCAAAAATGTATACCATTTATCTCTAGCATCGTATCATTAGTAGATGCCATAATAGTAGAGTCTTCACTAGTCGTCATATTTAGCTAGCTTTCAAGCTCGGTTTATAGCAATAACGGCGCCAAGCAAAAACAGCTGCCAGTTGATGCGTCAACCGCGTGTTTGCGCAAAAGAGACAGCGGCACTCGCTCAGTCAGCCATACACACACATGTATACACACATACAGATAGACTCACACACAGAATTACGCTCGCTCACTCATTCACTTGCTGCTGCTCAGCGTAATGCTGACTCAACTTTGCTCCAAAGTCGTTTGGGACTTGCTTTTACTGACTGTTCGTTCAGAAGGTATTTTTAAAAATTGACTAGTGCTAAATGATTAAATAATTTTTATCATTATTGACAACTATATAAGATTTCATAGATAAAGCATGTAAGCAGACCTGTCACATGCATTGTAAAAGCCGCTCTCTCTCTCTCTCTCTCTCTCTCTCTCTCTTTTCGTTGTATCTCTTGCAACAGTGTTAAAAGTGAAAGAGTGCAATGCGTCTCAAAGAGGGGAAAGCTGCACAAGCGTGCAGCGTACATACATATGCATATATGCATGTATGAGTGTTGCAACCACAGATATGTATGTACTTGCATATGTTATAAATGAGCAAGTGTGCGGTTGCCTGTGCATGTTTGTGTGTATATAATATTCGCTCGAATCGCGCTGAATTTTTGTAACGGCAATTGCTCATACATGGGCAGCGGACGCATTCTTTTATAGGCAATCATGTATATTTACTATTGTCGGTTGACTAATCATTGTTTAAATAATTGCCTATTTTGAATTAATACGCACAAATAACTAGTTATATATATCAAAAGCACGCAACAAACCTGCGTGCATGTACATGTATGTTTGTGTGTGAACGCACACAAACATATGTATGTATGTACATAAAAGCCATCACGAGCAGCATCACCGAAAAAGTGAGACAACGCGAGTGCGAACGAGAGAGAGGCTTACGCAGGCGTGCTCTCGCGAACAGCAGCATTAAAAAGAAAACAACAACGTTTGCGTTTTTCGGGGCACGGTGGCCAAAGGAGTGGCAAAACAAAAAAAACAAAACAAGATGACGTTGCCAGCGGCAGCCGAAGCTCCATCTACATTCAATCACATTGCATTTCTATCTACACATGTATATATGTATAAATATTTGGATGTATGATTATGTATATGTTGTTTATCTGTTATGTATGTATGTATGTGTTTGGCGTCACTTGGTTCGTGTGTATGTATGCCTTTTTTTTTAAGAAGTCGAATGTAGACCTGATTGTGTTGTGCCACTGTTCATAGAATTGTTCAGGCAGACGCTTAATTTGATATGGGAGCTGTCGTAATTTCATCTTTTTCAACTGAAGTTGAAGAAATTCTCATGGTGTTAACAGCTATTCGCTAACGTTAGCATTCGCAGCATTCCAATCAGCTCGTTCTTTTCTGCTCTGCTTTCGTAGTTAGGCACACACTTACAGACAGGCATGAGTGTAAGTATGTGCATACCCTACATATTGTGAGTGTTTTTGTTAGTTATTAAATGTATGATAGTATTTCATTAATTTTATTTCTCTTTGAGTTTTATTTTTATGGAGTAATCTTTGTTATTATTATTAATTATGCTTATATATGTAAGTATACAAGTAAGTAATTCCAGACTTTCTTCATATTACCACATGTATGTAAATATTTTAGTTTGCAGCGCATTTGCCTAGAGACTTCGCCTTTGCCTGGCAAATGCATGAAGGAAATATAAACAAGATGCATGCATTCATATGTAATCAATTTACAGTTCTTAGAGTTTTGAATTATTGTGTGAATAAAATACATATGCACGTGCATATATGTATGTATGTATGTATGTCTCCCTAGACAGATGAGTTGCGACCTTGTCCACTGCTAAGGGGAGTCAAGGGAGACTAGTGTGCGTGTGTGTGAGTGTGTACACACAGGTGGCTTGATTGAAACTAGATATAATTAAATGGCCAAAAACGGCGAATTGACTTTGAAATGGCAATGTGTTTATAAACAACAACGGCAGCAGCAAACAGCTATGTACATACTATATTAACAACAACAACGAAATCTACTACACGAGAGCCATGATCAACGACCTTTCTCCAAAAAGTTCGCAGATCGTCACGATTTCTACACACACATACACATACACACGGGCGCACAGAGAGAGAGAGACACGCACGCACGCACAGGCAAATGCAAAAGATCGCTGAGCGGGAGAGGGGAGACAGTTACTCGTAGTGCATTTATGTGTATATGCATATGTATGCTTGCATGTGTGTGCTTACGCATACACACAGAGAATTTTGTAACCATTAAGAGCGCAAAGCTTAGACTTCAAGCTGTAGCTCACGAGTCAAAGCCAAAGCCAAAGCCAAAGCCACAGCCATAGCCGAAGCCATTGTCAAGGTCATTGAATGAGAAAATTTTTACATTTTTTGCAATTAATTTGGCATTTTACGCGCGTATTTGGTATTAAGATGTGCATGGCCGGCCTCCCCCTTCCCCCCACTCTCCCGCTCGACTCTGCACCAGTGCACTTGCAGTTTGTTGAGTTGTTTCTTGTCGCTTTTGGTCATGCTGCAAAACTTGCACATTTTCTCTACGACTTTTGTAGACGCAGCGACAGGTGTGACCAGTTTTGAAGTAATTAAAGCTAAAAACGAAAAAGAAAAAACGAGCACCAAAAATCACATTGATTGTTAGCTTAATTGGAGTGCAAACGTTTAATTCCCAACTGGGCGCCATTTCAAGTTGGATCGAGCTAAGCATATTAATTATCGATCAGCTTTTGCTATGATAACAGCCAGGTATCAGGTATCATAAGCCCAATTAGGTAGAGTGGAGGAGTTGAGGCTGTGATTCCAATTAAAGTTCTTATAGGTATCACCTGGGTATAGTATTTTCAAAAACATTCAGCTTAGGAAATTAACTATTTTACCTTTCATTCGATATTAAGAATATTTGTACAGGGTATCTCATGTGGCATATTTGAAGCCTAAATAGGGTATTATCTTAACTATTTATGTTAAGTGCGGTCTTTAACATTTCAAGCATTCAGCTACAACAGCTAATCAACTCATGGTAGAACTAATATAGGTGCATACATAGAGTAAGAGCGAGAGAGAGAGGAAGGGGGAGACAATGGGGCGTATCAATGCCCAGAGCGCATTTGTATGCTGCGTGCTCAAATTGCTGAAAAAGAAGTGCATAAATAATTGCATGAAAACGTGATTAAAGTATTTATATAAAATGCTAAAATACCAAAAAGTTGTTAATTGCTTTCGGCTAATTACGCTAGAGATGAGCAGCACTGATATGCGATAGTTGTTGGTTATGCTAAAAAATAATGCAATAAACAAGTAAAGTAAGAAGTCAAACTAGATTTACAAATGAGAATAAATCTAGTTCAGCTGCCGTTTGAACTGGTTCCAATTGGATGCCACTCGCTAGTCAACCAAATGTTCCATCTCCAATTGGCAGCTAACGGGCGCATTGCGTGTCCGATGCTGCCGATAAATGAGCTGATGATGATGGCGATGGCGATAATGATGTTGTTAAAGAAGAAGCAGAACTTCAAGCAGCTTTTGGAAAAGTGAAAAATTATGTTTTATTGTTGCCGCGACGCCATTTTTCACAATTTCACTTTGATGGCAATGCACGGAATATACTTGTGCGTGTCTCATGCATTTGTCTCACTATATCACTCACTCACTCTCTCGCTCTCTCTCTCTCTCTCTCTCTCTTTCTCTCTCTTTCTTGCTTTGTGTCCATTCGATTTGATTTGCTGTGGGTGCGCATTCCATATAAACAAAAGCCACTTTTGGCAGACAGCCAGCTAAAATAATTAGCCATTTTTCAAGTGCGGCGGCCAACAGCAGCCACGCATCAAAGCATCGAAAAAATCAAACATGGCTAAAGAGGAAGACAGCGAGCGGGTGGGTGGGAGAGAGAGAGGGAGAGGGAGAGGAAGAGAGTAGGTAAATGCATGGAGGTAAATCAGCAAATACATATATTCGATTTAAAGTAAATAAATTGCAAAATAAATGCATATATTTGTAGTGCGGGTAATATATTAATGATGATGATGATAATGAAAATGATAATGATTATTATGAGATAGTTCTACTAATAATAATACAGAGAATGGTAACGTTACTGAATAATAAGATGATAAGATTATAATTACAGTGCAAACGATAGAGCCAATGCCAATGACAATGACAATGACAATGACAATGACAATGACAATGACAATGATAATGATAACTATGATAACTATGATAACTATGATAACTATGATATTGACAATGACAATGACAATGACAATGATGCTAATAACAATGATAGTGACAATGATAATGACAATGGCAATAAGAGTGATGATCATAATGATAATGTTATGGTCATTGCAGTGATGAGCACTATCATAATGATATTGACAAGAAATGATTATGGCAATGAAAATGGCAGCGACAATGCCAACTTAAATGAGAATAGCAGTAAGAATGTAAATGCTTTCTACATTGATTACATATGATTATTATATACATACATACATACGTATATGTACATACATATATATGTTGATGTATAAAAATGTTAAGGAATGCAAGTTTGTTATTATTATGGTTTCATCTCAATTTTCTGCATACGAAAGAGTTGAGTTCCTATTTAAACAAATTGAATATGCATATACCTATGTATGTGTGTATGTCAATTTATGTATGTATATGCACTCATATAAACATTGATGTGGAATGCGTTCGCATTGCATTTCTTCCCATTTGATTACATTTTATATGTAAATATAAATAGAATTTAATACGGAAATTCTAATGCGATCATAGCGAACAGTGTTAACTTGATAAGAGGTGTTATATACATACATACATATATGTATATAGACATTGATATTACTCATAGCTATAGAATCCACATAGTAAACAGTGGGAAATGATGCATTTGCTTTGCTTACAATATTCGCTCGCTGGGCAAAATGCAATTTCATTGAGTCAGACAAGGCCATGGGCAGGGGATAGTGGGAGGGTTGTCAGTTTTCCAGTTTTCTAGTTTTCCATTTGCTGGCTGGCTGCAGTTGGCGACCGCAGACGAAGGTGTTGAAGCAATTGAATGTGTGAGACGTGGCGCATTGTGGGAGTCGCCGCAGACAGCGAGAAGCCCGTCTGAGTCGTAACATTTTATTGAGCTTTATTTTACTGTCTAGTGATACCCTGTGCTAAATGCCACTGCATAAAAAGTGGGTATGTTCGTGTATGTCAAGGCTAGCAAATATGTATATACTTATATGTATGTATATACATACATATGTACACGACTGTAGACTTTAAGAGCTGGCGACATTTAAATTTCATTGTGTAGAGATTCATGAATGTCCCAGTTGATAAAGGAATACATTACAGAGTAGAGTGGAGACCCAGGGTAGGTGCACGTCAAGCACTCAAGTGCAGAGCACTCTTACTTTTTTCTCTCCACAAGCTGTTGGTCATTTTTGTTGTTGTTTTCTTCTCTTTCTTTTTTCTTTTTTTCTTTTGTTGCGGCATCAGCGTCGGCGAGACACTGCGAAACTGTGTGCGGATCTGATGCCGGCGTCTGACTGGATTTTCCATTATTTTGCTATTTGTTAAATTTTGTTTAGGCATGCAAGCGCCGCGGCGCCTCGGTGAGCATAGTAAGTATCTGATTGGAATCGGAGCCATCCATCCTATGGCAGCTACTATTTATTTATGTATGTATATATGTATATAAGTGTTTAGTTATTTAAGTCTGACTGACTGAAGACGGTATTTCTGTTGTGTTTGCTCATAATTTGCAATTATCCAATTAGATTTGCTTGCTTTGGGAGGCTCGCCATGCAATTCTTATTGGATGGGGTTGCTTCAGCCATGTAAGACACAAAGAGAGTGAGCTAGCAAGAGAGAGAGAGAACGAGCGAGTCTCTGATTTGCAAACGAAACTTGTCTGTGAACGAAAGCGATGTCTCCAAAAGAAAAAAAAACTACGCATAATTTCTACAACTTTTAATTATGACAGCTACAATGGTCAGTAGAATAGACACACACACACACATACACGCATACATATATGTATGTATGTAAATACACATATACGCACATATGTATGTACATATAAGACGTTGCATTTATATGGCTAAAGCAACATATTTGCATGGTGAAGTAACTGTGACAACTAAAACTACTTTAAAATAAGGCACAGTGAATACACGCTATGAGCGCATCTTTATTGCTTTATTCTTGATATATTTCAAATCCTTTCCTTCATAATTATTGTGCTGTGCGACCATTTTATACGCGCGTATGTTTACTGTAAGCTATCATTGTGTGTGCCGCTTTTAACGAGTCTTCACTGTAACGGCGACTCTAAAGAAGGCCGCAGCCATAAGAATGTGGGTTGCAAAAACAAAACCTTAAGTGGTTTTTAATCAAAACGAGTGACGCCTATGTGTATATCTGTACATACATATGCACATATGTATGTATGTTTGTATGCACGGCAGTGTAGAACATCGCCCACGCACACTCACACATATGCATGCTCTCATTCCCATTCCCATTTCCATTCCCACTCGCAGCGCTGTTCCCATTCCAAGTGACTTTTAGGTCGGCGGCTTGGCTGAAGCTTTTTGCAGGTTTGGTCCGTTACGGTTCAGCGCAAACAGCTGGGCGTGCGCCTCTGCCTCTGTCTGCGCGTGTGTGTGTGTGTGTGTGTGTGTGTGTGTGTGTGTGTGTGCGTGTGAACAACATCAATTAAAGCGACAAGAAACTCAAATAAAGTTGGCAACTCTAGCGCTGGCGCTGTCGCTGTCATTGGCCAGCAATTATACAAATTGAAATGAATAAACGCACGTGAATCGCTGCGTGTGTTTGGGGGATTTGGATGTGCGTGCAACAGGAGCGACCGACACTGGTCACACCCAAAATTTAAAAAGTACAAAATATATTCAGATATTGCTGCACGTGGCAAGAATTGCGTGAAGGCGTCGCCTTTATCGCCTTATTGTCAGCAGAATCCATGGGCACGCCGTTTGCGCCTTTCGCGCTGCAATGGGCGGATATGACGCTGATCTATAACGGAACTCAGTTTTCTGCTGGATATGCGGGCACACACACATGCATTAAAAACTCATCCATATCGCTCGCACTCACACACACACACACACATACACACACTCATCCACTTACAATACACATTGATACGGTACTTATTTAAAGATATGGCAGCACTTGAACGACGCCCAGCACCCGGCTAGGGGCGGCTTCTTCGTCCTCTTATCATTGCTATAAATATGTGAACAGTCACTTCCAATACAATTGCCCAAGCAGCATATAAATATTAAAAAAGCAACACATTTAGTGATTAACTAAAGTTACTGATAAATGTATGTTCTTTTTTTTCTGGTTGGTTTTGTTGATTTTTGGTGTCAGCGCTTAAATAAATAAATATGTATGTATGTATGAAATTAATGTGCATTTTATTTATTATCGCACTGATAATGGCCTTTAATAACAAAATTGAGCAATGAGTCAAGCATGCGTGTGATTTTGGCAGCACATTCCGATGGCCAGTTCGTTCGGTCGAGAGCGAATCGTGCTTATCATTGGAATTAGACATTGACCATGGGGAGGCGAGTTAAATGACTCATCTGAGTCGTCCCACACGGACATACACAACAAGCTCGCCTTACATACACTCACACATACACACACTCGAGCAAACGTTTCGCTGGGGCGGCTTGAGGGTCGCATTGAAATACATATGACGCGGCAGCTTTATTCCATGTTATTGGAATGATTCATGCGGCTGAAATGAAAAGTACGAGTAAAATAAAAATAAAATAAAACAAATTCAAGTGTACGGCGACAGATTTGCATATGAAACATCGAAGAAAGCAATGCCAGCAACAGAAACAACAATAACCGAGTGGCTAAAAATTAGAAAAACAATCGAAACTAATAATAAATGTCGCTGTGGAAGCGCTAGAAGTTTTTTTTTTTTTTTTTTAAATAGCTGCCGCTCGCTGTGTATGTAGGTGAACGGTAAACAAAATAAATGCGATCCCAGAGTCAACGGCAAAAATAAAAACAGAAGAGCACACACACACACACACACACATGCACACTGAACAACATACATAGATATGTATGTATGTTAATAATTGAGCATATTTAACACACAAACACATTTAAGCACGGCTTGGTGCTAAACAAGCATGCGAGCGAGCGAGAGGGCAGTCCGTTCCCGTTGCCCGACAGCTGAGAAATCAAATGCGAACAGCTGCCGCGCAGACGATGACGGGCGAGCACCTGTAGCCGTAACAGCAAGAAGAACAACAGCAGCAGCTACAACGACAACAACAACAACAGCAGCACTGGCGTTAATGGCAAACATCTTCGTCTCCCATTGTTGACAGTTACGTTTCAAATGTTAAGAAAAACAGAAGTCGAAGCGGCACAAAATCCGATAAACTTGTTTTCAAACAACGGAAGAAACTGGCTGCAAAAAAAGAAGACTAAGAAAATAAACATACAGCACTAAGCAGTCAAATAGAAACGGTCGTTATAGAAGGCTATAGCGTACATATACACAAATGTTTGTATGCGCGCATTCATATGTGCATGTTTGTATACATACATTACATATCTAACTTTGCGTTAATTGAAATACCTATACAAAAAAATTTACTTGTTTTTTATATGTATACGTACATATCAGCAAACACACATACATTATTTAAATATACATACATATGTATGCATATGTACATATCAACAGACATACATACATACATTTTATACATTTATAGTTATTTTTTATATAAGCGCATCTATTTGACCAGCCCGCACTGTGCACAGTTATTCCACATAGTCTCCAGCAACGGTGCTTAGGCAGCTGGAAATGGGTAGCCACAAACACACAACGCTTACACACACACTGAGAACATGTTTACATTCTAATGCATCTTGGGCTGATTGAGTATAGTGCGACCCTCTAAAGAGCGCTAGAAATTACCATTTGCTTGGCTTACTTAACGCTAGCTTTTTTCTTGTTGGCTTGTCTATTCCTTTTCATTCTATATTTGCACACTCGATGCTGCCGCCAGCCGTAGCTAGCCAGCCTTGAGAGAGCATCACTCAACAGAAGCGGCCGCGGCTGCGCCACTTCCACTGTCAGTGAAAAAAAAAAAACGAAATATCATGTGTGGTTGGCATAGGCGAACAACGGACGAACGACAGCAAAGAAGTTAAGGAAGACTTGAAATACGGTAATTCATGCTTTCTATCTGTGCACTTTTCACTTTCTAGTCTAGGCAGTTTGCAGCTAAAAATAAAATACAAGCTGCCATAACAATAACACTGACAATGACAATAAATTTGGAGACTTGCTGTAGATGCATACACAAGTCTACGAATATGCGCACATGTGTGTATATGTGAGTGTGTGGGCTAGTGGAAGTTGCTGTTGTTTTTGCGTGTGCCTATTTTGAGTGTTTTCGTATTGCTTGAAATTGGAAAGCAACGTACATTTGAATGTATGTATGTATGCATGTACATAAGTATGTAAGTATGTACATATATACATATGTATGTATGTATGTATGTTGTATATGCTTCTATCTGTGCAAAAATATTATTTTTTAAAGCAGCAAAAACAATCAGTAGCAGCAAAAAGAAACAGTCAACGTTTTTGGCATTTTTTGTTTTGTGTATTTATTTTAACTTTACTTTGCATAATTTATTTTGCATTTTGGCGCTTTCAGTCGCACATACACAAACATATGTATGTATGTATATATACACACATGTGCAGTCACAGCTAAGCCACTGACATTGAGCTGTCTCTGCTGTCGTCGCTGTCGACGCCGCTGCCACATTTGGCCGTTGCCATTTTGAATGAAACAAACGCGAGGCTTTGTGCGTTCTCGCTGTCCCATTCATTTGCTGATTTATATTGAATTTTATCCCAAAATGTACATGTCGCAAAATGTGTGCGTGTGTGTGTGCGCGAGTTTATATGGTCTTCAAACTGTAACGATCTTCGAATTTCGAACCAACGGAAATTGAGAACGCTGCCATTTTTCTGCAGTCGCTAAGTGATCTAAGCTCTAACTAGATGACACCAGAATCTAGGGCCGCCGAATCACTCCTCTCTCTCTCTCTCTCTCTCTCTCTCTCTCTCTCTCTCTCTCTCTCTTCTGTTCTGCTGCTTTAAATGGCGTTCCATCCGGCGTTTAACTATTGCGCCTCAGGAAGCCAGCGCAATTCGAGCGCCCCATTTTGGGCCGTAGAAGCTTTTTGTAGACTTTTGTGGCTCTTTACGACAAATCCAAAAGAATGTTGTCTGTGTGTATATTTGTGAGTGTGTGAGTGTGTGCGTGTCTTTACTGCAATTAATACATCCGTTTGCATTTACGCATATGTATTGCGATTGATACGCTGCAGGTGAACAGATTGGTTGGTTGAGGTTAAATTCAATTTTTAATTTTTTAAAGAATTGAATTTTGTTTTATATAGATTTCCGATAAAATGAGTTGCCATACAAAATGTTTACTATTGCAAACTGCAAAATAAAATCTGCGTAATCATATATCCCCATAGAACATTCAACTGAAATTAGATATGCACTTTCTGTGATATCAAAATGAACACATAAATGATAAAAAGCCATTATTATATTATTATAGAAATAAGATATAAGCTTCGTTTGATATGTGAAAAAAGAAAAATCTAAAATCTTCAAAGGAATTATTTATTATTCAAATGTACCTATGGAACTCGACAACTATAGAGGCTTTGATATGCACAAATGTATTAAAATGAGTAAGATTAAGTGCGAAGTCAATGAATCATATATTATTCTAATGCACCCATGGAATTCGGAAACTGCAGTACCTACAAAACTGTATTATTTATGTAATTTCTGTAATATCTAAAAAGCATCACAAAATGAGGAAATTCAGATTAAAATCGACTAAATGAATAATTGTAACCATGGAACTGGCTAGCTATTGCCGTTACATTAACTTTCGCATCTTAAAAAACAATAATATATCAAAATATATACAAATATTATTTATGTACTAAAGCAAACAAATGATAGCGCCATATTAAACAGTTATAAGCTTTAGCTTTCATTCAAATGAAGTATTGCTTAATAGATTCACGAGTTACTTAACTATAAAATATGGTCATAATATATAATAAAAGATCGAGCCAATCACGCCCATTGTATTGGTCCTATATGTTGGGCAAATTAATTCCATTCGTTAATTATATTTATGAGTTTTATCTATTCAACAAAATGTGCAAAAAGAGAGCGAAAAATAAAATGGGAAAATAAAACAAAGATAAGCCATTAACGGTACTGCAGGTGAAAGACTTTCACTAGCTAATCAGAATTTCGGTGAATTTATGATTTTGTGAACGTGCGACAGAAATCGCCAAAAAAAAAAGCTCTTTCTATAATTTTGTTCAATTATTAGGCAAATTTTTGCGAAAGTCAAGTTGAGTCTTTTGTTGTTGTTGTTGTTGTTTACCGTTCGATCCGATTTGATCTTAAGCTGTGTATCTGCATCTGTATCTGTACCCGAAGCTGAATTCCGATTCGAAGTCAGCTGCAGTAAAAGGCGTCGAGTCAAACGAGTTACGTCTTGGGATGTGCATTCGAAATGAACGAACTCAGCTCTGCTCAAACAGTTGAAGAGTTCGAAGAAACCGTTAATATCAAACAAATACACACACAGGCACACGTATACACACACAGCTGTCAGCTGAGAGGCGTGCTACTTGCTCAAGCTGCAGATACCCTCCAAAAACATTTGCTTCGAGGCTGAAATAGTTTTATATATATACATATATTTATATATATTCGCTCCTCCCTCTCTACATCTCAGTTTGCCTCCTCATCTATTTGAAATCCCTTTTATATATATATAAATATATAACCGTTCATATAACTAATATGCCCATCATAACCATTTTGTAGTGGGCATGGCATATCTTAAAACCGTTTCATCCAAGCAAAATGGCTCTACACCGACATCTCCCCAACCCCCACATTCCAGTGATATAACAGTATTTAGTTCATTTCAGTTTTATAGAGCGATTACATATAAAGGGCCCATAGAAATTATAGAGTGTTATGCATTAGCTGGAAAACCCCTAAGATTAACATGTGTTTTTTTTAACTATTTAAGAGAGCCCTAGATGGGAGTATATATACATATATATATATACATATGTATATATAGGGAGAGAGAGTTCAGTTAAGACAGAGTTGGTTTAGAGTTAAAGAAGTTCTAGTAAAAATTATGTAATCAATGCGGCACAGCTCATCGATATTCTAGAGCTATACGTCTCTCTGAATCATAGATACGGGATAGATAGATGAGTTAAGTGGAATTGATTTACTTTTAGGTGGGGAATTTTCGAGAATTTGTGCAAAGAGTTTTTTGGAGCGTGACGAGGTGCATTGCATTTCCATTTCCATTTTCATTTCCATTTCGAGAAGAAAAAGAAGAAAAGAAACAAAGAGTTGAATGCGATCCGTTCGCTGCATTATTCATGAGCCAAAACTGCAGCTGTTAAAGAAGAAGAAGAAGAAGCAGCCGCAGTTGAGTCTAGTCCATGGCTAAATCAATGCGTATGACTCATCCGAAATAAATGAAAGAAACAAAAAATTGTCTGGCTTACAGACGGATTTTCCCCTAATTTTTCAACAGCAGTTGAGAAAGTGACACGTGCGCCTCTCTTCCTGCAAGCATGTGCTGTGTGTGTGTGTGTGTGTGTGTACAGTATTTAATTTGCCAAATACCCTGCAAGATGAGGATTGTGTGCCAATGGGCGTAATAGGCTGGCGAGGCAAAAGCAACACTTGAGTCTGAATTCGGCATAGTAATAAATATAATAATAATATAATAATAATAATAATAATAATAATAATTATAATAATAATAATAATAATGATAATAATAATAATAATAATAATAATAATAATAATAATAATAATAATAATAATAATAATAATAATAATAATAATAATAATAATAATAATAATAGTAATAGTAATAGTATACCCTAGAATATTAATTTTAGAAGGACAGAGCGCGAGAGACACAAAGAGAGTGAGGGGAAGGAGGGAACACGAAGAAGAAAGTGAGATAGAGTGGAAGACGAAATATAGGAAGCATGAGAGATGGAGAGAAAATGAGGGGAAAGAAAGAGATAGATAGAGAGAGAAAGAGAGAGAGAGAGAGATATATAAATGCCTATAAGTCATACATATAATTTACTATGCAAGACAAAATATATCATACATCATATCATATTGTCACATTACAGGGTATTTCACGGTCTAGCATGTTCTGACACTCGTAGAATTATATTATTTTTGGGTAATTTTTGGCGAGTTTTGGCAAAAGGAAGAAATAAGAACGTTTGCCTCACCCCAGCTGCCCAATTGTTGTGGCACATGCACATATGGCATAGGGGTGAACCACCCTACCCCACCTAGGCGTAGGCACGGCACACACGCACACAGGCTGCTTAGGGTGGTTGAGCTGGGTAACGACAGTTGGAAGGGTCGCCGCAACCTTGAGCCGGTCTTTGTTTGGCTTTTTTTTTTTTTTGGAATGAACCAATTGAGAGGAGGGTATGTGGGTTAGGTGTATGTGTATGTAACAAGATGAGAAGCAAGAGGAGAGGGAGGATCAGGAGAAGGGGAAGCAGGAGGTAGGCTGCTCCTTCATACAAAGCTAACAAAGTTTCAATTTGAGTCTTAAGAGTTAGCGAATTGCGACTACTTCAAGAAGGGCGTTTGACAGTCACGCATACCCGCCTCGCTGTCACTCTGCTGTTGCCTGTCGGCTTGGGCTAGTCTGAGGGTTGAGGCCACGCCGCACAATGCACACCCTGTGCGTGCAGCGGCACGAATTGGGCCTGGGTTAACACACAACAGGCAACATGCAAGCGACTCGATAACGTGGGCGTCGCAGCGAACAACCACCAACAAAGGAGCAGCAGTACCGCTGGCACCACCAGCACCAGCAGTGCCACCACAATCCCAATGGGCGAGAGGGTGCCTTGGATAAGCGATAATCAGCTGTTGTTGCTAATGGGCATAAGCCAAAGGCGAATCATAAATGAATAGTGCAGGCAGCAGAGTAATGCGCTGTGTGTGTGTGAGAGAGTGTGTATATATGTATGCATGTACATACATACATATCTGAGTAATCAGGCAAAACTAAAATATTATCGCAAATATGGGCGCGTTCTTCGACTTTTCGGCTGGAATCAAGCGAGAAAACATTAAAATGTCATACAAGCATGATATATATGCATATATCAATAAATACATATATATGTATGTATATACATACATATATAGTCACAAAGAATTGAAACATTAAAGCAGCAGCAGCTACTTCAGCCTGTCATACCCTAACTCAAGCATACTTATTTGGAGCATGTTGAATTCACTTACACATAAATAACATAAACACACACACACGCACACAGCCACACAAACATACAAATCAATAAACCACTTAAAACTTTGAAATTATGCTCATACAACTGTTGTATCTAATCTATATATGTGCATATATATAAATCATATATTTGTGTGTATGTATAACTCTTGAAAGGGTATTTCTACAGCGACTTGCGCAACGCAAGCTGCGCTTTCTTCTTTCGAGCCTCGCTCGCTCACAGGCGCGTCTATCGGCACATGCAAGCAAAGAAGGAGAATGAAACAAAGAGCAACAGACGCGATTGGCTTAACGCAACTCTTTGATGCACTCAATGAAGACGAGGCAGGAAGAGAGAGAGAGAGAGAGAGAGAGAGAGAGAGCGAATCTCAAGAGCATGTCTCATCGTTTGTTTTTGTCATACGGGGCCTTGGCCCCGGCGTGTTAATTTATGGCAGTTCAAAAGGGCGTGGCGCCGTCACTGGGGCTGGGTGCTGAGTCTGAATCTGGGAAGCGCTTCCGTTGCTGCCAAAAAAAGAAGAAAAATGAAGAAGTAGAAGAAGAATAATGAAATCAAAGAAAAGCAACAAACTGCAACAGCAAAGGGTAAAGTATGAGGGGCGATTGCTGCAATATGAAGGTGTTTGACAGGAAGAGAGTGGCGCGAGTGGAAGGGCGTCGTTGTCACTGCAAAAACCACACACGCACATGTATGTGAATGCATAAATATACACACTCGTACACAAGCCAGTAACTTGTGAGTCATAAGAGGAATTGCTAAGTATGTATATTTCATACATTTTATTTTATGGAATTGGCCACAGCAGATTAGCTGGAAACAATGTGTATACATATGTATGTGCATACTTATAGGTCCGTATATGTGTGTGTGTTTGTATAGCCTCTGTCTTTATTATTCATAAGCAAGTATTTCCAAGTACGCAGGTGTTTTCATATCGCTAAACTATTAAATTGCTTATCACAAAATACAAAATAGCTGAAAAAATAAAACTGTCTGGGCTCAAATATTGCTGCGCCTAAGAAAATACCAAACATTCTAAACATTAAGAGAGTTAAGCTGCTGCTAGAGCTATTGCAGCGAAAGACGGGCAGAGAGAGAGAGAGAGAGAGAGAAAGAGAGAGAACGCTTTCTAGTTCTTAAGATGTGGTGTGTGAGTGTGTGTGGGCTGCAGATTTATGATCAGCACTCTCACAGGAAGCTCACTTCAATACACATACGAATTCGTGCGTTTGTGCATGGGTGCTGATCAAAGAGACGCTCTCTGCGGAAATGGAGGCGCATTTAAGAGGCCAAACACGTTCACAGCACTCAAAAAATAACAAGTAAGAAAACTCTAGTCTAGACTGCTGGACTAGGGGATACCCTGATCCCTACAAGACGCAGATATTCACGCACGCATAAGCACACGCTCTGCTAACTGCGCAGTCAGCAGCGACTGCGCTTTGGCTGCGCTACTATGAGAATTTTGTTGCTGAATAATTTCTCTTGTAGTAAGACTATCTTCATGAAACCTTTAGAACATGATCATAATTTGCAAATGTGTATACATTCTAAAGTGCAAGTCTCTAGTAATTAAAATAAGTTTTTTACATATTTGTGGAGGGGGGGGGGGGGGGGGGTGTTGGTAACCAAAATCTGTAAAGTACAAAATCTTCGTATTGATCAGATGTATGTACACACAGAATCTGAAGTCTCTAGGTCTTAAATTATCAAAATTACGCTGAATAAACAAAATGAATTTATCGATTATTCTCGATCAAAAAGAAATCGGATGAGTTATCGAAAAAAGAAGATAAACTTGTACTGCGTATGGTATACACGAGTTGCATACAAAATTATATCTTCTGAGATCTAGGCGTTCATACGGACGGACGGACGGACAGACGGACAGGGCTATATCGACTCAGCTCGTCGCCCTGATCAAGAATATATATACTTTATGAGGTTTTCCACGCCTCCTTCTGCCTGTTACATACTTTTCACAAAACCATTATACCCTGAATTCCCATTTTTAATGGGATAGGGTATAAAAAGGGAAAAGCTGCATACATTTACATGCATGCATGTGTGCTTGTGTGCGTGTGCTTGAGTTGAAGACCGGCAAAAATTACATTCACATCGTAAGAATCGTTAATATTCAACTGGCATAGACACAGCAGACGCTGCGCGGCTCCCATAAGTCAGACGAGACGCAAGAGAGCCCAAGAGCGAGTGGGTGAAAGAGTGAATGGAATGGAGTGTGTGTGTTTTTAGGATATGCCGGCGGCAGGTAGACGGCAATGTCCGTATATAATCGATTTGCATAAAATAAAATATGCAGGAATATATGCATGTGTGTGTGCGAAAGTGTATGTATGCGTGTGTGTTTGTTTATTATACAATAATGAACAACTCAAAATGGACATGACAGGCGACAACGCTTTAGCTGAGGATGACGACGCGCTTATGTACATGCTTCAATATATAGTATGTACATACATACATCTATATAAAAATATTCTCTAAATGCCTGATGTGCACATACATAAATGGGTGTGTATTTTCCGGCGCTTTGGTAACCTGCGCTCCACCACGCACGCAAATAAAATATATGTATATGCATATGTATGTATAAATATACGCATACGCATGTAGATAGAGCCATAGAGCGCAGGGCGCGGTAAGTTCAAGTTCAAATTCATTTGTATTATTTTTCTTGCCTTTTGAGCGTTTTCCGGTCTTGGCTCTTTATATGCGGGTGCGTGTGTGTGTATATATGTGCATGTATGTATGTGTCGGAGCGGCTAACTATGCTGACACACGTCTCTCTGTGTGTGTGTGTGTGTGTGTGTGTTTGCATGCTGGACTGGCCGCTGAGCGTGGTTAATGCGCATGCGCCCACACTAGTGTGCGCGCTCTCTCTCTGCCTCACAGAGAGTGAGAGAGCGCTCTCGCGCTTAGAAAGAGCAGCTTACCAAAATGCAATGCCAAATATGGTTATAGTACGTTTGATGCATCAATCGGTCTCTTTTGTTCTGATTTACATTTTGCAACTCTCAGCAACTGCCCCGCCCCAGCATTGGAGCATTTACTGAATGAATAGAGCTAATGATAGACAGTTGAAGTTCAGTTCAACTGTTTGGCTCACAATTGAGTTGCGGTTGAGTGAATGATAACTAAAGCGATGCTCAAGTGGAGGGGCTTGGTTGCCAAATGTGGAGCATGAACATAATGGCGCTTTGATCAATTGTCCATATGGTCTCTAGGCTACATCTCTCTCCCTCTTTCTCTCTCTCACTCAGCTAATGCTACATAAAAGTGAAAACCATTTGAGTTGTGTCTAAAAAAGGGCATGAGCCATTTTTCACATCACACAAAAAGTCAAAATAAAACGAATGCAGAAAAATCAACAACAAACTAAAAGTTACACACTAACAATGCCGCTAATTTTAACGGTATTGCAAGTCAGCTGTATGTGTATATATGTACATATACAGAGGTATGTATATATACAGATGCTTAGCATATTTCTGTCGTTCCCGCTCTCTCTCTCTATCTATCTATGTGTATAAATATATATATCTGTTTACCGTTAGCATAAAATGCAGCTGTCAGTTTTGTAAGTGTTTTTAGCATCTCATTTAGGAGCATGCGCAATCTCTCTCTCTTTCTCTCTCGCTCTCTCTGTCGCATCTGTAATACTGCCTTCTGGCAGATGCTCTCACATGTAAGCGGGGTTGGACAGCTTGAAATTCGCCGCAAATTTTGTGCCCAAATAGGGGCAATTTTTTGGTAACAGGGGAAATGTGCATGACAAACGATGAAAGGGATTTTTCTGTTGCTTACGCCTGCGCTCGCTCTCGCTCTCAGCGCTGCACGTGCAATTTTTCACATGTGCTTGCTATGCCCTTTGCGCCATTGAGCTGACATTTGCCGGCCGTCTTTGCACACATACATACACATACAAACATGTACTGACGTGTGTGTATGTGTATGCATGTCATTGTCATTGGTCTTAAGCAAACGAATTGTGAAGGTTATCAAGCGGCAAGAAACTGTCTACAGTCTGCTCCTTTGTGGTTGTCAGAGAGGCTAGGTATGTGTGTGTGTGTGTGTGTGTGTGTATGTGCGTGTGTATATAGTGTGCGCTTTAATAATTATGTCATTTTGCTCAAGCAATATACTAGATACAATTTGATTTGATTTGAGGCAAAAGAAATTATATATGCAAATTATATTTTACTTTTGATAAGCATGGGAAATAAAGGCAATTCACAGGGTACGCAGAGAGCAAGAGAGATGTAGAGATAGAGGAAGAGAGAGTGTGTGTGAGACTAAGATAGGGAGAGAGAATGAGCGAAGGATAGTCATGGATATTTCTAGAGTCTAGGGCAAAACTTTGAGTTAAAAATTCGGATTTGAAAGGGAAGAAAGAAAAAAAAATGTATGAAAACTATATGATCTGAACAAGTTAGATATAATTGCCAGTAATAAAAGTATATATGGTATATAAAATGAAAACTTCAAGTTACGGGAAGAGCTATGCGTATATACACACATTCATACAAATATACTTACATCGGTATATATGCAGGTATACATAGACATAGATATTTATGCATATACACACATATAGCAGTACATTATATATATGTTATCTGATAACATATTTCTGGATATTTTCTGCTTAGAAATAATTCAAAAAGAAAACCTAAAATAAAGTTCTAGTAAAATTAAATAAAGTAAGTTTTATATATAAATTTTATATATATACATAAATATCAAGTCGAGTCAAGAGAATCTAATTTTATGACATTTTCATGCTTGATTCAACATTTCAATTTCAAGCCCTCGTTGTCCTTGCAGCGATAACTATCGATTAGTGCGATAACGATAACAGGCAGACATATGCAGACGACAAGCTAATTAGATAGAGGGAAAGAGATAGCAGAGCAGATGTAAATGGCTAATGAAAAACCAAAACAAGAACGAAAAAAAAATAATTCAAGGAAAACAACAGACGAAATCAGTTTAAAACTTTGCTATTTGCCTTTCAGCTCAAATGATTTATATATATGCACGTGCATATATCTAACAATATTTTTATTTGTTTATATTGCGTGATAAGAAAAAAAAACTAAAAAAAAATTTGGAAACGCATTATTGACGCAAAAGTTGCTTTTTACCCACGTAATTGCCGGAGGGTAAAAAACAGAGCAAATATCTAACCATAATTTGATAAGGGACAGATAAACGAACTATGCTATTAGATGATGGTAGGCGGACATATATGTATATATGATAGATAGACGTACATATGTATATGTATGTATTTTATCTGGCAACTGTCTGGCTGTTTTTTGAGCAGAGAAAAAAAAAATAGGAGAAAACCTATTCCAAAAAATATAAATGAAAATGGGAATGGGATATGAGATCATGTCTTGGATTTGTTTATGTAGAAATATATTTAATATAATATATATATATATATATATATATATATATATATATATATATATATATATATATATATATATATATATATAATAAAAAAATTTACGAATATTTTTGTATTTTGATAAACTCAACAAATTTTATTTTATATTTGTTTGGTATAAATTTCAATTTTTATTAATTTTTTAATTTCAGTTTTTTGCAATAAATTTATGATATCTTATTATTTTTTTCTTTTTTAACTATTTTGTTTTTACTTTACTAATTTATTTTAGATTTTTTTCAATTTTTAAATTTTGCTTTTTTTTTTTTTGGTCCTATTTAAGCAACTTGAATTTTTCATCAAATTTTCTTTTAATATGCGTAAAACTCTCTTTGCGATCTAAAATTGAATTGTAATTCCCGTGGAGAGCTCTATCGAAGCTTCCACATATATAGAGTATTTATCAGATATATAGCTCTATATAAGAGCATATATATATATATATATATATATATATATATATATATATATATATATATATATATATATATATTCACATATATACATATCATATATCCATATCTAAATGTTTTTTACAATATATGCAAGTTAATACTAAATTATTAATATTTTGGTAAAAATCTTCCAAGTTGAAGGAAAATCGGCGGAAACGCAATGGAGATTACGACATGGGGATTACGTGGGCGCTAAAACAGTCGCCGACTTTTACAATGTGAAGTGATATGAAATCGCTGTATTACTGGGAACTGTGTGGCCAATGCCCGTTATAATTGGCATTGGTCATCTAATCGCAGGAATCGATAAGATATCTGGTGCGCGGGGTACAGAGGGGCATTTGGAGTGGCAGTGGGAGGGGAGGGGGAGTGGAGCTAAATGTTGCCTAATCACATGAGCTTTTCATGGCAAAGTACCCGACCGACCATAAGGTGAGCCATAAAATAAAAACGAAAACGAGAACGAAAACTGATTAAAAAACCAGAACGAAAACCTATAACATTTGATAAGAGTCGATTTGCACTACTTGTACTTGAGGGGTTGGAAAGGAGGGGGGGGGCACAACTCAGCCCTGGCGCGACATGTGACACTCTACAACAGCTCCTCATTCGATTCTCTGGGGGAAATTTCAATTTTCGTCTAACGAAGCGATCGTAGATCGGTGTGCGCCTTTTAATATGGCCACGACTGTAACCGTTGCTTTGGCTAAACTTGGATGAGCTTTGTTGCGCTGTTCGAGGCGAAGCAAAGCTGCAAGTCTTTACACTGGTGGCACAGCATTAATGGGCATGCTTATATGCATGAGTATATGTGTGATTGTGTGGATGTATAAATGTATGAATGTGTGAATGTGTGAATGTATGAATGTATGAATGTGTTGATGAATGAATGCATGAATGTATGAATATGAGAATATATGAATGGGTTGATGTATGAATGTGTTGATAAATGAATGTATATATGTATGCATGAATGTGTAAATGTATAAATATGATAATATATGAATATGAGAATATTGGAATAAATCAATGTACGAATCTTATGCACATATGCCCTTCAGTGGCATACACTCTATGTATGTAGATACATATGTAAGTATGTACATAAGTATGTGCAATTATTTTGCAATCGATCGGAACAAACGTGATTAGAGGTGCCAGAGCTTAATAAATTACCTAATTGATATTTTATTGCATTCACGTTATTTTCAATTAAAGCAAATATGTATGTATGCTTGTATGTACGTATGTATGTATATAGATGTTGCACATATTCATATGAGATATTTGTCTGTCCCATACAAAATTAGGTAATTAGCATAGATAACATTTTGATGGACAGAAGGAAAACAAATACTCCCGACTATATAATAAAGAATTATACATGATGCCATATAATACCTATGTACATATATATAATTATTAGGGGACCTCAACTTTGTAGACGGTTCTGTATTAAACAGATCTAAAGATCTGCTCTGTAGATCTATAAATGCTAGAAATTAGAGATTCGAAATAAATGGACTTTAAACTATATGGGTTTTTATTAAAAAGAAAAATTCATTTACTTTTGTATTTAATTATTTTATTTATTTTATTTTATTTTAGTTTTTTTTTTTATATATAATATATATAAGTTTTCCCCAGTGATTTTAGACTTTAAAGAGAAATTCGACATCAACATAAAATTTGAATATATTATATATATACATATATTTATATATATATAATATATTTTGTCCATTTTTTTAAAGAAATGCACGCATTGGAAGTTCCGAGCGCTTTTACCCAATTATATATATATATATATATATATATATATATATATATATATATATATATATATATATATATATATAATTAAATATAATTAAATTATAATTGCCAGATAATTAAGTAAATCGTACTACTGATCGAAATTTCAGTCAGTGGAGCACCGAAACTCTATTCACATACATATATATATTCATATATTGTAAATCAAATAGAATGAATGCAGAGAATATAATTTTAATTATTGCTAAATATTTTTATACTTCTCTATCTTTCTCCCTCTCTCTCTCTCTCACTGTTTTTCTCTCTGCTTTTCTTTTCCTGCCAGCAGTTGTTGAATATAGAAATATATATGTGTGTGTATGTATATATATGTATGTTGTTTACCTCTTAGCGGATCAGGTAGAGTTATATAAATATAGATATATACCTATATATCCTATATAACTCTGAATTTATGCAAAAATAGTATGTTTTCGTGTTCACTTAGTTTTAAGATGGATATTTGATTCATTTGATTTCATTTTTTTTCTTATTATTTTATTTATTATCAATATATAATTTGTTAGCTTAATTTAAGTGGTATAATGGATATAATGGAGCTGGTTTTTATGGATTTGCATTCAGTATCAAATATATATATATATATATATATATATATATATATATATATATATATATATATATATATATATATATATATATATATATATATATATATGTACATCTGGTTCTTTTTTTTTTATATGGATATGTTATAATCGCAATTTATTGTGTATCGGAATGGAATTTTTAGCTTGTTTAAAAAACATTTGGGTTTTTTTTTTTTTTAAATATTTTTGTGGTATTTATAGAAGTAGGAAATTTATAAAAAATTGTTTTTAGTCTAATACAGAAAAAAGTCGAAAAAGTCTAAATTAAAAATGATTTGTTAAAAAAAAAAAAAGAAAAAACATTGAGAAAATCTTACGCAGTTTTAGAATCAGTTTATATAATTATATAGTTTGTATATATATTGTTTATATATATAGCTGCGGTCATAAAAATAGTAATACGACTGAGCACTATATGTTGAAGAGGAATGAACTCAATATCAACATCTCGGTTAATAACGATGTATGTTAATAATAATATTCCATTCAAATGGTTTTCCAATTATTGAGTTTGACATTTAATGCTCAGTCGCACTATTTTTATGACCGCAGCTGTTTATAGTAAATAGACAAAAAATTATGTATTTCTTAAATATATATATATATTTTTTTCTATATTTTTAATAGTTTATGCGCTTATCGTTCGCTTCTCTTAATGCACACACACATACATAAATCTGTATATATATATATATATATATATATATATATATATATATATTAATTTTTTTTTTTAGATTTTTTTTTTTTTAGTTTTTCCCTTATTTCCTTGCTTCTTTCTTTTTAATTTATTTTATTTTAGTTTTAGTTTTTTGTTTAAATTTTATTTTAAATATCACGGCATTCAGCTGAGGTCTGATCTGATCTATGTATTGTTTTATATGTGCTTCACTTTTTCCCTTTTTGTTTGCATATTCTTTATGGCTTTTTGCTATGCGTTTCGTCAACAATTGTTTATAGGATGATATAAAAAAAAAATAGTAAAATATTACAATAATATCGATTAAACCAATTAAACGGAACTAATTGAACTAATGCGTTTCATACATCAAATGACACGTGCTGCAGAGCATGTCACTTCATCCCAGGATTAATCAAAAGCTTCCAATGTGCTTTCAGCAAGAAACTAGAGCGTTTTGGATAGTGCTATATTGAAGAGGTTTCAGCTTGATGGAAGATTTCACTAGGCGAAATCCTGAGCTAAAATTGTAGCTCTCTTTTTGAAGTGAAAGCTTTGATGTACTTTGCAATGTATGCAAGCTTAACTGACTGCCATTGAGCAGAATTATCATTAGTGGAATTTTCTGTACATTTTTCATGCTTTTTGGTTCGATGAAGTAGAAGCAAAGCTTTACAGATTTAGCTCACAGATGGGGTGCACCGTCAAGTGAGCTTTCAATTAGCGAATAGCTCTTAAAATGCATAAGCTTTTAGCTTTAAGCTTTGTGAAATTACTATTTAAGGGCAGCTTTCGTGCGCTGCTCAGCTCAGTTAAGCAGAGCCTGGCGTAGTTGCATCTGAAAGCGTTTCGCAGCACTATTTTTCAGCATGTGATTAATCCCACGATTAAGTGCAATTTGCAGCCTCGTCTCATTTGATACTTAAAATAATAAAATGATAAAACAAGCACCGAACTAGAGGTGATTTTTTTGTTGCTTTTTGTTTGCTTGGTTTTGTTTTGTTTTTTGTTTTTTGTTTTTTGATTTTTTGTTTTTTTGTTTTTTTTTTGTTTTGTTTTTGTTTTTGATTTTTGTGTGGGGTAATTAAGAAGGCTTCTCGTTGGTTGGAGCTGCGCTGGCGCCATCTGTTGGCGACTGCTTGAACAGCTGCGTGCAGATGCGCCGTAAGTTGAAATTGTCGCCGATCAGCGTCGCGCGCTGCATGAGGCGCACCGCTGATGGCCTCTGGATTAACTCTCACAAATTTGGCAGGCCATCGGTGCCGGATAATGGTTCGCAGCCGGAACCAGTACCGGAACCGGAACCGGTACCGGTACCGGTATCGATGGACACCGGCGGCGCACTCTCACTGAAATGCATTAGATTCGTCTCCATCATGAGGCCATTGCTGAGGCTCAGCGGCGGCGACGACTGCGACGGCGGCCCTTCGATCGAGAGGCGACTGTTGGTGCTAATGCTGCTCAGGCTGAGCTGATCGTCAAACACATCAATGTTCACAACGGTTGCCAGCTCGCCACCGATGCCCACGGCGGCAGTGTTGAGCTGTGGCTTCGCCACCAGCGCGCTGCCGGCAACTGTTGTCGCGGCAACAGCAGCAACTGTTGCTGCTGCTGTTGGTGCTGTTGCTGCTGTTCGCTGCGACGGCACCGACGGCGGTGGTGGCGTTATGCTCATTGGTTCTGGTTCAGGTTCCTGTTCAGGTTCCGGTTCCGGTTCCGGTTCGGGTTTCGGCTCTGGCTGCTGTTTGGCGGCATTTGCATTGGCATTCGGACTCATGCTCAGCCGTTTGGGCTTCGTCAACAGCTTGTTGCCAGCCTTGGGAGCTGTTGTTGCTAGAATTGTGTTGTTGTTATTGTTGTTGCCGTTGGGGTTGTTGTTGTTGGCCAAGCCATCCATTTGATCAATGCCAAAGAAGTTGCCTGCATGAGAAAAAAAGAGAAAAATGCAAAAATATTACATTGAATTCCATCTAAATTACTTAGCTTAAGCGCAAGTTTTTGTTAAAATTTCATATATGCGACATTTATAAGGACTCATAGAAAATTTCAGTTCTCTTACTTTACTAAGGACTGAGTTCACTGGGTTTGTTGGCAGTAATTGTGCTATATGGATAGCTAGCAGTCTTATATGAACTATGGTATAAAAGTTGATCAAAATCCAAGTAGGAATCGAGAGATCAAGAGAAGAGAAACCACAGATATTTTCTTTAAAATATGCCAAATATAAAAAAATATGTATATTATAAGTTCTATACGATCCACATGACACGATCAGATTGCTTTTGACATATGTAGTACAGCTAATACTAAGAAGTATTTATACAAAATTTAAGTAGTATAGCTATGCTAGAAGATTTGTTCTAATGTGGGAAAAACGCTTCAGTACTAAACTCAAATCCACTTTTATATAAAAACAAAAGAAATATAATGACTGTAATACAAAGTAAATATCAATAAGAATCATTCCATTTTTACAGGGTATTCCGCGAGCGACTTTGTATATCCCCATCAATGCATGCAAAAAACTTGTTCTGGTTGTTTTAACTAAAATTGCATTTATTTAATTATACATATTTAATTTAATTAATTTGTAGTTGCTTTTTGTTTTTCGTTTTCTCAATGTTTTTTTCTGCTTCTTTTCCATCGGTTAAAAAAAAAATCATAAATACTGCAAGCTATATATACAGAAAACTATTTTTGTTTTTGTTGCTCTTTTATATTTCCTTTTTACATTAGTTCAAAAGCTTTGCCAAAATATTTGAATTTATAATTGAAAATAGACAAAATTCTTATAAGAAATATTACTAAAATAAAAACATATATAAGTTCTATTTATTTTTAGGTTTTTTCTTTGCAATTGAAATAAATAAACTGAAGAAAAATATATTATATAAAAAAAATATTTAAAAAATATATATTTAAAATTTAAGCAAAGCGCCAAAAAAAAAAAACAGTTGAGTTTTTTTTTTTTTTTTTTATTTATTTATTTTTGTTTGTTTTTTGAAAGCTTTTTGTTTGGGATGAGTTTTTTGCAGTTTTGTGTTGTTGTTTTTGTTGGCTATTGTTATAAAAACTTAACGAAGGCAAAACTGAACTGTAGACTCGAAGAGAACAGCGCAGCTTAGAAAGCAAGACTTTAAGCTCTGCTCACTCGAAGAGAGCAACGCAGCGCAGCTTATAATTGCTACTGTATGGCATTGCGCAGCGCAGCATTTAACGCTCTCAGTTGAATTGAAATGTACAGCGCAGCGAAGAATTGCGGCTGCATTCAAGAGAGCAGCGCAGCGCTAAGAGAGCACAACTGCGCAGCCCTCAAGGATCAAGTCTACAAAAGAAGTTGAGGTCTGCGCGTAGCGTTGACGCAGCGACAGCGCACAGAGCATTTACATATGTAGATTGTGGCTTTGGACAGTGTGGTTGTTCTTGTTTTTTTCATGTTCTATTTTAAGCTGGCTTGCTGATTGTGGCTTGCGTGTGTGTGAGCAAACGGTTTCTTTTTATACAAATTGCGATTCTCTTGCCAAATATTTTGTTTTTCTTTTTTTTTATGTATTTACATCATTAAAATTAGAACTTTTTAGAGTTTTGTTTTGGTTTTTTTGATTTTTTTTTTTTTTCATTTTTGCATAAATCTCTTACATATTTATTTAGTTATGTATAGGTATATATATATGTATATATAGATGTTGAGTTTTTTAATAACTAATAATATAACTTTTGCACTTAAAAATGGTTAGCATACATTTTTTTGTCGGTTTTGTTTTGTTGTTTTATTATTTTTTTATTTTTGTAAATTTAAACAAATTGCTACAAACGCGTTTTTTTTTTTTTTGTTGTTGTCAATAATCACATAGTTTTTTTTGTGTAGTTTTAGATTTTGTATATAACTTTTTTTTTAAAGAATTTTTGCACACTTAATTATTGGGCTACAATACATATATTTATATATGTGTGAGTGTGTAGTAGTAGTAGAGAGAGTGAGCAGGAAGAGAGAGAGAGAGAGAGAGTTGTGTGCGGTTGCTATTTACTTAGGTTCTAAGACGGTTGGGCTTGGGGTGGGCGTAAGTGCAAGGAGCGCGTGTGTGTGTTTGTGTGTGTGTGTTTGTTTGCGTGTATCGCGAATGTTTGTTGCGCTATTTGATGCTGCGCGGCAGCAACGTTTGCTGCTCTGCCGGCAGCGACATCAGTTGCTGCGCCTGCTGCTGCTGCTGCTGCTGCTGCGGCTGCTGTTGCTGCTGTTGCTGCGTCGACGGCGCCTGCGGCTGCGACTGCGGCTGTGGCTGTTGTTTGACCGCGTGTGGCGTTGCCGGACTGGCGTACAAATGCCAGAGCACCACGAAACTGAACACGCACAACAAACATATTGCTAATTCTTATCTCTTGCGACGTTTCGTCTTCTTCTTTGTGGCACTCGGCTGGCCCGTGACCTGCGCCACGCCCACGCCCAAGCCCAGTGCAGCGCCGCCGACGCTGGCTGCCACAGCCGGCGTTGCCAGTGCGGCCAAATGTGCCGCTGTGCTCCCACCAGCAGCAGCAGTCGCACCGCTGGCCGCTGCCGTTGCAACTGTTGTTGCTGCTGCCGCAGTTGTGGCAACTGTTGCTGCCGCTGCTGCCGTTGTTGTTGCCGTCGCCGTTGCTGCCGTCTCCGCGCTGCTCTCCTCAGCCGAGGAAGTGGACGACGACGTGGCCGCCTCAATGGCTGCTATCAAATTAATTTTATGCTCCAGCTTCTTGGTCTTCAGCTTGGCATGCGACGAGGATGTGGCCAAGCTGCTGGCATAGAGGATGTTGTCGTCCGACGTGGTCGTCGGCACAGGACCCTCGCTGTCCGTGGTGGTGCCCGAGTGCGGTGCCGTTGCGCTGCTGCCAAAGTGCAGCAGATCTTCTGGCAGTGTGACACCAACACCAACATCGTCATCATCATCGTCGTCGTCATCCACATCATCATTGTCATTGTCATCGTCGTCGTCATCATTATCATTATCATTATCATTATCATTGTCATCGTCTTCAGCATCAGCCTCGGCAGTGAGCAACTGCTGCTGCTGCTGCGACTCACACATGCTGATGCTAATCAGGGGTCGCAGCTCCTCATCATCCGCTGCCACGGCCGATTGCTGCAGCTGTTGCTCCTTCTGTTGTTGCTTGGCTCGCTTGTGCTTCTTGCTCAGCTTCTTAGGTTCCTCCATGAGCAGCAGCTCCTCGGACCCCGACGAGCTGTTCGTGCTGCAGACGGACTTGTGCATCGCTCCACTCCCCAGCTGCTCCTTGCCCGCCAGCAGCTGCAGCTGCGCGTACTCATTCTCGTAGTGCAGCGAGCCGCAGAGCGCCAGGATCAGATTCTGTTCAGTGAAGCCACGCGGCGGCGGTGTTATTTTCCGCGGCATTGCGCCAGCGCTCTCCTGCAACGGGCTCTCGAAGTTGATGAGACTTCGCTCATTAGCTGCTCCTGCTCCTGCTGCTTTGGCTGTAGTTGCCTCATCCTCATCCCCGTTCGCATCCTTATCCAGCTCCTCCTCGTCGTCGCCGAGCACTTGCAACGGCTCCAGTGCCGGCAGCGGCGGCAACGCCTCCAGCGGCTGCAGCGCGCCCAGCAAAAAGTCATCGAAACGACTCGGCGGCTCCTGCAGCGGCGTCAGCAGTCCTGGTAGCAGTTTTTCCGCCTGCCGCTTGCCACTGAGGCTCGGAAAATCTGCATCGGTGGCCGTTGCTGTCGTTGTTGTTGCCGTTTGTGTTGTTGTTGTTTGTGTTTCCTGTGTTTGTTGTTGTGTCTGTTGTTGTTTTTCGAGAGTTCTCCAAGCGCTGCTTGACTCCGCCGGCATCAGCTCCAGCACCTTGACCTGATAGCTAACGGGCTCCTTGTCCTTGTCCTTGTCCTTGCTCTTGCCAGCTTTGGTCTTGGCCTGCTTCGTTAGCTCCGTCTTGGCGGGCTTTGCTTCTACTTCTGCCTCTTCCTGCTTCTCCCCTTCCTCCGCCTCCTGCTCTGTTTCCACATGCAGATTGAGTCCTTGTGCACTGGCACTGCTCACCATTACGGCGGCTATTGAGGCACGCTTGGCCAGCAGCCCGTCGGCATAGTCCAATTCCTGTTCAGCTTCACCTGGGTCCTGTTGCTGCTGCAGCTGCAGCTGCTTGTCCTCCTGCTCCTGTTCCTCTTTCTGTTCCTGCTCTTGCTTTGCCTTTAGCTCCTGCTCAGCTTTGAACTGCGCTGCCTCCTGTGCCTCCTTTGCCTCCTGCTCCTTCTCCAACTGTCTACGCTCCGCCTCCTGCTCGGCCTGCTTTTTGTCTTTCTTGTTGCTCTGTTGTTGTTGCTGCTGTTGTTGTTGTTGTTGCTGTTGTTGTGCTGCTGCTTTGTTAGCCTTGTGCTTGGCCGCTTTGGACTTTTTGTTGCTTGGTTGATTGGTTTTTAGGGACAGCGTCGAGCTTATCGATGTCTGCAGCTCGTCCTCGAGCTGCTGCTCATCCTCGCTGATGGCAGTTCTTGTTGTTGCTGTTGTTGCAGTTGCAGTTGCTTTGGCAGTTGTTGTCGCTTTGTTATTATTATTGTTGCTACTGTTGTTGTTGTTGTTGCCCTTGGCTGGCTTATTGAGATGAGAGAGCTCAGCGAATCGCTGCGCCTGCGCCGCATCCTCGGCCGCCGCCTGAGATTTTAATGATTTCTGCTTCTTCTCCTTCTGTGTAATAACCTCATCCATTTCCTTGGCTATCACCGGCACAATCAGCTTATTGGCCAGCACCACCGGCGGCTGTCCCTCACCCATGACGCCCGGTCCACCGGCCCGTCCGGCTGTCTTCAACTCCGTCTGCTCGCGCTGCAGCTGCTCCTCATGCCGCCGCTGCTCGGCCAGCTCGTCACAGAAGATGGCCACGACGGGCCGAAAGAGCGCCTCGTCGCAATTCTCATGGATGATGCAATCCTCCGCTGCCAGCTGGCCCACCACCTCGTCCAGCATGTCCGTCTGCAGCTCACCGCTGATGCCCGCATGTACGTCCGTAACGGTGCCCAAGGGATTCACGATCTTCTCGATGCGCGGCGGCGCTGCCGCTGCCGCTGCTGCTGCTGCTGCTGCTGCCGTGGCATGGCTCGGCTTGGCGTTCAGCTCGTAGCTGCAAATGTTGGGCAAGACGCTGGCCAGCGCCGAGATGGTGGCCGCACTGTGCGGCAGCTCCTGCGCCAGCAGCGCACTGCCCGACTCCTCCTCCTCAGCCTCGTGCTCGGCCAGGGCGTCATAGTAGCAGGCATTGTCGCCAGCGAATGCTGTTGTTGCTGCTGCTGCGGCTGCAGTTGTTGCTGCGGCACTTGTGGCTGCAACAGTTGCCGACTCGAGAGCTGCAACATCTGGGCAAAGGGACGCGACGACGTTTACGGACAGCGCACAGAACAGAGAAGAGAAGAGAAGAAGAGAAAACAAATTATGAGAAAAGCGCATTTTTGCCAAAAAGCCAAAGGCCAAAGATTTTTCTATTTTTTTTTTAATTTTCTTAAAATTTTATTTATAAATTTTTTTCTTTTTGGCTCTTGTTTTTTTTTAGTAAGCTTTACGTGTTAAAAAAAAAAAATTATAGAAGAAAAAAAAAAAAAACAAGAAAATTTAACTAGAAGATGCAAACGGCATAAAAAGGAACGCTTTAAGCTAAATGCAAATGGTAAAAACATTTTTTTTTAGTGAACAAAATGTTTTGCTACGGAATTTTAGTTTTTTATATATATTTTTGCAACAGTTTTTACTAGTGTTTTTTTTTTTTTTTTATTTTAATGCAGTGAGTTTTTTAAGCGTATGGAAACGTAAATAAATATATATATATATATAAATATATATACAAAATATATTATATATATTTATAAAAATTAAAATAAAAAGTTTTTTAATAAATTTTTTGGCTTGCAAACATTTCAATTTTTTAAAGGATTTTTTATTAGTTAAACGAAATTAAATGGCTTTGGCTTTTTTTTTTTGTTTAATTTAAGAATTTTAATTTTAGTTATTAATATTTATTTATAAAATTCTTTCATGTGCTCTTTCTTCTCAACTGTTCTCTGTCTCTTTCTCTCCTTCACACTTTTGCTCTCCATCTCTCTCTCTCTCTCTCTGTTTGTGTCTCTCTAACACGCTTTCTCTCTCTCTCACTCGCACGCGTTGTTTAAAATTTTCGTTTCATTTCCAAAAGCAAAAAGTTCGAAATTCAGGGGTAAAAAAGCTCAAACAAGTGGAACGCTTGAAAAGCAGGAGAAGTAGTTCAAGTAGTAGAAGAAGAAGAAGAAACAGACCACGATGATGTAGAAGCAGAAGAAGAAGCAGCAAACGCAGAATAATTTATAATTATATTTTAGTTCATAGATATAAATATATGTATATGTATGTATATAGGAGTAGTGCAGCACTACTAATTTAATGAACACAATTTCATACAGAGATGATATAGATTATATATATATATAGATTATATATATATACATATCATTCCTATATGTATATTCAATTGCGGGATATACGATAGAGTTCTTGCTGAAAGAGAAGCACAATTTTATGTTGGTGTCTTTTTCTCTCTCTCTCTCTCTCTCTCTCCCTTTCTCTCTCTGATTCGTTATTATAAAATGGGCTCTGGCATTGAGAGTCCTAAACAACAGAAATGTAATGCGGAGAGAAATAGTGCAAAATAGAGTTTATAGGTATAGTTTATAGGATATAGTATAGAAGCCAATTGCTGTGTGTTTATGTGTGTGTGTGCTTGTGTGTATGTGCTTGTCTGTGTGTGTGTCTGCAAAAGTTGACAAATTTTCAATTTTGATTAGCTTAAATTACGTTTATATTATTAAAATGTAGTAAACAGGTTGTTTTTCGTTTTCTCTATAATATATAATGGCAAATGTTGAAAGCAAAATTTTAAGAGTGACCATAGCTGCACAAAACACCAGAAAACAAAATATGCAAGTATAGCAGATAATTAAATTTTAAATGAAATTTTGTCAAATATTATTTAGAATAAACAAAAAATTTGTATAATCAAATTTATATTTTAATTTACAAGAGTTTTCTTTAGCGAGTGCTCACTGTAGCGTATAGCTTTATGAATATTGGAATAAATTTCTCTGTGGATACACACAAATACACGCACACACACATGTGAATTGAATGATATGATGAGCAGAATGATTTATTATGATTAGCTATATAGGACCGATCGGGCAGCATTAATAGGGATATATCTAAATATGTGGGGGTATATCTTTATATTTATATATATGGAAAGGCGTTCAACTGCAATCGCAACAACAATAATAACAGCAAAATTAGAAGTGAAAAAAAAAGATGTAGAAACCAATGCCAATTTCGTGGTTTTTTTTTTTTTTTTGTCGTTTGCTTCAATTCAGATATTTGCCAATTGTAAATTTTTTACATTTCTCATAAAGCGTTCAATAAACGAAATAAATGTACTAAACAAACGCAATTCTAACTATACAAATAATAATAACAATCATAAAAAATTGATAATATTAATAGTAAAACATTCAAAAAGTAAAGCTTAGCTAACGATAAACGAAAGCGATAACGATAAGCTATAATCGATTTGGGCAGAGTGCTCAAATGTGATGTTTTTGTACTTTATAGTATGTCGGATAATTCATTATACATTATACATCATACGAAATAATTATGAAATGATATCTTAAGACAGAAATCGCTTGAATCACATTTGAGCACTAACACCCTCTCACTCTCTCTCTCTCTCTCTCTATATATATATATATATATATATATGTATATATATACTTGATATTTGAGTTCAAGTATACATATATATATATATATTACAAAATCTGATACTCCTCCTGCTATATGGACTTACCAGTATCGCGACGCGCTGCCATCGTTGAGGGCGATTCGCGCATGGCATCGGCCAGATCCTCCTTCAGACGCATGTCGCCGTGCCCATAGTCCGAGTCCAAGTGCCCGTGTCGGAAGCGATCCATCAGCTTGGGGCTCTGCTCAATGCTGCCTGCAGACGCGCGTTTATAAATGATCAAGGGTTTTAGTTGTTTTCCCTATTCGCTCATCGCATATTTCAAGCACTTACTATACGAACCGGACTCAATGAGCACCGGCACTCCGGCACGCGCGGTGCTGCCCACACTGGCTCCGCCTATTCCACCGCCAGCAACGTTTAGCGGCATATTCAATGGACTGGAACGCTCCACGGCAGCTATGATTGCACCACCGCCCGATGCACCACAGCCGGCTGACGTCGAGGGCAGCGTTGTGGTTGTGGTCTTGGTAACGCCTATTTCCACAGCCTCCGCATCCACGTGATTCAAATTGGAACTGAGCGAGATTAAAGTGGGAGATTAACAAACTGTTCTCGTTTATATAGAATCTATCTAATAAATGTCTGTGTCCAGGCTGGCTGGCTTGCTCCGCCTCTTACCCGCTGGGCGTATTGTAGTTCTTGAACACGAACTGCGGCCCCATCCAGAGCCGACGATGGGGCCCGGCATGGGTGATAATTTCGACTTGAGCCAACCAGCTTTCGGGCCGCTCGTCGGCCTCATCGAAATGATGGGCGCTGTCCATGAGGAGGCTGGCATGGCGATCCTTGATCAGCCAATTGTCCAGCGCTAGCGGTGGTATAATTTCATGAGATCCATCCTTGCGTCGGCCCAGATTCCACTGCGCCTTGGCCTCAACCTCCAGCTCAATGGGCGTATCATCACATATCTTCTCTTTGGCAACATCTGCAAAAGAATCGCAAATGTTAGATAATCCCCATTTCCAAAAATCCTTTCACTGGAGTCCCACTCACTTGAGGCTAACTTCGTGTCCAGATCGTACTGTATGAGCGCTCCATGGCCGGCCATCACGAATAGCGAATCGACGGCCTTGCGCTGGACGCGATGCGGTGCCTCGCGCGTCGCCGTTGGCGGCTCCAGCAGCCAAGAGCGCGACTTGGCAAAGGTGGCACAGACGCTCAACGGTTTGCCGCAATCATCCGAAAGCGAGGAAAGCCGTTGACGCTGATGGGAGCTGACGCCGCTGCCACTGCTGCCACCGATGCCAGAGCCGCCCCCACCGCCGCCCATGCCCGAGCCGCCGCCCAAGGTGGCGCTGCCTGGCGGCGAGCCGAGCACAAATGGCTGACGCAGCTGAGCCAGCGGCTGAACCACTGTGGGTCGTGGAAACGGCGGCAGTGTGGGATTGTGATACGGCTGCAGCGACTGCACAAACGTGGTGCTCTCCGAGTGGGAGATGGGCGAGCTGGAGCGTCCGTCGGCGCCCAGGCCGGCGCTGCGATGGAAACGCGACAACTTGTTGACCACATGCAGCGAGGTGTGGGTGCGTACGCCCATGGCGCCGCCGTATGGCGTTATGGGGAAGACATGGGTGGTGCCGCGCAGCGTGGACACGGCCGCCCAACGGGAGTCCAGCGAGAACGCAATATGCTGCACCTTGGCGCTCGTGTCGCCGCGATGCAGCACATATAGATGATGCACTGCCGCCAGACTGGAGCCTACCGGATGCGGTTGGATGCGAAAGACATGGAAATCGTGACCACGACGATCCGCTGTTAGCAACAGCATGCCAGAGCTATCGAATTCCATGGCCACCAGCGCCTCGCTATGCGCCACAAAGTGGGCAATAATTGGATCGCTCATCGAGCCAAGCGGCGTGCCCGTCGTCGGGCTATAGTCCTTGATGGGATGCTGCAAGAGGAAAAGGCATTTGGTCAGATGATCTGTGAAATCTGGTCTGTCCATTCGGACGGACTTTACCTTCACATCGATAATGGTCACCACGCCCGACTGCTTGCCATCGGCGCCGCCGCTGGCCGAGTCGAAGCTGCTGCTTTTGGAGCTGTTGCCACTGCCGGCACTGGTGCCGGTCAAGCCTGCGGCCACCTGTTCGCCCAGCTCCCGCAGGCCCTTGCCAAAGGATTTGGCCGCATTCAGCACCGTCGCCGTATAGCTGGGCACGCCCTCACCGTCGCAGCCGCCGCCGCTGCGCTTGGAGTGAAGCAGCTTGTGCTCCGCATACGCTAACCAGCGTGGACCGAGCGCAATGGGATTGGGATTGATACTAGAGGAGAGCGAGCATAAGCTTAGAGATTCTGGCAAGATAAGAGTTATCATTTACCCCGGACTGGGAAAGCAGGTGGTTATAGTGAGGCGATCCTCCAGCGTGCGCGCATCGAACACCGCCAGACGCTCGTGGAAGCTAATGACGACCGCCGAGCGATTGGCCTGAATGTCCAGCACGGGATTCTTGAATTTGATGGTCTTCACCTGGACGCCCGTTTTCAGGGAGACAAAGTTGACAGCGCTGAAGTGGGAGGCGCCGGCGTGCGAGGGATTGCCCATGCCGCCGCCCGACATCCCCGAGGAGCCGCTGCCACCAGTTCCGCCCGAGAATTGGCCACCAGATAGCATAGTATTGGCAGCAGCGCTGCCTCCATCGACGAAGGCCAGCAAAGGTCGCTTGTCGGCAAATGCATCCACTGGCTCGTCGGCCCGCCCGTTGTCATCCAGTCCGGTGGCAGCTGTCAGCGGCGTGGGCAGCACACGCAGGGCGGTGACGACGCCATGGCGCCAGGATAACACCTCTACGGCCTCACCGTTGGCGGGTATGGCCCATACCTGGACACCCAGGCCATAGCCTAGAATGAGTAGGAGCGGGGGTGCTGCATTGCCCTCCAGCTCCCAGTCGTCGCCGAAACGAGGATCGCTCACATCAGCGCTCGTTTCGAACCGGGCCCAGGTGATTGTGTCCTTGGGATCCTGCACCGGCTGATGGACCAAGGTGACATCGTTTATGAATCCAATGGCCGAGTCCAGGATCGAGCGATCGCTGACTGTTTGTGGCGGCACCACGGCCGGCATGGACATGCCTCCTCGCAGTCCAATGTTGCCGCCGCCACCGCCGCCGCCCCCACCTCCGCCACCGCCAGCTGCATGATGATGATGTAGATGATGGCTGTGATGGCGACGCGGCGAGTCCGCGGACATTGTCTGTGTAGTTGTGTGTGTGCGACGGCTGTCGCCCGTCTCAGCTGTTTCGTTCAATCAAAGCGAGAGCGTCAGTGTAGAGAGAGAGCGTCGTTGTCGCTCGCTCGCTCGCTTAGCTGGAGGATAGTGACGATGATGATGATGATGACGATGATGATGATGGGTGACGGAGACGGTGACAGGCTGTCTGTCTGTCTGCCTGTGTGCTGACTGCGCTGCCGCTGCGGCCTCTGCTCTCGTCTCTGTGTATGTGTTGCCGCTCAGCTGTTGTCAACTGCATAGTAGAAAGCAAAAAAAGAAAAATAAATAAGTAAATAAACAAACTGCAGGCACTCCTCTCTCTCTCTCTCTCTCTCTCTGTCTCTCTCCTGCACACTTTGCTAAATGCAGCTCGCACGCACACAGACTTGCTGTCTCTCGTTCGTTTTGGTTTTTTTTTATCGCTCTCGCCAATATTTCAATTCCATTTCGTTGCGAACATATGGCTTTTGCTTTGTCTCAATCAAACGCTTTTAATCTTTGCACACTCGTATGCCATGCTGCCCCTCACTCCTCATCCACCACTCAACGCCCAGCGAGCACACCCACCGTTGCCCGCACCCCTTTTAAGTTTTATTAGCGCATTACGTGTTTCTTTTTTCTTTCAACTTTTTATTTTTGCCTCGAACACAAACACACACACACACATGCCACGGGGCGACAGCAATTCCATGGGGCGTAAATTGAGTGCAATGAAACAAATATATGTATATTTTATATACATACATACATACAGCTACAATTTTGTAACGTGCTGCGCTGTTTTTATTGCTGTAATATACATACATATGTATATATATGTATATACATATACATATGTGTGTCATGAACACACACACACACATACATACATACATATATACACACACATACGTACATGTGTGCACGTTAAGCAAGCCGTAGTTATCAACATCCGACCACAGCAGCAGCAGCAGAAACAGCGGAACCAAAAGAAACGAAACAAGCACAAAGCAATAGCAAAAGCAAACGGCAATAGCAACGGCACACGAAAACGCAAAGCCAAGCCAAGCCGAGCTTGCGGTGCGAGCGAGACGCAGCGAGCAACAGCTGTCCGAAGCGAATACTTAAATACTGTTGCTATTTCCATTAACCCGTATGCAGGCCAAGTGCATGTTTGTCATACACATGATTTTTGTTTTTGTTTCTGTTTTCTTTTTTTTTTTGCTCAATAGGCAAAAGGTTAGATGTGTTTTCTTGACAATTTGTGAACAATTTGCCAAATTGTTGTTGTCAGTTCAGAAGTGATTTGCTTATCGCTGTGCCAGAGCTTATCGTGCCGATAAAGTCGGTATTTTGTTCTTGGCTACGTACAAAATAGTCCATGGCAAGTCATTTAACCCATTTAGGTGCACACGTGTATTAATTGCGTTTGATATACAGAGTGCTGACGCTGTGGGGCACATATGTATGTAAATATATAAATGTATAGAGTGTATGTATGTAAAGATTGATTGATAAGCTAATATATATATTAATATGAAATACTGTTGGGTATGAGAGCCAATCCCACAAGCCAAAGATCAACATTGTGAAATAATATATGTACATAGCTATTAAATACATTTACATGCATACACATATATGTACATGTATATATGTAGATGTGTAAACTACGACCCAGTAATGAAATTTCCAGCAATTCAATAAATAATTTAATTGATGTCGCACATCAAAATACGTGCTCGAATTAAAGATACCTTATTTGCAGTGCTATTTATTTACTGCTCTTTTTTATTTATTTTTGTTAACTGGATATATTTACTGTTATATAAAAACAAGAAAACATTTCATTCACATTGATTAAAATATTAACCAGTTTTTAGAACAGATTTAGCTTACACACACACAAACATTTCATATTTTAAAGGGTATGCACATAATATTGAAGTGGATAAATAATTGCGCCCAACAGTAGAGGTTAAAGTTAAGCGAAAAACTATTTTTACAAAAGCATGACGCATTGCAAAGTTGATTTGAGTTTAAATATGTGTGCTGTGGCTCTTTGTGTTTTAAGTAGCTGGAAGAGAGCGAGAGTGAAGCAGGAGGGAGAGGCTAGCTCACAGGGCACTAAACGTTGCATTCCTTAATTGACTTGCGCACACGCGCATCAGCGACAACAATAGCAATAGCAATGGCAATGCCAACTAAAAGCAATGTCACATACACACACACACACATACACACAGAGGCAGCTGTGGGGGATATGCATATGCATGTGTATAGCTGCATTCAAGAGCAACAGTTACCTCTCTCTCAGCGTGGCCAGCCACTCGCTCATAGAACGCAACGCACTTTGTCTTTGTTTTGACATAGGCAGCAAAATAAAAACAACAACCAACGTTGACCGTTGTCTGCGAGCTTTTCGCTTTGTGTGCCACTGACTGCGTGCGTGTGTTTGTGTATGTGTGTGTAAATTGGTGTGTCAATGTTAATAAGCTAGCTACTCAGCAAGTTGAGCCAATGGTTCCGTTCATTCGATTTCTTTGTGCACGCAAAATCAAATATATTTCTACATACATATACATATATGCACAGCAAAAAGCTCATGTGTCCGCGTTTGCCTGTGTGCGTGTTATTGTTTATGCTGTTCATTGCCAAAGCCACTTGACAAAATCTACGCAAAGCAATTTTGGTAGACAAAGAAAAATCACAACAAAACGCAACACATAAGCACGCACACACACAAAGCTTTTATAAACAGGTGTTACTATAAATATGTATATGTACATGCAAACAGCATTTCAAAAGCGCACGAAATGCTATCGAAGTTGAGGAGCGAGAGTGGGAGGGAGAGCGAGAGAGAGTGCGTGTAAGTGAAAGAGAGACAGGACACTAATTAAACAATAAGCTATTTGAAGTTGATTATGTGAAGGAGCTTTTGAATGCGTCATACAATGGGAAACTCAAGAAACTAATCCATTAAGGAGTAATTGATGAAAATTGCAGTAAATTAGAAATATGCAAGAAATTGAATTGTTTTATATTAATGAGCAATTATCGCATATTGAAGTTAAATTATATTTTTTATTGCAAAGAAAACAAAAGTGAGAGAGAGAGAGAGAAGAGCAACAGGTCAACAACAGTTTTTTGTATACAATTTACACTTTTCATATATATATAAAAATTGCTGAATTAAAATATTTTTTGTTTTGTTTGATAAATTGTATTTTCATTATTCACCCATCTCCTTCCTTTTTCAGCAAGTGGCTTTCATTGTTTTTCACGTACAAAACACACGAATATTCACTGAAAGCACAATGCGAAATGCGCTCAAGAGCTTTGCACTAATACATGCGTATTATTAGCACCAATACCAATTGAAAGCTGTTGCCAACTTACATATTTGCTTTAATTCATTTTTGTTGCGCCTCTCACTTGTTTTGCACTAATTACATTTCATTCTTAAGCATTCGTACTCACAACAATATTTGGCAAACATTTTGCGGTAAATTTCAAACAATTCGAATTTGAAATTGCAAGCAAGAGCGAGAAATCGAAAGCGCAGGCAAACGTTTAGTTAGAATGAGCGTGCCAGCATCATCAACGCTTTTGCAATTTTGTATACCAACAAAAAGTAAAAAGAAAAACATTAAAATATGTACAAAGTCATAAACAAAATAAATTAACAGAATGCCAAATGGTCGCTGAACTGTGTGAAAAAAGTTAAATATAAATCAAAAGCTAACAAAATAAAATTATTGTGTCATTCGCAATGCATTCGCTGTCTTGTCTCTTCCTCTCCTTTCTCTTCTTGTTCAATTGCCATATTTTTAGTTGCTGCTGCTAATAATTTTTGGAAACAAAGAGGCCCCCTGCAACCCAAGAGGCAATTATCTAAATAAGAATCAGAGCAAATGGAAGAAAAACAAAAACAAAATGAAGTAACAACACAAACAAACACACACACACAGCCACACTCACACACCCAACGGTCAGCTGCAGCGAAACGTTGTTTTTATGCTCTTTCTTCTTTTATCGCCTCTCTTTCAACTGACAGAGCGGCATGCACAGTGCTACGAATACATATGAAAATGGCAAGCAAAAGTAAACAACACGTTTCATATTTCATCGCATAGAAATTTGTATATGTCAGCATATGAAGTTATGAATAAATAAACCAGTTTAATTTATTAAATGACTAAAATATATATAATCTATGTGAAATTTCTGTTTTTCTTTGTAAGCTGCTATCAGTATTTAGTTAACTATTTCCATGATATTTACTTTGATGTATTTTAGAGTTAAAATGATATAGAATTTGTTTTGTTAATTTAATTAAATTCAATATTTACATATATATGTATGTATACATATATACTTGCGTACCAATGTGCCAAAGTGTTTCATTATCAGTTTGTTTCATTTGGTTGCGTTTCGCTCTGCTGTCCGTTGTCTGTCTAACGCGCACTGCTCGCTTATATATAAATATATAGATGTGTGTATATGAATAGGTGTGTGCGTATCTGCGTGTATATCAGTGTGTCGATTGTACATATGTACATGTATGTTGTGTATATTTTTTGAAAGCACAGCGAACTTAGACAAAACAAAAAGAAAAGTGCTTTTACACGAATATAACGGATATATGTGACAAAACCATTATGAAATCAAGTAATGCAAATATATATGCAAAATATACACACACACGTCTCTGATATGCCTTCAGTAACAATTTAGAGGTGGGCCACAAGTATACAAGCAAACACATACACACAAATATGTGTATTTGTGTGTACTTGAAAGAGTTTAGAAAAGCGAACAACAGATAAACAATAAACAACAAAAAGATGCATAAAAATAACATTTGTTTTTCAATACAAATTTGTATTTTTCTTCTTCGTTAGTTTCGCGCGTCAATAACAATGAAACAGTTAATAATAATAATAAGAAAAAAAAGAAGATATGAAAAATAGAGGAGAAAGAAACACAATAGCAACAACGACAAGAGCAGTAAACTTACCACTTGACGCTGCTGCTTCTGCTGGCGTTGTTGTTACGACGTCAAGAAACAGTTGAGAATTGGTGAATAGAAGCAGCAGCAACAGCAGCAGCAGCAGCAACAACAATGCGAGCCTGCTCGTTCAAGTTCCACGCGTTCCGCTGCTCAACTTTTTCTTTCGTGTTTCGCTGCTTACGACTGAGGACACAGTGGAAGAAGCAGAGTACAGCGCACAAAAACAAAAGCAACACAAACAAAAATCATATGTTTTCAGCTGTTGTCGTTGCTATTGCTGCGTAGCTTTTGTCTTCCTCTTGTTTTTATGCGTCTGCTTTGTTATTATGGTTGCTGTTGTTTTTGTTTTTGTGTGTTTGAGCTATTTGCTGTTAAAGTTGTTTTCGTTGTAGTTGTTGCAGTCGGCAGCAGCAGCAACAGCAATTTGATTTAGTTTTTATATTTTGGCTGGCAACAAACAAACTGCGTCTTGCGTTCTTCTTTGAACTCTCCACTGCTAGCGACTGTTGACGCCCACACAAAGGCAGACGCACATACACACACTCACGCTGCAGCTGCAAACACAAAGTCGAGCTTAGAAACAAACTTTCAAGTGCAAAGCTCCGAGTTTGTTTGAAATGTGTCAAAAAAAACCAAACTGAAAAAAAAGAACGCAACAGCCGTCGCTACCGTTGCTGTTGACGTCGCAGTCGTCGTTGCTGCTCTGTTTTGTTGTTGCTATTGCTGCTGCTGCCTCGCTCGCACCCACGCTCACCACCACTCACAGGCACACACACACGCACACAGCGGAGAGGCTGCTGGCTGCGACGTCTGCGTCGTACGTTCTTTGCTGTTCGTATTCGTTTTTTGTTTTCGATTCAGCTTCTGCCTCAGCTGCTACTGCTGCTGCTGCGGGTATGTTGTTGTTGTTGGTTTTTGCTGTTGCTGCTGCTTCTTGCTAGCACACAAATTTACTGCGACATTAAAATTAAATCTCTGTTGCGTTTTTATTTTAGTTTACTTTTAACTTTACTCCACGGTTTTGTATTCGTTTTCCATCAACTGCTGTTGTTGTTGTTATTGCTGCTGCTGCTGCCTATTGCGCTTTTAATCGATTTCACTTTTTTCTGCGTTTTTCTACTGCTGCTGCTGCTGCTGCCCGTGCAGCCAACTACAAACACACAATAACAAAAAAAGAGCTCGAACAATAACAAAAAATATTTGTTTTTTTTTTTCTATAAATTGTTGGCTGTTGTTATTAAGCCAAGGCTTGTTTCGTGTCTTCGTATTAGTTATTTTATAATAATTTTGCACACTTGTACACAAAATTGATTTGTGTTGTGTTGTTGTGGCGCTGTCGTCGTTGCTGTTGCTATTGCTCGAAACGCGTCCGCAGTGAATAGAGCTGTAAGCCTTTGGCCGATACAATCGATTGGAGCGATATTCGCATTTGACTGTTTACTATCGATATGGCATTGCAACTTATCACGCAGTTTGAAATTAATTGTCTTTTTTCTTTGTCTAGCTTGCTTTAAGCAAATATTCGTAGCTAAAATTATGCTTAAAATATAAATAATTTTTTAAATTTCTCTTTAGCCGTTAAATGGAAAGCAATCGTTGGAAAACATTGTAATTTTATGCAAATTAATTTGCATTAATTGTAATCGATAAGAACGTATATTTTAAAAACCCTCACATATAATAATAGTAATATATTGTTTGAGAAGTATTTTATATGTGCCAAATTTATTTAATAATGTACTTTAATCATATTAACGTAAGGCAAGAGGCGAATAGAGCAGCTAAATAAATGTTGTTTAATTTCAATGCGATTGCTATCGGCGAGGGTCTCAAAAATGCGCTGCTCTTATTGCGCTGCTTGCGCAGAAAGGAGCTAGGCATTTAATACTCCAACTCTCATATGTCTACATATAAACAGTTACATTTACTCTTGATTGCTTGAAAACACCAATAAATAAGAGATAAACATAAAATGTATTTGATGAAATTTCACAATAAATTTCCAATTTCATTCAACTTTAAAGAGTTTCTAGTCCAGTCTAAACTTGGAAGCAGCTGATTTAATAAAAAAAAACATATGGCTATGTATTTAAATACTCTCTCAAAATCCAATTAGAGCATATATTGTCTAGTGCTGCAAAAGAGCGTAACTTGTTTCTAGTGCTCAAAAAAACAGAAATTCAAATAAGAAATGCGCCTGACTTGGTAAAGATATTGAAAGAAGATTATTGACAAATAAATTGGCTTTTAAAACCAAAATAATATAAATCAACACAAATGATATATAAACTTCATTTCAAATGAACGTATGTTTTCTGGTTATAGATTCTATCTGTATACAGCTTAATACATCTTGTCGAAAAAAGTGCATTCAAAAAGTGTTATACAAGCGCCAAATATGGGCAGCACTTTCGAAAGGACTCTCAGTATCAATAATAGAGACCGACCCACTGAGCCTGGCTCTCCGCTGAGTGCCTGACTGTTAAGTTAGCAGTAACAGTATGTGTTAAGTGCCAACAGATGTTATTATCCTCTAACAGCTGTAATGCATGATGTTCCGACGTTCGTTTGTGTCCTTGCCTAACTAAATTACATTTTGTTCAGTTAATAAAAGGCAAAAATGCAATGAATTACTTAAATTATTATTGCATTTTAAATACTTAGCCAAAATACTTGTCAAAGCTAAGCAATTACCAACAGTTAACTAGCGGCGAGCATTGTAAGCAATGCACACCACTGTGCGTTGCCGTAAACGAGAACATGGCCGATAAACAAGCATTCTGATTGGGTTTGTTGTCCATGCGTTCTCATTGCTAGTTTGACGGCGTAAGAGTTAACGTCAGTAGGCAGCAAGACGTAAACGAAGATGGTTGTGTTTTTGTTGTTACGTGAACGTTGATTTATTTATGCATCATAATAATAATTTTTTTGCGATTTTTTTTCTGTGTGTACGTGTGCGAAACAACAATCGTAACAACTATCAACAAAAAAAAATTAAAAATTATAATAATAAAAAATTTAATAAAAAAATATATATAAATTATTAATATTGTATATGTTTTGTGTTAAGTGTGCGGTAATATTTATAGAAAATTACAAAAGATAATAAAATACGACAACTACTGTTATAACACCAACAACAACAAAGGGCAGCCCATGCGGCTGACACTAAAACAACGTAAATATAATTGTTTTTTGTTATTTTGTCGGCATTTTGTTGTAAACCATTGAACATGCTCGTTCTTGTTATGGTTTTCCGTTATTTTCTCTCTTCTTCTCATCTCATTTTTTTTATTTCATGGTTTGTTTTTGTTTGCTTTGCGCGGTGAATTGGCATTTGGTGCATTTGACACTCCAATTAAGAATTATGTGTAGTTTGGGCAATGCCAATTAGCATTTGTGTCGGTGCTGGTGCGCTTATAAGAATGAAAAATATAACAAAGCGGTGCAAAATAATACGATAAAAAAAGCGAAACGTAGCAAGAAGCAGAAAAGCCGCAACGCTGACGTTGACATCCACAGAGAAACAGCCAGAGAGCGGCATCGAGAGAGCATGAGAGTATAGTGTCCGTGTATGTGTGTGTGTTTGCTTGCGTGCCTTGTGTGAGCGTAAGGTATGCACGTGTGCGTATGTGTATGGTAGAACGTGGTAGCTGCCAGCAGCCTACAAAGAATAAGTTAACAAACTGGCGACGTGTGTTCAGGTTCGTGTGGGACCGAGAGAGCTGCTAGGCAGCGCGGGGTCATTGGAGTGTGAGAGGAAGCAGGACGCGCGCGCGCGCTCTCTTTGTCTTTGCATGCACTTTACTCTCGCGTACCCGCTCTCTTGCGTTCTGTTACGGCTGACATTCATTGATTTTTCCACTTTGTCATAGTGTTGGCACTAGCGGGAGAGGGTGGAAGGAAGGTGTGCATGTGTGTGTGTGTGCGTGTTGTAAGGCGACCAAGGTGAATTGTAGAAGAGCCTGGAGCGCGACCGAAAGAGCGAGAGCAAGACTCGTAAAGCAAAGGAAAACAAAGGAAAAAATATTAGCACTTTACGTGTGTGTGCATACGTGTGTGTGCGTGCAACTAACAATTCGTCGTTGGAGGTTATGTTAGGCCATAGTGTAAATAGCTTGTATTTGAATTTGAGCAGTTTGTTGTTGTCGTTTTGCTTGCGCAATTTGGCCAAAACCACATTTTTTGTATATATATATATATATCTTTTTTTTTTTTTTTTTGAGTTTGATTGTTATTCGAAAAGCGCGAGCGAAGCAAGCACCGAAACAGAACGAAAAGTAACAAGCGCCGCTTCTAGCCACCACCAAAAACAACAAAAACAACATGTATAACAGCAGACAGCAGCAACAACAATAACAGCAACAGAGACTCAGAGAGCAAGACAATCGGAGAGAGAGAAAGAGCGAGACCGTCGTGTCAAAGAGAGCGAGAGTGAGAGCCAGAGCCAGATCCAGAGCCAGAGCCAGAGAGAGCGTAAAGTGCAAACCCAATGGCAAAGTTGTTGGGCTAAGAAGAATAACCAACAACAAGAGCCAACATACATACATATATGAATTTATATATGAATATACACATATAGATGTACACAAACAACTTTTCCATAAAAAATTGTTACGTTAATGCATAGACTCTAATTGGTATAGCTAAACAATTTGCAGTCCAATTCGAACATAGCGATAACATTCGTTTATTTATCGCATTTGCTTTTGGCCCGGCCATGTTGAGATAAACGCTTAGATAACATTATGATAGCGGTTGTTTTTTCCTTTTATTTTTTATATTTATTTTTGAATAAGTCATAATTTTGTTTCTACAAAAAAACATTTGCATTGTTGTGCAATGCATTTGAGAATTGCCAATTGGCAACTTGCATGCTCCAATTGGGCATGCATCACCTGAACTGCTGTGATGCTACGACCCGCATTGCACGCTCTCTCTCTTCCCCTTTCGTCTCGACCTCTATCGTTGTCCATTCTCTTGCTCGTTTTATTTAGTTTATCGTTTTTGGCCCGCCCACCCCCTCTTCGCGTGCACGGCCACATTATTAAGAAGGGGTACCCAAAACCGGCCGCTTACGTGTCGCGTTAGCGTAAGCGCACTTCATTTACGTAGCGTGCTGCGTTAATTACGTTTGATAGCGCTACTGTCGTACGACCCGTCAACGTCAACGTCAACGTCAACATCAACGTCATCGACACCGACGCCGACGCCGACGTCGAAGCCGATGCCGGCGTTGCTACCAATGAAACTACCGCAAAATATGCCACGCCGGTTTATTTATTCATTTCTTTGCTTTTTATGTTCTTTTATTTATTTTTGCTTTAATATTTTTTCTTAACGACATTTATTTGCTTCAGATTAATTTTGAATTGTTGGAATGTTGCATAGGCAAAGTTAATTAATTGCGAAAATTGCAAACTAGATGTTGCGCGAATGGAGACAATTTCCCTATTGATATATTCTTAGAAACGCCTTTAGGGCGTTTACAGATGAAGTACAGTAAAATGTCGTTAGAATGAACTGCTTTACAGACTTTTTTTCCTGTCATAAATGAAATGCGTTGTTCTCTGTTGTTTCCTTTAGAGAGTTACTTCAATGTGCTAATTGCTTAGTAAAAAATGTCTTCAGATGAAGTCAGGAAACTCTTGTAGATAGAAGATTTGATTGTTTACCTGTGCATTAACAAAATGAGAGAAGAGTTTTAGGATAATCAGTGTAAACACAAGCAGAAGTCAAACTTTCATGCAGTTTACCAATAAGAAATAAAAGTCTGATGATAAAGATAAATTTCAATTCTCTACTTTAAAATGAAAAAATTTCTGATAAGAGTTTGTACAATTTATATAGAAAATAGACCTGGATTTTCATTAGATTTCTATATAAAATTTAAGCTAAATAATTAGTTATATATGTATATACATATATATGTACTTATATGTAAATATTTATGTATAAATGTATACATATATATATGTATTTGTCTCTGGCTCTATGCAACTTTTATTACTGGTGCGTGACGAATTGCCTTTATATGCTGCTACTGCGACTGCTTCCTCTTCCTCTTGCTCTTTCCCTTCTTTTTTATATGCCGAGTGCATGAGTCAAAACCCTTAAGATATTTCGAAATCAGACATCGAAGCATAAAGCAAAAAGTAAAGACGCGAGCACAGAAAAGAGGTAGAGAAAAAGGGAAGAGAATGAGAGAAAGTGGAGTCAGTGTGGGAAAGAGAGAGGTAGTAGATGAGAAATACTGTATCTGACAATTGAAAATAAAAGTTCTTGAAAATAAATTTTTATGTGTTTTCTCAATTTCCTTAAGTTTGTAGCGAGAGAAACGAAAAACGAAGATAGAGATAAAGATAGAGATAGAGATAGAGATAGAGATAGAGATAGAGATAGAGATAGAGATAGAGATAGAGATAGAGATAGAGATAGAGATAGAGATAGAGATAGAGATAGAGATAGAGATAGAGATAGAGATAGAGATAGAGATAGAGATAGAGATAGAGATAGAGATAGAGATAGAGATAGAGATAGAGATAGAGATAGAGATAGAGATAGAGATAGAGATAGAGATAGAGATAGAGATAGAGATAGAGATAGAGATAGAGATAGAGATAGAGATAGAGATAGAGATAGAGATAGAGATAGAGATAGAGATAGAGATAGAGATAGAGATAGAGATAGAGATAGAGATAGAGATAGAGATAGAGATAGAGATAGAGATAGAGATAGAGATAGAGATAGAGATAGAGATAGAGATAGAGATAGAGATAGAGATAGAGATAGAGATAGAGATAGAGATAGAGATAGAGATAGAGATAGAGATAGAGATAGAGATAGAGATAGAGATAGAGATAGAGATAGAGATAGAGATAGAGATAGAGATAGAGATAGAGATAGAGATAGAGATAGAGATAGAGATAGAGATAGAGATAGAGATAGAGATAGAGATAGAGATAGAGATAGAGATAGAGATAGAGATAGAGATAGAGATAGAGATAGAGATAGAGATAGAGATAGAGATAGAGATAGAGATAGAGATAGAGATAGAGATAGAGATAGAGATAGAGATAGAGATAGAGATAGAGATAGAGCATTTTATTATATATTATTTTTATTTATTTTAAACAATTTTATTATTTATTTTGTATTTAATTTTTGTATTATATTTTTATATTGCTTTTTGGTTTCTGTTTTTGTACTCATATATTAATACATATATGTTTTCCTTGCCCATTGTAAATCCCACTAATCCAGCATTTTCTCCGATATTTTAATAAAATCCTAAATCCTACACGAATATATTTAAACATATTGCATTACTTCAATATTTAAGAGCATACACGATTTTTATTAATTTTTGCATTCATTTCTTCTTTTCTCTTCCTCTTTTCTGAATGTCAAACAACAACAACAAAATAAACCCACCCGAAAAAAAAAAAAAAAAAAATCAACAACAAAACAAAAGTGTGTAATTAAATATAAATAAAAATACAAAATTAAAAAATAAATGTAACAACCAAAAGCGACTCAATATGAGCGCCAACAGCGGCTGCCAAAAAAACAACAACAACAAGAAAAGTGCAAAATCTAGAAATAACAAATAAAATTCAGCCAAAAAAAATTAAGTAAATTTTTTATTTTGTTTCATTCCCGAAAAATCGTTGTTGTCTGTTTTCTTTGATAAAAAGCATCCGCAGAATTCATATATATTTATATATATATATATATATATATATATATATATATATATATATATATATATATATATATATACACATATATATATATATATTCCCTTATCTATATAGATATATCCACGCACACATATGTATATGTATGTGTCGGTGTGTGCATTCGTGTCTTTATGTGTGTGTGTGTGCGTGCGTCCATAGCTATCCCCTGTGAATTCCATCCATTCAATCTACACACATATGGTTATATATATACATAACATGCCTATATATATATCTCAATCTGAATGATTGTAACCAAACGACAACAACAACAACAACTAATTAATGCCACACTTTTGTATGTGTCTATCGAACAACTGAAACGATAACAAATCGATAACGATAACGACAATTTGCATCAACAAATCAATAATCGACTCGTTACAAAATGGCGGACATCATGCGTCCGCCGTTCAGCGACATTAGGCGGCCCGACGAAATCGTCAGAATGACAACCGCCGATAATCTGAAATTTGCCGTCCTCATCGGCCTCATCGAGGTGGGCCAGGTGACCAATCGGGAGGTGGTCAACACTGTTTTACATTTGGTAAGTAGAGCTCTGTCTTTGCATATTATGAATATTATGTGGCTGGTCGGTAAGACATATCGATAGCAATTAGTTATTGCTATCGATTTGCCATGGGCATGTAAAGAGAGATGTGATTCGAAACATGTTGTTCGATACGATGTTTGATATATTCTTTGCAGTCGATAGGCCGACAGATATAACAAATTATAATGTATCGATAACCGGATAGCTATCGATATTTAGTTTCTATTTCACTAACCAGCTTAGTAAGGCAACTTAACTGTTATCGATACTTGAGGTGAACTTTGATAGAATCTAACTAACTGTTATCGATAACTATAGATTCAATTTTTGTATAGTTGAGGCGTACTTCGGTAGAGCTGAGGGGGCAAACGCGAATTGAAATAAAGTTAACATTAGGAATCGATAAAATTTCCCATTCGAGTAGAGCTCAAAAATATTAGAATGTGAAATTTTCTCAACATTTTCACGGTTCTCGACGGAAATTCACATTTTCCCCAACAATTTTGCGAAATGAAAGCTGCAAAATAAATATTTAAGTTCAAGTTAATTAAAATTTGTGCTAAAGATTTTCACATTTGGCTTCATCTGGCTGAATCCATTCTAGATGCGCCCATTTGGTTAACTGTTATTTGACACTTGCCAGAGCTTTGGGGCCCGTACGATACCTGGCCCATAGATGGCGCCACATGGGGCCTAGCCAAATTGCTAGTTTGAAACAAAAACTGTTTGCCATACCCTGTAGATGGCGACCATAGTTATAAGAGGGCGTATCTTTCCTTCGATCAGCTTGGCAAACAATTTCAAGAGCTGGGTTAGATGATAGATATTATTATAGATATTATTCCTATAATTTATCGATAAATATTGATTTACAATCTTGATATTGAGATATGTCCGATAACCTGCGGTTTTCTAGTGTTATATTTCATAATTGAATTTTGTTTATATGATATTGATATGTGTAGAATTCTCATAATTTACCGATAAATATCTGAATGTATTTTAAGGATTCTTGCACATCAAGACTTCAAATCTCATTCTCAGTTGATTGCTTAGCTCTAATATTTTATATGACAGCAACTTCAAATAAATAAAATTGTTTTTATATAATACCAATTAATATCGATTGTTTGTTCGCAATGTTTTTTTTCTTTTAAGGATTCTAGGATAACGGAATAATATGTAATTCTCTTTATTGTTGCTAAGTTAGAGTTTTGGTTAGATAAGAATTAAATATTGTGCATAAATTGGGCATACACATATGTATGATATCGATAAGTATATTAAGTCCTAGCTTATGTAAAGTTTTGAATGGATAGAGACAAATTCATTTTCTCCATTGTTGCTTAGTTTGAGTTTTGGTTAAATACGAATTAAATATACTACTCGCTTGGGCATATATGTATGATATCGATAAGTATCGATTATTATATTAAGTTGTAGCTTATGTAAAGTTTTGAATGGATAGAGACATAAATTCAGTTTCTCTACATGATTTTTGCTTAGGTGAAGCGCATTAATGTAAATGCTCCACAGCTTACAGGTCATCTTCTGGTCGAGCATGCCCTATTAGTGTTCTCTCATATGACTTTGTATTTTTTTTTTTTTCTGTTCTGTTGCCTTGCGCAAATCTGTGCAGCCAAAAATCTTTAGCACAAGACAGCGCAATTTCATTAGACAGCCTGACAAAATGGCGTCTAAATGCTGCACACACACGCCAACACACACACACACACACACACACACATGCTACAGCTGGCAAATAGACGGCGCTTTCATTAGCACAAAATTAACATTTTGTGAAAGCCGCAGAGCGAAACATCTTCATGTTTGCAAAGGAGGCTGGCTAGAGCCAAAGGTAAAGAAAGCATTGCTTACCTGTGTGCAAAATGCCTGTATATATGTGAATGTGCAGGTGTATTGGGGTGTGTGCCTGTCTGTGTGTGTGTGTGTGTGTGTGTCTGTGTGTGCGTTGCTGTGCCAGCGATTAGATCAAAGGCCAGCAGCTTCTACCCCTAGAAGACAATATGCCTGCATACATATTGTATTATTACACGACATTATTATTATTATTAGAGAAGATTTTCAAATTTACATTTTTTTGGGCTGTACGTAGGTGTGTGTGTGTGTGTTTGCGTGCGAGTGTATTGGTGCCTTAATGAAAACACGACACCGTCGCTCATCATTACGAGATTCTGTCGAGATTTTCAACGAGAGCATCGGCAAAGGAGAGTAGAAAAAAAGTAACTTGACTGACGTCTGACAGGTGTGGAGGTATGTATATATATATATATATATATATATATATATGTGTGCGTCTGTGTGTGTGTGCAAGAAATTGAAAAGAAATTGAATTGAAGTTCTTTGGCGTCGTCGTAGTCGCTATTTATTGATAAGATAAGCAACTGGCAACAGCTAAAAGATAGCTCAAGTTAGACAGACACCAGGAGAGAGAGAGAGAGAGAGAGGAAGAGAGAACGAGAGTGTGAGAAAGAGCTAAATATATGCTTGCTAGATAACGTATATATATATATATATATATATATATATATTTTTTTTTTTTGTATACATATTTTATATATATTTTATACGATTATACGGCCTGGCAATCTGATAAGCGTAACCCACATAGCCAGAAAAGCGCTGACGTGTTCAAATGCCGTTAAAGAACCAAAAAAAAAGGATATATATATATATATATATATATATATATATATATATATATATATATATATATATATATATATATATATATATATATATATATATATATATATATATATATATATATATATATATATATATAAGCGTTAATAAATATCATGCATATAGACACACACACACACACACACACACGCACACGCATGCACTCACACCCACGACCATTGAAAATGTGTCAAAAAGTTAAAATGACAGCTAAGTATATCTTAAGCCAAATGAACAGCAATTGCTTGAGCTGTGTGGCTCGGTCTAAGACGCGCAAAGCCGGTTAACATGTTTTATATGAAATATTGCTGAATTTACTGTGCGTACAAGCATATATTGTATATATCTATGTACATTCATTTTTATATAAGACATATGAGTATATTCAAATAGGAATGATTCTATAAATTTTCATTTTCGCTCAGTTCTACCGAAGCGATTTAACTAGTTTTCATATATTTCATTGTAGCGGCCATAGGCAGCAGCTGCAGCGAGTTTCATGAGGATAGCTTCGCAGCAAGCTGAGTTCATATAGAACATCTGTTTTCTAAGCCAGACTAAGTCACACTTAAAGACTGTGCACAACAAGTTTCGTTTTTTTTTTTTTAAGTTTATCTATAGGCAAATAAGTGAATGTGGGTTACTAGTTGCTGTCGTCTTAGTGAGTTTCAGTTTATCACTCTCTCTAATGTATGGACTCTGATAGTGAGTAATATAATCAATAGCTTTTATGATAGATGCGATTGGGCACTTGTGTTGTTGCCTTCGCAGCTAGCTTCATTACAGTTATTTGAACGATAATACTAAAATGTTGGCCATGTTCCATTATCGTGCACATGTGGCGGGAAACAAAATAATAAGAAATAAGTGAAAGTGATTTTGTCGGCTGTGCGGAACTAAGAGTTACTCTATGACTATATAGGAAAATAGATATGGATAATTTATATATGAAGCTGCTTAACGTGTAGCTCTTAAATATGTTTAAGTAGCAAAGGTTTTATAATCGATTTCAATCGATTTGTGAAACTGATCGATTATTTAAGGCAAGCTGAGTAGAGCGATATCTAGTCGAACTGTCTAGCTATCATCCAAGTTTGTCATAAGAACAAATAGGTTTCAGTCATACTCATAGCAAATTTAGAAGGATTCTAGCAGCATTGTCATTCGAACTTCTCTTTATATATGTACATAGAGAAGAAAATCATGAATATATAAGGGGTTCTACGTGAACCAAATAATATGATTATTATCGACATCAACAAAATTGTAATTTTCATTGATTTAAAAAAAAAAAAACTTGGGTCCGTCGAATGTGGCCAACCTTGTAGGGCTGCCAGATAGGTCAGTCGAATATGGAGAACCTTGTATTTTCAAGTTTTATAGCTAGAGCTTCTAGTTCAGCATGTAAAGACGTGACTGCCGATATTTATAGGGGATGTATATATTATATAGTATATATAGGTAGTACTACATAGCATAGCTATATAATATATAGCATATATATGCTATATAGCAGCATTTATAAGAGCTCTACTTGATCTCCTCTCACAATAAAATGAAAATGAATTTGTTCAAAAATATATTGATTTGCTTAGCTATCCAAATAGGGCTGTGGCAATATCTATGGTTTTATGTGTAAAGTGCTTGAATATTTTCAAAAAGTAATCAAAAATTGAAATGCAGTAGCATAAAATTGCAGGGGCGAGCATCAACGTTGACTCGATAGATATCTAAATTCGCTCGATGTTGCCTAGAAGGATGGATAAAAATTCCAAATGCAGTCATTAAAATAATATGGATAGATATCTATGGATGTGTGTGTGTGAGAGTTTATTTGCCTGTGTGTGTAATAGCAAAAACAAACAACAAGCGATAGCCACAAAGAGCGAGAGGGAGGGTGAGAGGGAAGAGGGAGAGAGACGCAGATAGACCATTGCATAGACAAACAAATTGAAATTTTTTGGACGCCTTTTTGTTGACTTCATTTTGCAATTGCTTTTCAAAATTTTCATTGCTGTTGTTTGCTGTTGTTGTTGTCTTTGTTTTGCTCGTTGCTGCTGTTGTTGTTGTTGTTTTTGTTGATTTGCATTAAGCGTTTATTTTTAGTAGGCAACAATTTTTAGCCAACGACGAAAGACGAAAGGCAAATCGATTAAACGCTTTGGTCCTTAGCACGTGACAGGGCTTTCCGCTTTGAAAGTGGCTAAAGTAACGGGAGTTGGAGACCTGCTTGGGGTTAGCCAAGCGAAGGTTAAGGGTGGGCGGGCACTCCCAGCATTACACCAACCCCCCCACCTAAGCCCTAACCAAACCAAACCAAACCAAACCAAACCAAACCAAACCAAACCATGTGCCACATGGCAAATGACCATAATTGAGCTGTATAACAAGACCCAATGACCGATTAAGCGAGAGAAAGAGCGAGGCAGGAGAGAGAGCGAGAGAGAGAGAGGGAGAGGGAGAGGGAGAGGGAGAGGGAGAGAAGGCCTGCTTGGAAGAGTGAGCGGGCGCGTCTATGAATCAATCAACAGCAAAGGGAATGGCGTAGCGAGGAAGCTGGAGAAGGGAATCAATTTGCATTAAGAGAACGAGAAGAAAATAAAAAATCAGCAAGGGAGGCAGGCATAGAGAGAGAGAGAGAGGGAGAGATAGAGAGAGTGAGAGGGAGGTAGAGAGAGATAGAGAGAGAGAGAGAAATAGAGGGAGATAGAGAGAGAGGAGAGGAGAGAGGGTGGTGGAGAGTAGAAAGAGAGATGTGTAAACATAAGTAAGAACTAAGTACTAAGAACTAAGTACTAAAACACTTCCCCAATCACACAAAAACTCTAAGCAAGTGAGACCTAGGGTATCTATGTGTCGGGCAGTCGGTGGTAAGCAAGAACTAAATACTGAAGAGTACACAGATATCGAATACTAAGCACGAGAAATGCTAGTGAAAGTGAAAGCTAGGGTATCCGTGCGTCGGGCATTTAAACATTTGTAATTTCCATAAATGCCAAAGGCTTATAGCGTAACATATTAACCGAATTGTGTGGAATATTTGCTAATAATATTCTCAAATCGAGCACAGGGTATCACATGCGTCGTGCATTGCTTAGCTGAGTGTTTTGTATTTTCCCGTCTATTTATAGCATACTTATCAGCGGGTTTGGGCACTTGACTTGAATTGGCTGGATTAGTGCGAGTAGTAGAAATGTACAGGGTATCTAGGGTATCTAGCTGTAGCCCAGAGCTAAGCCAATTACTGGCAAAGATTTGAACAGCGACCCACATAGGCCTATTAACGCTTATTTAGTTAAATTTGCTACCCTCAACGCAGCGTTTGAAGAGGGCCGAAAGAGAGAGCGGGAGGGAGAGGGCCGCAGGGATAGGGAGAAAGAGAGAGAGAGAAAGAGAGCAAAAGAAATGCAAACATATTTAGCTAATTTTACTTAATTTAATTAACGTGCTTTGCCACGCAACGTCCGCAACAAAGCTGACGTCGACGGCGCTGGCGACAGAGGCAGCGGCAGCGACGCTGACATCGTTGCCGCTGCCGTTGCCAGTCAGCTGTTCGAGTGCCCGAAGGAAATAATAAAAATGTGCCTTATTGTTGGCATCCTGAGAGGCGAGCGAGCGAGAGAGAGAGAGAGGGAGAGGGAGAGGGAGAGAGGGAGAGAGTCTGAGGGGGAGAGGAAATTTTGTCACAAAGCAACCAAATGCCAAAGTCATGAGTGAAAAAACTCACGCCAACATACAGCTAAAGGGAGAGAGAAAGAGGGAGTGATAGAGAGAGAGAGTGTGTGTGTGAGTGAGAGAGACGGCGCGTCAGAGTGGGAGTGAGCAAGCAAAGGGAAGTTTTTTAGGCTCGTAAAAAGTGAAATGCTAAAGAATAACAAAACAAAAAGAGAAATGAGAAACAACAACAACAACCACAACAACAACAATGCGAGCAACTGCAGCCAGCAAACGCTGGCAAAAAATTCGTGCAAGAAAAAAAAGCAAATGCGAAACGAAATCAAAAAAAAAAAAGAAAATGAAAAAACACGCAAATTATGCCAAAAAATATAAACGGACAACAACAACAACAACAACAACAAATTACATTAATGCCAAAGCCAAACAGAAGCATGCGTGTGTTGCTGCTGTTGCGGCTGCTTCTTCCTCCTCCTCTTCTTCTTCTTCTTCTTCCGCTTCTTCGGCCTCTTCCATCCACTTAAACAACCCTAAATGAAAAATTAAACAGCAACAAAACGTGGACGACGCCAACGCTGGCGTCAGCCTGTCCCATTCTAACGGTCCCATGCACGCCTATGCCGTCTCCTGCTCCACCTACTTACAGCTGCTGCTGCTGCTACTCCTGCGACTCTTTCGCGTTTTCTAGCTTCAGGAATGGAATGGAATGGAATCGAATCGAATTTGTTGCGGCTGCCTTCGCGTACTGTCGCCGCCGGCTACAAATACAGCGGCAAATATAGCCGCACAGTGGTGCAATGTCCATCGAAAATGCAGTAAAACGAGATGAATGCACATAGACATGAACTTTGTTTACCATGAACTTTGCCATGCACATAAAATCAAGCCGTATTTAATTTTGATGGGAATTTGAAGCTCTGACGCAACTTTGGTCAATTTGGTTGCCTATTTTTGCCTATTTCGCACCACTGTGCGCACGTAGATCGTGCAGCATAACTCGAAATTCAGTTGCCAGGCCCGTGTTCATTGCTAAGGGTGCGGCGGGTGTGTGGCTAAACGTTGCTGGCGCCGCAAGGGCTACGGCTGGATGATGACCAGGAGTGGGGGTTGGGCTGGGCTGGGCTGAGTTGGGTTAGGCTGGGGGTGCAATGGTGGTTAGGGGGCGTGAAGTGGGCTGTGCGGTTGGTGGTGTGACGTTAGCTTAGCCATAGCAGCAGCAGCAGTAGCAGCAGCAGCAGCAGCAGGAGCAGCAGCAGCAACAGCAGAAGTAGCAGCAGCAGTCGCATCGGCAGAAGACACGACAACCGCAAGAGATTTAACGACCAATAAAGGAACAACGCAATGTTGTTTAAGGATGCTGCAAGGGATACGCAGGCGGTATGGCAACGCCGGACACGCGTTATGTGTAACCGGTCGCCATTTCAACGGCACTTTGATTGCCACTGAGGGCGCTTAGAGGTAGTGTGTGTGTGTGTGTGTGCGTGCGTGAGGGAGGGAGGGAGGGAAGAGGCGTAACACATTTATGGCCATTGCGACATTACGTGGCAAATGAATGAAAACTTTGACTGTGCCGCGTGCCGCCTCCCAGACTCTGTCTCTGGTGTTGCCGTCTGGCCGTCTCCTCATCCTGCTCTGCCTGCTCTGCTTACGCTACTTGCTCTTCCTCTTCCGCTTCAACTGGTCGCAAGTCTGGCAACTTCATTAGCATCATTATCGGCGGCAGTTCAGCTCAAATCAACAACCCCCTGCTCATCCCAACTCCAACTTCCCCTGCATTGGACAAAACTGCATTTTACAATTGTAAATTTTCGTCCTTATTTTATTCATTTCCATAAAACACCCAAAAAAAAAAGTAAGACAATGGAAAAACTCATCGAGTTGGTGGAGCACCGGACGGCAGCGGAGTTCGGTATTTTTTCCACTCCCGCTTTTATTGCGCTTAATGGTCGCAGCTGTGCGGGGTCTGTAATGGCAAATTACATTGACGACAAATGCCAGAGCAGCAAAATATGGTCTATGGCGGGCATGCTAATGCCAAAGATACCCTGCATAGAGTTGATTGATTGGTTTAAGTGTGACCCATCTGGCAACCCTACAAGGTTGCCCATATTCGACAGACCCAAGTTATTTTTGTTTAAATCATTGAAAAATACAATTTTGTTGATATTATCGATAATAATCATATTATTTGGTTCAAGTAGAACCGCTTTGAATATGGTATCTCTCAAATGGCCGCCTTGAGCCTCTACGGCGTATAGTGCCCGTCTCAGTCAAAAGATATAAGGGTAGGTATATATTATATATGATATAGATTGAGAGCCTATTCATTTATATTTTCTTCACTTCTCGCTGTTGAGTCTCCAATTTCTCGTTAATACTCGTTGCTTTCCTCTGACTTGTTTCTATTCATCCGTTCTTGCCTTATCTACACCCTCTATACTCCTTAGAGTAGCTTCACTCGATCTACCTTTAACGCTATGCGCACTCTCCACTCTCTATATTCGCTCTCTGCAGTCTCTTTACTGGATCCACTTTCTGCTCTCTTTTCACTGATTCCATGCTCTGTCTACACTCATACGTCTCTCCACTCTCTACACTCTCCAATCTTTGCTCTCTCTTCATCCTTTCTTCGTTCTCCAGCCTCTCGAGTGTCTCCTCTCTTTCATTCCTCTCCACTTTTTTCATTCTGCCCAATCTCTCCGATCTCTCCACTCGCATTTTTTTGCACTCTCTTCATTTCGTCCACTCTTTCCATTCTCCTCACATTCTCTCCACTATCTTCACTATCTTCACTCTCTCCACTCTCTCCACTCTCTCCACTCTCTCCACTCTCTCCACTCTCTCCACTCTCTCCACTCTCTCCACTCTCTCCACTCTCTCCACTCTCTCCACTCTCTCCACTCTCTCCACTCTTTCCACTCTCTCCACTCTCTCCACTCTTCTCACTCTCTCTACTCTCCCCACTCTCTCCACTCTTTCTACTCTCTACACTCTTACTGATTTACAGGGTATCAAAATGTTTAAGCATAAAAAATCAAAACAAAATAAAATAAAAAAAATCAATAAAATTGAATTGAAGGCAAAGCAAGAAGAAGCAGACGCAGCAGAAGAAGCGCAAAACGTTTTTTATGACTAGCAGCACTTGCTGCTGTTTGGAGAGAGGGCGAAGAGCAGGAGGGGACCAGCTGCGGGGCGATTGGGCAGGGTAGAGTGGGTGCCAGCCCGCCCTCCCGGCTGGACCGAAGCTGTTTGAAGTGAAATCTGTTTTAATTCACGTTGCTTGACGGATTTTTATTTATTTATGCGACAGAAAATGAAAAAACAAAAAATAATCGATAGATTGTATATATATATATATATTAGCTATAAAGATATAAGCCATATAGATTATATTTGTTGATCAGATACGTAGCTCAGAAATTTGAATTATTATGCCCTATATGATGCAATTCCTATTGTTGTTAAAAGCTGGAAAACTTTGATATGAACTTTTAGTTAAGAAAAGATTGATTGGATTGCTTTATATAGCATGGCTATATACATACATATAGGCACTGACAATCGGTTCTATATATATGTATATATATATATATATATATATGTATAGCACTTGCCAGAAATTTTGAAATTTATTTATTTAGTTCTTGAGCGAACCCAAATGGCAAATCTTCGTAGAGAGTTTTCACTGTACTAGCTCTCTCTATATATTATCTATGTATATGTGTGCATGTCTGTCCTTTCCAACTTACTTGACTTATTTATGTGACGCTAGGTGTGCGCCGCTGCGTGGGCAACATTTGGAGCACAGGCGTTGACAAACGCCAAGGTCAATAGTAAACCAATTTACTTTTGTTGTTGTTGTCAACGCCTTTTGCCCAAGATTTCTCGCACCTTGCCCACTCTCCCTCTATTGCGCTCTCTCCATATGTATATCTCTCTCTCTTTATCGCTCTGTGCCGCTTGCTCGCTCCTTGTGTTATCTGCCTTGCTGTCTCTCGCCTTTGTCCTTATGCTGGTTGTCTTCGTTACGCTGTGTGCGTTAATCCGCACGCCCAGCGCTTTAGTTCCGTCGGTGCGCAAGGGTTGTCAGCAACCCCCAAACAAAAAAAAAAAAAAAAAAAAAAAAAAAAAACAGAAGAAGCAGAACCGTCACACACACACAGCGAGATATATACATGTGTGTATGTGTGCCTACCCTTAGGCGGCGCATCAGCAGCTCCTGCTGAAAACATTTGACAACTGTTCGGGCATTAGCTGTCATTTTGGCGCCACATATACAGTTAGGTGGCAGAGGCGCTACCCACAGGACTACCCCCCCTCCAGCCGCCTGCCCGCCAGCCCCGCTCGTAGGCTAAGCAGACAGGCGGAAAATAAAAAAGTAAGCAAACTTTTAGCTTTAACTTGATGCGATGATTGGGTCAATAGTTCGTATGTCGCTGCTCAGCGGAGCGGGGCGGGGTCCCCGTTGCCCCCTCCGTTTGCCAACGACTTTCGCTCTGGCCGCTACGTAAGCTGGAGATTAGTCGGGCATGCAAACAGAATAAGTAATGCAAAATCCATTGGGATATCGAGAAATGATTTTTTCTCTCTCTTCTGTGTTCTTGTTTTTGTTCTCTTATCGAGAGTTATTTGTTGCCATTGAACAGCTGATGGCGTCAGATGGTCATTGATAACAAAATTGATCTTAAATGTAAATCAAATAAATGATTGGCTTTTATCAAATGCTATCGTTTATCGTTAGCTTAGTCTAATTGTTGTTTAAGTAACAATAGCTCTAGTCATTTTGCTTGAAAGAACTATAGCTGTTATTCGGCAGCTATCGATAGTTGACGATGGACATTTCTTTCGATAGAGGCCAAACTAATTAAGTCTGTAGAGAAACGTTGCTATCGAGTTTCTTTTGGTTTTTTAAAAGCCATTTGGGTTTGAAGTAGGGTTGTCGAAAATTTTTCAAATATCGTATCGATGATATTTTAAGTTTTGAAAAAATATCAAAATGATATGCAACTTTAAAAATATCGATATATCAATATTTCAATTTTTTTTTACTTTTTCCCACAATAAATTTGTAACCTATCCAAAAAAAAAAAAAAAACAAGAATAATAAGAATAAGTATTTTGTATTTAAATGATAAAGATATTTTACGCGTTATCATTTGTTTTTATTACTTTAAGGTACAAATTTCATTTGGCTCCAATTTTAAAGTCCGAATAATTCGTTTTCACTTTATTCCATTTTTTTTTACTTTTGCGCTTGGTTAACTTATCACAAGAGTGATCAACTCAAATATATTACGATATAAATATAGTTTTTAAACAAACAAATATATAAATATTGATATATCGATATATTTTCGACAACCCTAGCTTGAAGTATATTGAAATGTATCGACATTTAGCGACATCTATCGATGCAACTTATTACATGATACCTGTTGATAACTATCAATACCTGTGGATACCTTTAGATGTATATCGATAAATGTTGAGCATATCTATCGCTTGTCAAGTGGTCACGGCTTCAAATAAAAAGTTTAGCATGAATAATATATCTCTATCTATGTTTTGTATATACATATACTTAAGAAAGCATTTATCGCCACATAAATCTATCGATAACGCATTTGTGTTACTTAGATCCTTTAAGCAAATTGTTTATATTCAGTCGCCTCTACTACAGGGTTCTTCATATTCGAGTGAGCCATCTGGCAACCCTACAAGGTTGCCCATATTCGTCGGGCCCGTTTTTTTTTTTTTTTAATCAATGAAAAATACAATTTTGTTGATGCTGTCGATAATAATCATATTATTTGGTTCAAGTAGAACCGCTTTGAATATGGTATCTCTCAAATGGCCGCCTCGCGCCTCTACGGAGTATAGTGTCCGTCTCTGTCAAAAGGTATAGGGCTGCCAGATGGGTCACTCGAATATGGAGAGCCCTGTACAACTAAGTAGAGCTATCAATCGTCATGCTGTACTGCATACGCTATGTTATTATGCAACGTAAAACATTAAGTCCTTTGAATAAAGTATGTAAATTGGCTGCCCTTGAATGCGACGTTCTGCAGAAATCATCGAATCGATTGTTTTTGTAACGGTTGTCCATGAATATCAATTTGTATTGCTCTCTGGCTGCTGGCAGCTCTATTAAATGATGGGCAACACATGTCGAGCTGTGTGAATTGTGCAGTCCTTCTGCTTTGCTAATGAGTATTGTAATTCGCAATATTTAATAATTAATTGATTAATGTAGTTGCAATTGTGAGTGTGTGTGAGTGTGCGGGCGGGTCATAAATCATGAATGTGATTCAGAATCTTTGGCTCTGGCCATGTTGTAAATGAAATTGGTTAAAGGGCAACGAGAAATCTAATTGATTATGCAATAGTCATTCATTTTACGACACTCTTGCTGACGAGTGGCCGCCCATGAGCAGCATTCAAGTTGCAGCAGTTGAGACAGAGACAGAGAGAGAGACAGCGAGAGAGAGAGAGAGAGAGGGCGAGAGAATGAGAGCAGACGGCAATTCTAAGCAATGTGGGCAGAGGACAAGGACATGTCGCTTGTACTTTGATGGCATTTCAAATAAAAATGCGAACATAAATGCGAAACTGCCTGCGATTGAGCGCAAATAAAAGCGAAAAAATCTCACCAATTGAGTGAGTGTGCAAAATGCTGGGAAAATTCTGTAGAAAACTCCAGAGAGTTCAGAAGAATAAGAACAAACAAGTAAGAAAACTCTAGTCGAGACTGCTCGACTAGGGGATACCCTGATCCCTACAAGACGCAGATATTCACGCACGCATAAGCACGCGCTCTGCTAACTGCGCAGTAATCAGCGACTGCGCTTGGACTGCGCTGCAGTGTGGGCAATACTATGAGAATTTTGTTGCTGAATAATGAAACTTTCAGAACGTGATCATAATGTGCAAACGTGTATACATTCCAAAGCACAAGTCTCTAGTAGGTTTGACTTTTTACAAATTGGGGGTGAAGGGGGCGTGGTATCTAAAATCTGTAATTACAAAATCTTGGTATTGATCAGATGTGTGTACACACTGAATCTGAAGTCTCTAGGTCTTAAATTATCAAAATTACGCTGAATAAACAAAATGAATTTATCGATTATTCGCGATAAAAAGTAATCGGACGAGTTATCGAAAAAAAAGATAAACTTGTACTGCCTATGGTATACACGAGTATGCATACAAAATTTGAAGTCTCTAGCTCTTATATCTTCTGAGATCTAGGCGTTCATACGGACGGACGGACAGGGCTATGTCGACTCAGCTCATCGCCCTGATCAAGAATATATATACCTTATGGGGTCTGCCACGCCTCCTTCAGCCTGTCACATGCTTTTCACAAAACCATTATACCCTGATTTCCCATTTTTAATGGGATCAGGGTATAAAAAGCCAGCCAAGTGGGGGCGGAGCAGCAGCAGTGGAACGTTTTGCCATTTGCGTTTTGGCTTCAAATTGCTTTTGGCCAGGATTTAATGATGACACACTGCCGTCCACGTACGCGCCCTCGACCCCGCCTATGAGCCATTAAAAAGCAAATATTTAGATGTATATACGTACATATATGTGATATATATGTTATGTGACATTTGACCCAAAGTTCGTTTAGCGGACAATTTATGATTTAAGGCCATTTCATGTCCCTGCATTAGCCAGTCCAATACCAGTTCCAGTTCCACAGCTCCAGCTCCATTTTAATGTTGGCACTTATCCCATGTTTAGTTAAATGCTTTTAAATGCTGCACGGCCTTTGACTAGTTCCAGGTGTGGAACTAGTTCGGTACTAGCCAAAACTTCAGTTCTAGTTGAGATTAATCGAGTCTTTCAGTTTTGTCTATTTTGTTTAGTTTTTCTGCTTTGATGTATCATTGTAATCATCAATTCAATTAGCTCCAGTTCCAGTTCCAGTTCTATTTCCAGTTCCAGCTCCAGTTCCAGTTCCAATTCCAGTTCCAAGCTCTCCCAAGATATCAGTTCTTGCATGTTCTTGCGCTGTACCTCTACATTTGGTTGCAGTTCCACTTCCAGTTCCACTTCCACTTCCAGTTCCAGTTCCAATTCTAGTTCAACTTTAAGTGCCACTTAACGTAATGGCATTTTAGTTTAGCTTCTGTTTTCTTGCTTAATTCATGACTTGGCAAGTTTTCGTTTCAAGTGTCAGTTCCGATTCCGATTCCGATTCCGGTTCAGTTTCAGCTTCAGTTTCAGCTCCTCACCTGGACTGCATGCATAATTCAGTCAGTTCTTTATTATTTATGATATATTTCGGTGCTCACAAAGTTTTGGCTAAACAAGTGACCAAAATACACCAAAAGGCCAAAGCAGAACACGAGAAGCGAAAACAAAACCAAAAGCAACAAAACAGAAAAACAGAAAAACAGAAACAAAAACAAAAACAGAAAACAAAAACAACAAAAAGGTTTTGCAGTTCGCGTAGTTCTGGATGTGTCTGGATGGGTCAGCCGCAGTAACGAGGCTGAAGGGTAATCGATATGTGCGGTGCTTTAACGTGTTCACTGCACACACTCACACACACGCACACACACACGCACACACACGCACACACACGCACACACACGCACACACACGCACACACACGCACACACGCACGCACACCCTGTTGAGTAAATGTAACGTAACTAACGCCTGCTGCATGTAAATGGAATAAACATCATTTATAAACTGAAAAAAGTACAAAAACATAGAAAAGAAAAAGAAAAAGAAGAAAGGAGCAAGGAGCAAGGGGATATACATATATAAAAAAAGGTAAAAAAAGCTGGCAATTGCCGCAGCTTTGGATGTCCTTCAATCGATCCATTGAATGCATTCAATGCAGCACACAGTTTTGTTGAACTTCTCACTTAGGTTCGCTCTCTTTGTTGGTTTCCTTTTCATCGACATTGCTCTTTCGACTTCAGCTTTGTCCTCAATGTTGCCTTTGCTTTAACTTCCTGTTTGCTTCACTAAGTGCGTTCACTTCTGATGCCACCTCTTGGTTGCAGTTTTTCCGCTTTCACACTTAACTCTAAAGATTCTTTTATTTTTTTTTAAAGCTGATTCAGCTTACTTTTTGCAGCATTACCTCAATTTTTATCTTAACTTCTCTCGTCGCTTCTTGCTTAACTTACTTGTCAATGCCGTTTTAACTTTATGCTCCACTTTTTTCTGATTTCTCGCTGCTTATAACTAGAATAATTCTTTCTTGTTGAACTTGACTTCTACTTTCCTCGCTTCTCACTTCCTTATTCAAAAGGTCTTTATCTGTTCCTTCAGTTTGTATATTAACTTCTTTCGACGCTTCTCACTTTTTACAATTGGAACTCATTTCTGACGTTTTTCAGTCTATCCTCTCTGCTTTTGTTCTACAAGTCTTTCTTCGCTTCTCCCTACCCTAGCATTGCTTTGTATTCTGCTCCATCTCGCCTGCTGTCAGCTCGCTTCTCGCCTCCTGCCTCTCGATTCTCACTGTCCCTTTCACTTGACCACTCGGCTAGCTTCTCCATTAGCCCCTCTCTCGAGCATGACCTCAAAATGAACTCATTTAAAACTTGTCTAATATTTATATAACAATTTGTTAATTCTTGTCGCTCGCTTGATTATGTCATCCGAGTTCTGGCTTATGGACACATTTCATAAAGTGAAAGTAGGTGGTAATTAAAATTCTAAATACTCCATCGGGCACGCAGTGACAGAGCACATAACTGAATGCTCTTTAACAAGGTCACCAAGCAGGAGGCCATCACACTACATATACTATTGTAATCTACTTTATATGTATACATACATAGAGTAATATATAGTTTCGTACAATTTCTAGTTAGCTCTCTGTCTCTGTCTCTATCTATCTACCTAGCGCTGTCTCTATCGCACAGCGCTTTAACTCATGTGGCCCCGGATGATATTTTAGGGCCATGTCTGCATTCTCTCATTTATAATTTATACAACTTTAATGAACAACATTAATATGCGAAATATGACAGGGTTGAGCTTTTTAAGGAGGATTTCCCTAGCTAATACATTTTTTTCTTTCATGGCAATTTGTATACCCTTTTAGGCAGTGAAAGGAGTGTATATTAGTTATGTAGAGTATGGTATTATGCATATAAATTAGTGTTGAGCTCAGCTTAATACAATGAAAAGAGATGTGAGCTAGGGCATTGAAAAAATATAGTCGGGTATATCTAGCTTGAAGCCGGAATATAAAGCAACGAGAATTTAACTCTTCTATAGATTGATATAAAAAAAGTTTGTTACATATATAGGCTAGCTCTGGGAGTTAGGATGAAAGAAATATTACGATAGTTCTATATATGTATTTCACAAACGAGTATTATGCAGTCGCTGAAGCCGGCTCACGTATATTTTTTTGTTATTTAGCAGTTGGATAACTCTTTGGGGATAACATTGTAAATTTAACAATAATCCCGTAGATCCATGCACTGCCATGCATTACGTGGAGGGCAACAGTAACGCCTCGGCCAGCGGACGGACGGACGGATACAAAAGTGTTGGGATTTTGTGTCGTAAAAACAAAACTAATTTGGTATAAAATCAAATATGAATGCACAAAACTTTTCGCATAGAATATTATTTGAGGAGCTTTAACGCTTACAAATTTTCATAATGCCCGTTTGCTTCATGTTGGATTGTCGCACAGCGAAACTTTCGGGACTAACAGTTTGATATATAGATATAAACATGAATATACATATTCCATATGCATATATCTGTATACTTGTGTGGATATAGTAAATTGTTGAGCGCTTGACAGTTGAGCTGGCAAACAGTCGAAACTTTTGCAAACATTTAGTAAGTTCTCGGTTCATGAGCATTTAAAGCAATTGAAAGAGCTTAGTGGGTTCATGTGTTGAACGTTTACAGATAAGATGGGCAGAAGAGATTGGCAAAAGACAGGGAAGAAGAGTTGGAGGGATAGAGCGAGGAAAGTAAACAGATATAGATATGGAGAAAAATACAAGGAAGGGTAAAGGCTGAAACAGTTAGATAATTGAGTAGAAGAGATAGAAAGGGAAGGCTAAATAGAGATGGAGAAATGGGTGGGAAGAGAGAATAGAGAGAGAGCCAGAAGAAAAAAAGAGCGAGAAGAAAATGAGAGTGAGAAGAGAGAGAGAGAGACAAAGAGAGAGACAGAGAGAGAGGGAAGAGAGAGAGAGAAGAGAGGGAAGAGAGAGAGAAGAGAGGGAAGAGAGAGAGAGAGAGAGAGAGAGAAGAGAGAGAAGAGAGAGAAGAGAGGGAAGAGAGAGATGAGAGAGATGAGAGAAGAGAGAGAGAGACGATAGAAAAATGGACGGAGAAGCTGAGAATGAAACAATAAGAGAGAGAATGAAAGAGATAGGAGATAGACAGAGAGAGTAGAGTAGTGATTGAAGGAGACAGAAGATGGAGATGGAGAGAGAGGAGATAGAGAGAGAGGAGATAGAGAGAGAGGAGATAGAGAGATGAGAGAGAGACAGAGCAAGGAGAGAAAGGGAGACAAAAGATAGAGAGAGAGGAATAAAAAAGAGGGAGAGAGAGAGAGAGAGAGAGAGAGAGAGAGAGAGAGAGAGAGAGAGAGAGAGAGGAATAAGAAAGAGAGAATAACCAATATAGATTGATCATATTGCAAGTCTAAAGCTGCCGTTTCGATAGTATCGCTTATGATTTCAGGTTCTCATGCGTAGAACGAAATAAGATTTAAATCATGTTTCGAGCGAGCTTAAATGATTTGCTCCTGATTTTCAGCACTCCTTGGTGCGATGTCCCGATTCACGTTCATTTAATGACAGCTTAGATGAATTCATCATCAATTATTCAATTGAGGAGACATTAGAGATTGAGCTGACAAATAACACTGATTGAGCAATGTTGCAACGGGGCTAGATAATGGATTTTGAAATGCTTCAATTACATTCGAGGGGGCAGGCTGGTGTAGGGGGGCGTATAAAATAACAATCGACTCTTAATTAGCTGCCAATTACTTGCGTCTGTTTCAGCTGTCAAATTCACTCGCACTCGCACTCGCACTCGCCTTCGAATTCGAATTCGCATTCCAAATATGCCGAATATTATAAAATATTTCAATAATTGTGGCTTTAAGGCGTGTAACGTAACGCAGCGCAACGCACAACCCACAACGGCCCTTCGGTTAGTTAATATTCTGTTGTAGCCTTTTTGCCTGTCAAATGCATTTATCAACCCGGTCAGAGCCCCACCGAGCCGCTGCTCGGGCGGGATGTTTTTCGAACCAGCCCCATTTAATAATATCAAAATAAATATCAAATTATTTAGGACTGGGGGCTGTGGAAGCTGTGCGTGTGTGTGGTGTGTGGGTGTGTGTGTGGGTGTGTGGGTGTGTGGTGTGTGGGTGTGTGGTGTGTGGGTGTGTGGTGTGTGTGGGTTGTGTCCTTGGCTAGCTTCTGGCTTGGCCTTAAATACCCTATGCTTAACGGGTTAGCCTTATTGTGCTCAGATTTTCATATTATTATTATTTGTCAGACCCTTTCTTTATATATTCTCGATCTGCATATAGATTGATGTTGGATATGTATGCCGTTTGACTGTCAAAGCACAGATATTTTCTGTTAATATAAAGTTTCGTCTATGAGAGCTAAATTTTTGCTGAAGAAATTAGTATATATATATATATTTTTTGTAGCTTTCAGTTTGTATTTATACTTCCTATAAATCTCCTTAATAAATTAAAAAAAAATTAATTAGCTGTTAAGTTTCATGTTTTGGTATAAAAATAAAAATTGAATTTATATATTTATATATATTATATATATTATATATATTATATATAAATTTATAGCAATTTTAAAAATTATTAATTTAATATATAGTAATAAAATAAAAAATTCAAAATTATGTAAAAAAACGAAGAAAAAAAAAATGATTCAACCGTAATTTTAAATCAATTCAATTAAATTTATTTATTTCACTTCTTTGTTATAACTACAGATTTTTTGTGAATAATAATATATACAATAATAATTTAAGAGTTTAGACTAAGAAATAGGCCCTTTTTACTTAGATATTTATTTACAAATATGACATATGACATATTATGTCATCATATACATAATTATTTGAGGGAGTAAACAAAGAAATAGAAAACCCCAAGGTTAACCGTAATTGTAATTAATTGTGTGCTATTTTACCATCTACAGTTGATATAAGTAAAAATGTTTAAAGAAACTTAAAATAATGTTTAATCAACAGCTGCTAAGATATTTAACGCCATTTACTATAACATCAATTGAATCACCTGCTGGCCCCTTCAAAGCCGAACAGAAAGATTTAGCGAAACGCGAAAATTAAACCGCCAGCTGCAGTAAAACAAATTAAAAACAAATTAATTTTAAGTGTTTGGGCAGTTGGTCATGTACAAATTAAAAAAAAAAAAAAAACAAATAAATGGGCAGAGGCAGAGAATAGACAAGTTCTACAATATTGAGTAAGCCAAAAGCTTTCAAAAAGAAGCTAAGATAAATGCTAAATTACGGTGATGCTAGTTTTGTGAACACAGCTGTATAGATGACTATATATATGACTAAATATATATATAAATACATATATATGTATTTTGTTTTTAATACATTTTATAGGGTATTTGGCAACTGCATTAAACTGATCTATTTGATTGGGCTATGCTGCGAGCGGCTAGGGTCTGCCGTGGCTGTGGCACGGATACTATGTTGTCTGTTTATGCACACACACACCCGCACACACACGCACATGCACACGCACACACACACACACACACACACACACACACACACACACACACACACACACAACATTTGACAATCAATATATCCGCTGTACATTTCCGTTTATCCAACATGGACGCTGCTGGGCGCTGCTGCGTCGTGTTGTCAGCTGGCCACATGAACAACAACAGCAGCAACAACACAGGCAGCAACAACACAAGCAACAACAACACAGCCAGCAACAACAACAAAAACAACAGTGATAAAAAAGGTGTGTGCTGCCTGTTGTCCATTGTTGCCCTGTCCATGTCGATGGCCCCGTGCTCGCCCGCCTCCTCCTGTCCCTGCTTTGTGTTATTTTTTTTTTGCTTGTTGCCGGCCTCAAGGGGTTGCTGCCCAATACGGTTGCCCGCTGACCGGCAAAGGGCGCGTTCGCAAAGTGAACTTCCAGAGCTGGGCTGGGGCACGGATGGCTGGATGGAGGGGGTGGTAGGTGTGAAGGGGTTGCGAGCTTTGGCTGTTGCTGGTCACACGTCTATATTAAGTTTTATATACATGCAGATTTATATTGTAACCACACACACACACGCACACACATAGAGAGCGACAGCGAGAGCGAGTGAGATAGAGAAGGAGGAGAGAAGGAGTCATATTTCAGGGCAGTAATTAATAACTAAAATTGGGTTTTTGTTGCTCTGTCATTTTATGTGCTGGCTTGTTATCGATAAGAGTCTATCGATAGCCGATGATGCATCAATAAATACTAATCATCGTTCGACAGTTTGTAGATTTAAGTGAAACACAATGTGACTTAAGTTACTTAACTATCGATTATTTATCGATTATTTGTGTCATCACTAAACATCAATGTCTATTTGACACTTTCAAATATCAATTGAACAATGTACATTGCCCCTACATTACGTACGACAATTTCGATAAATGTGTTATCGATTTGCTGTGCCATCAATAAATATTAATTTTTATTTTGAAATTTAGAGTTTCATTTGAAAATTAAAAGTTTACTCACCTCACAGTTCTTTATAATACGATTTCGATGAATTTGTTTTCGATTATTGATTACCTTACTGAATAACAAGGTTCATTTCAGAGCTTGCCTGATTCCCACTTGAACTTCTCGAAATCAGTTTCACAGGTTTAGCTCGGCTCGCTTTGCTCAGAGGTCTAAGCTTCATTTTCAAGTGTCACACTTAAGCGAAAGCTATCAATTAAGTGCATCTGACAGTCGAACGAGCGCAGTTACAAACGCTGTCAGCTAACTAAATTGTTTTTCAAATGCAATTCCCTTGCAGTTGTTGTTGTTGTTGTTGTTGCTTGTTGTTGCTTGTGGTTGGCAACTCATTTACGCTTTATCCTTTTACGAACGCCGACGTCAATGTCATGTTGGCTGTTGGCTGTTGCTGCTGCTGCTGTCTGTTTTTAGTTGTTGTTGTCCCTTTTGCATCAACGCTTTGCCAATTACAACAACAACAGCAGGAATCGCACTGAGATAGATAACTGTAATAGGGAGTGAACGACCTGAACATCACCTGTAATTAAATGCACTATTATTCAAGTCCTTATTTGATATGTTTTGACTTTGCGAAAATAATTATGCTACAACATGTCGATGTCAATTGTTTGCATTGATTATATTGATATATCGATATTTATCGTTTATTTATTTATTATTACATTGAGTGAAACAATAGTTGTGCTAGTCTGGTAAATTGCTTTTTCAACTTTTAAAGAAGAAAGCGTGAAATTAATTGCAAAATGTATATAAATTAAAAAATGCAACATTTGAATTTAGAGCATAATAGAAATAAAGCTCAACATTTGTTCTCAACAACTGTTGACGTTTTTCTATATGGTATATGTATCAAACAAGTACTGGAACTCAATATCCATATATATCGACTAATAATTAATAATAATTACCAATCTAAAACACTCACACAAATATTCCAAATCCCAGCATATTTCGATTATTGCAGCTGCTGAATGTTGTAATAATAAATCTACCAAATCGATATTTATCGATTTTAGGAAAATGCAGGAAATGAACAAGAAGAGACTAGATTGCCAGATTCTATAGGCTACAGGGTATACGAGACACAATAGCATTTGTTTTGTATATATTTTTTTTGCTCACGTTATTTGAGCATTTTTCCATTGTCTCGGCGCATTGTTGTGGCTGTTTTTTCTTCTAAGCGCCCGCTTCAGTGGCTTGCAATGGCCACTGCGTGGGCCTCTGCCTGGACGTAGACATGAATGTGGACATGGACGTGGACATGCACATTGACTAGGACCTGGTCCAGTTCTGGTCATGTCCTGGCCAGCTTCTAGCCATCTGGTCATCTGGCCCGTCTGTCTGCCGGTTCAGCTGTCAGCTTTTGTATCTGTTGCATTTGCGGTGCGCTTAACGGATTCGTAATTGTTGTTGCCCATCGACTATTTGCAGCTTGCAGCAGCCCGGCCACAAGGCTTTGCCTCCTGCAGAGCGTGCGCTGGCACTCCAAGCTTTGATATTTGACATTGTGTGTTTGTCATCTTTAATACGCGTCAACGATGTGTGCGAGAACTCTAAGAGGAATTTAGTTCAAATTAAATGCATATAGCTTTTCCAAGTCCTAAACATACAATTCAATTTCACTCCAGCGCTTGAGACTATGAGACTTTCGGACAACATGTCAAACATGTTTCACTTATGATTTATTGAAAAGTTTCCAACTTTGCCGTATTTAAGTTTGCCCTCAACTTCATATTGATTATTCTTTTCATTTATTTTACTGGGGCTCTTGCCTGATTTATGTTTACAGATGCGAAAATACAAAATGCTTATGAATAAAATAAGAATTTTACCACATGCTCGAGTGCTTGTTTACTGACAGCCTTGGGGGGGATATAAGTTAAAAATATACAACTAGAATTTTGCCTTTTTAAATGGAATTGAAAGTAAAAAGTTGACTTTGACAACTATTTAAACTAGCAGTCCATATTGATTGATATATACACATATATTTTAGATAAATGGTGGAATAAAGTAGCTAGGTTAAATCAATAATTAAAGAACGGAAATACTTGGACAACTAATTTGAAATAGATACTACATATAGTAAATCTTGCAAAAAAAATCTTTTTAAACACCTGAAAAAGTATTTAAAATGACTTTGATTTAAATTACATATATACATATATCGACATGACAGAGGGAGAGGGAGAGGGAGAGGGAGAGGGAGAGGGAGAGGGAGAGGGAGAGGGAGAGGGAGAGGGAGAGGGAGAGGGAGAGGGAGAGGGAGAGGGAGAGGGAGAGGGAGAGGGAGAGGGAGAGGGAGAGGGAGAGGGAGAGGGAGAGGGAGAGGGAGAGGGAGAGGGAGAGGGAGAGGGAGAGGGAGAGGGAGAGGGAGAGGGAGAGGGAGAGGGAGAGGGAGAGGGAGAGGGAGAGGGAGAGGGAGAGTGAGAGTGAGAGGGAGAGGGAGAGGGAGAGGGAGAGGGAGAGGGAGAGGGAGAGGGAGAGGGAGAGGGAGAGGGAGAGGGAGAGGGAGAGGGAGAGGGAGAGGGAGAGGGAGAGGGAGAGGGAGAGGGAGAGGGAGAGGGAGAGGGAGAGGGAGAGGGAGAGGGAGAGGGAGAGGGAGAGGGAGAGGGAGAGGGAGAGGGAGAGAAAGAAAGATAGAGAGACAAAAAGGAAGAGAGTTCGATTTAGTAAAGAGAGAAAGTCAGACAAGGAAAGGGAGTTCCAGTTAGACAGAGAAAAAAGGAGAGCTCGAGCTAGAGCGAGAGGAAGGGGGAAAGGCAAGTGGATTAAGTAAAAAGTAGACGAACAAATATAAATCACAATTTAATTGAAATTTTCTTGGAATTCGCACAAGCATTTACGACACACCGCAGCACTGATACGCCCCCAAACGCCCACACACACACATACACAGTGAGACATTCTGTCGGCACTGCGTTCAGCTATGGGTTGAACTTTAACCACTGACAGCTGTCGTTTGTTGAACCGCTCAACCACCGAACTACCGAACTACCGAACCACCGAGCCACCGAGCCACCGAGCCACCGAGCCACCGAAGCACCGAGCTAGCGGTGAGCCATCGAAGCGCCACGCTTAAAGTTTCACACTGGAAGCTAATTATAATGAAAATATTGTTAAGCAAAAAGGTCGTCAGACGCTGCGTTGTTAATTACAAAGTTTTTCGACTCGGGGCGTGGCGCGGGCGTGGCGGGGCAGGCGTAGGGTTGGCTGTGCGGAAAAGCGTAGGTGTGGCATTGTGGCCGTTGCCGCTGCTTCGTATGGCAGCAGAGTTTTGAAGTGTGTGTGCATGTGTGTGTGTGTGTGTGTTGATGACATCATGTTGTGTGTATGTGTGTGTTGTGCTGTGTTGTGTATTTGTGTGTGTGCCTGGTGGCTACCATAAAATGTTGATTGATTTATTTAGGAATTTCGATCCGTAGCTCAAACAGATTTTACACAACTTCGAACATTGATTATTGTGTTGGCTCAATCGAAAAGCTGTGTGTGTGCGAGTGTGTGTGAAGTAGAGATAGAATTTTGTTAACAGTTATCTGTGCAAAGCAGTCGAGACTTGGACTATCTAGTTATTTAGGAGTGAGATTGAGTTAATGTCGCAAGAGTTAACTGCTTGAAGTTCAGTTGACAATTGAAGTAACTTTATGAAACAACTTTGTATTATCAATTAAATGTAAATAGGACTACTTAATTAAAGGGAAATCTAATTAAGGCAGTCTGGTACTCTGTCCATCTTAACTATAGAAACTAATTAAACATACTCTCTTCTTCTCATTTTAGGTAAGTGCTGGACTACTATGTTAAGCAGGGCGAATAGTGTTGCATGGGTGAATGAATCAAAGCGAACTTTGCAACACTGGAGTTTCTACCCCTGAACTTGAACCTGAACTGCCATAGCAAGAGTATTTACTAAGTCAAGAACTTGGTAAGAGCTTTCGGTTAGGGTATATATTCGTCAGTCAATGTGCGCGAGCGTCGCAGTCTCTGTTTTGTTTTGTATATTAGCTTGGCTCTCGACGAGCTAAGCTCATTATAATTATCCAATCAATGTGCTGAGTGTGAGATAGTAATGCAACGGATATACAACAATGCCTAAGCAACAGAGCTAGAGCTGGAGCTGGAGCTAGAGCGAAGTCTGATGAATAGCCAGAGTCGGACCTATAGCAGTCAGTTGATGAATAAAAACGAAGCAGCGACTGTCGAGTGGCCAAAGAGCGGACAAAAGCCACTTTGGACAGCTGTGGATAAAGTTACTTGGTCCACGGCTGATTTATTTACTCAAAACAAAGGAAGAGCGCAAGACAGCAAGGCAAAGACGGAGAGAAAGAGAGAGAGAGAGGGAGTTATAGGCAGGGAGGGGGAAAAAGCCAAAGAAATCAGCCAGAATAATAATAACAAAAACTTAGGTGTGTGTGTGTGTGTGTGTGTGTGTGTGTGTGTGTGTGTGTGTGTGTGTGTACCCAGAGGGAGGGGAGTCATAATAATACGTAATAATGAAGAGGTCGCTCGCGTCGTGGCCCATAGGCAAAAAAAAAAAAAGGACAAGCGGTGCGAGCGGTGTCGGACAGGAAACGGAAGTGAGCTCAACAAGCAATGGGCAAGCGGAAAGACAAAATGAAACAGAAAGTATGCAGTGCCAGAGCCAGCAAAGCGCAGAAAGAGACAGAGAGGGAAGGGGGGGGGGTGTGCGTGGAGAGAGGGGAGCACGCGTGAGCAGAAGCTGAGACTGAGACTGAGGCTGTGGCTGAGACTGAGGCATAATGCCAGCCCAGTTCTGGCCTGGCAAAAGTTCTCAGGTAATTATGGCCTAAAAGCGCCATTTTTTCTGCTCTGCCGCACATACGCACATACACACACACACACACATATCTCTCACTCTGTTTCGCTCTCTCTCTCTCTCTCTCTCTCTCTCTTTCTTTCTTTGTGTGTGTTTATTGACACACGCACGAGACGCGCAACTTTTGTGAGTTGCTGCTGCTGCTGCTGTTTTTGTTGTTGCTGTTTCTGTTATACTTAATGTAATTAGACTAAATTGCTTTTTAAGTGCGTCAAGGCAGCAAAAAGTTACAACAACAATAAGAAAATTGCCCCGTGACAGACAACAAATGATGTGAGCGCGAAAAGAAAACACAAGACATTTTTGCACCGCCTTCAGTTTGCCGGTAACAAACGCACACATAGGTATATCCTCTCCCCCTCTCTCACTCTCCCTCTCTCGCTATCTCTGTCTCACTCGGAATAGCCCAAGCAGTAGCAAAGTAAAAGTGCTTCAGTCTTAAGTGTGCGACTAGAAGAAACAAGAAACACAGGCACACACACACACACAGATAGACAGCCACACACACATACAGCCATGCACACACACACAGATAGCCACACACATGTGCTTGATTCACCATCAATTAGAAGAATGTTTCGTAAAGTTATCAAAAAAAGCTTTTAAGCGACACTATATATATCGATATTTATCGATAGCTTCATGAAATTGTTGAATGAGATTTGTAAAGACCAGACTCTCTTTAGAGTCACTGATTTCGAAAGATGTACAAATGCCAACGGAAACTTAAGGCTGACTTAAGATTTATCGATATTTATAGATTTTGCTAACAAAAAATTTAACAAAATTTTGCTAAATTGTAGTTTTTTCAAGCTACGTAAGAGAAATTAGATATATGCCTGTTGCATATAGCAAGTTGACTCGATTGCTAATCGATATTTATCGATAAAACAATCAATGAAGCTTAGCTCCCAATATGTGTAGAAGAACCTAGATAACTATTGATTTTTCATTTGACATTTGAACAGCTTAACCTAACGACGATGATACCCAGTGCTGAGACTTTTACTGGGTAGCGGGCATAAAACCAATTGGATGAATGAGTACGGCAAGAGCAACAACAAACGAGTTGCAAGTTGTTCAAACAAAAGTTACATTGTCAAGTCTGTTAAAATGAACGAATGACTGTCTAGCACAAACTAGCCCAGTTCCTTTGTTTGGGTGTGTGTGTGTCTCAGAGTCAGAGTCAGAGTCATAGACAGAGTCAGAGTCAGAGCCTGACTAGGAGAAAACACACCTAAATTATATCTTTATGGGTGGTCATACAAAAGCAGCAGCTGCACTGAGCGAAAGTACGTGAAACAAAGCAAGAAAAGAATGGGACAGAAAAGGGAATGGAAACTAGTTTGTAAAATATCAGAAAGGAACTCTAGAACAACAACTATTTGGACTTATTTAAGCTTAGTTCTGAACAATGGCTGTTCGCTTCAGAAGAATTTATCGATGATTTCTCGAGTGAATTAGATCTGAAAACTTTGATGAGCCAAAGGTAATAAGAGCTATTTACGATATCATTGTGAGGCTATGTTCTTCACTCATTTCAGTTTTTCTTATTTACGATCTACACTGAAAAAAAAATACATCCAAGCCAGTCTAAAAAGTTATTTGAAAATTTGAACTCTCTTAGCGATATATGAATATTAGCTCACATCAATCTGAATGTGAATGACATATTATGTCGCTGTAATGTAACGATCAAGTGCTTCTTGCCATGAAAAAAGAAACCAATTTACAGCCTTAGCTACAGCTAGTTGATTAGAGCCGATTTGTGATTGGGCCCAGATGAAAAGGATGCCTTGAAAATGCGATATGAAAAGAGGCCTGAGCGATACCCATATGCCGGAATGAAATGTTCAATGGAATTCGCAAAGACGACACAAACACACACACAAGCAGACACACTCACACACACAGGCGCAGTCAGTTGTTGGCCTCCTCTATTGACTGCCCGCCTTGAAGTATGCAACATTTTTGTTCGTTGTTGTTGCACGCCCTTGTTGCGTTTTTATGTGATTTACAGTAAATTGCCAAATGGATTTCTGGCCCGAACACAACGACAGGCAAAAGAATAAAATACAAAAAAAGAAGAAGAAGAAGAAAAAAAAAGAAATAACGAAAACAATGGGAAAGGGAAATGAAAACTGGCAAATAAATCAAATGAAATTTGCTGCGACGTTTAAAGTCTTCAAACAGCCGCACCGTCCTGTCCCGCCCTACGCCCACACACAGCACACACACACACAGCACACACACGCACACACAAACACTCACATGACCACAGCCACATATCGCAGCACGAAATGCCACGCCGCTTTAAAAGTCCACAAGTCAGTTGAGCAAAAAGAAAAACAAAAAGTTGAGCGAGTGTGTGTGAGAGATTCTGTGTGTGTGTGTGTGTGTATCTATAGCATTTTCTTTGACAGCACAAAACGCTAAATAAATAAGACTGACACACACACACACATAGACACACACACACACATACTAACACACACAGCTGCTGCGCTTGTGTGTGTGAATAATTTGCTGCTATTGACCTGCTGTACATAAAAAATTATAACAAATTCAATTACCAAATATGTTTTATGCGTCTCGCTTTTTCTTTTGGCTACACTACAATACACTCACACACACATATATAAACATACATTGTATATGGGCATCAGATAGAGCCTAAAATATGCTCGCAGCTAAACGAATTTCACTATTTATGGGCAACAGCAAAAGGAAAATATGAAATAAATTTTGAAATTGAATTATGTCTGAAATAAACCTTTTCATATTTTCCCTATCAAAAAGCATGATAAAGGGGTATATCAGCTTGTGGTTTGTATGAAGAAAGTGCTTGTAGGACTAATGCATAGATGGAACAGCTGAAGTTGTCAGACTTATGACACTTAAATAAAACCTTCTCATCTATTGAGAAGCTCTTGCTTATTCGAAAAGTATATATACATATATATATATATATATATTTACATTCACATTCCCAAGTGTTAATCTCTGCCCCTCTCTATGTTTAACGACCATTTAAAATGATCTGCCAAGATTTTGCATTTGAATAGATAAGTGGACTTGAAAGGTGTTTAAAGCAATGCGCTATTCACTGGAGCTCTGAAAGCAATTGTCATGCAAAATTTCATAGCTCCATTTCGCATAGTTGCCGAGTTACGTAAGACGCGACAATTGTTGCAATTGATTATTTATATATAAAAATTCTGTGCTACATTTTCCACTTTATGCTTCACTCGCCAACCAATTTGGAATTCCGAATTTCATTTCAAGATTTGCATATTGCCACCATAAACCATCAAATACATATATATATATATATATATATACATATATACATATACATTAGTCTTATGAGACATATAATTTTTCTCCTTTCTGGCTAATACAGTTAGCAACTTTTGATTCGGCTAAATTTGCGCCCCTAAAACAAGGCCTTTCCCTCGGCCTTTACATTGACATTTCTCGTAGCCGTTTTGTTTTCACTCTCTTGAATATAAATTCTTGTTCTTGTTCTTTTTCTCATAATGCGCTTCGCTTCGCTAATGATAATGATTATGATAATGATAATGACTTTCCGCTTGCCGCAAAAATGTTCGAATTTGGCGAAAAGAAAGCACGAAAATGTTCTTGTTATGCAAAAACAGGCCCGAGGGGTAAGCAGCTTCAGTTACCAGAAAACTTTCGCTGTTTCCTCTGCCTGGGGGGGGGGGGGGTGGTAGGGGGGTAGGAGGTTCCACAACGTATGCAAATCAAAGTGTTGTGCAATTTTAATGAGCCCCGGAAAAAAAAAAAAAAATGAAATAAAATAAAATAAAATGAAATAAAAAAACAAGAAGTATAAGAAACCCACATCCACACGAAACTTGTGTAAAATGTGCGGCAGAAAAAAAAAAGTAAGGAAAAAGTTGGCTTCCAACCCCCACCACCCCATCCCCCCAAAATATGCAACGTTTCTTTCTGCTTTTTATCGATGCAAATCAAATGAGCCAAAAAAGAAATTTAAATCTCTGCTTGATGCTTGAATACTCTTCCTGGAATATGAACAATAATGATATCATCATAATCATCATCATTCCATGGTGATCTAACATTAATTAAATTTACAACCTTCTTGATTACAATCAATCAGTAATCAATCTCGAGTCTAAAATCAATGAGTCTGTAATCAAGCAGCCATCAATCAATCATACATTATTGATCAATCATAAATAAAAGTAATCAAACAACTATTAATCAATCACCAATTAACAATCAATCAAAGCGTTATCAATCAGTTGACAATTGAACATCACTCAATCATTCGTCAACCAAACAACTATTAATCAATCACCAATTAACAATCAGCATTTCTCTACTAAATCAATCGCCAGTGCAGATCTTCAATCATGAATAAATCATTATTCAATCATTTATCAGTCAGAAAACAATCAATCAATCATTACACAATCCATTTATATAGTTCTATGCATTATGTTGGGTGCATTCGCTTCTAGTTCTACAAAGTCGAAATGCCTCAACTGTTGAGCATAGATCATAGACGGTATAGCTTACGTATTACGTATTACGTAATACGTACTATGTATAGTTACGTATATACATATATCGGATATTAAATCTGATTTATATGCTATTTAATAATAATATCGTCTAGCAGTTCGTAGGGCATGCAAAGCTAGACAGTTGAGTGGGGGTGCTTATCCGCTGCTGAGCTCACACGCGCAGAGAGGGTGAGAGAGAGGGAGCGAGAGAGAGTGTGTGAGAGAGAGAGAGAGAGTGAGAGCCAAAAAAGTGGCAAATACATGCAAAAATAAAAACGAAGACGAACTAAAAACTTTTGCGAGCTTTGATGGCAAATCGAAGGAGCAACTCAAGAGGGCGCTCAAGTGGGCGTGGCTGTGCATGCACGTCTGTGTGTGTGTGTGTGTGTGTGTGTGTGTGGGCAGCAAGAGCCAAGCGATTTGCATATAAATGATTACGGAAATAAAAAGGAAGTTGAAATAGAATAGAGAGTGGCAAAGTTGTCTCGTCGTCGTCGTTGTCGAGCCCTCGACGTTGGCGCACGTTTTGGGCCATGTCCTGGCGCTGGATACTGGTTTCCTGGCGCACTATTTGGCATTGCCAAAAGTAAGTTGTCAGCTAGCTGGTTGCCTAGCCAACCAGTTGCCAGCTTCCAGTTGCCACTCAGCACTTGGCCTGGCTGGCTGCAGCTTCAACTGGCAATGGCAATGGCAGTGCCAATGTCCTAGCCCTCCTCATTTGCCAAAAGTGGAGAAAGAGGCAGATACATAGAGAGATAGAGAGAGAGAGAGAGAGAGAGGGAGACAGAAGCGCTAGTAACTGTTGAAGCATTGGCTTAAAATTTGATTCATCTTTATAAAAAGCCAGAAAAACAACGAAGATGAGGAAGCCGGCAAAAAAGAAAGCTGCCAAAAGAATCCAAAATTTTACGTTCAACTTAAGTTGCAAAAACTTGCGTAAAACTTTGAGTCCGGCAAAAAAAAAAAAAAAAAAAAAAAAACAACAAAAAAAGAAAAGAAAAATAGAACAAAAATAGAAAAAAAAGAAAAAAAAAATAATAAAATAAAAATAGAAAAACAAAATAACTTGAAGAATTTCTTGCGCTAAATTGTGCAAAATTTCGAGAAACGCAGAATATTTTTAGCATGAACTAGCAGTTGCCTTATAGTTGGTGAAATTCAGTTGACTATATCTATATCATATATATATATATATATATATATATATATATATATATATATATATAAGCCATATAATTAATAATTCATTTCATATATGTATATAATATATATAATAATTAATCATAAATATGTAGTAGCTTGTTCAAGATAACCTCTCCATATATAATATATAATACATAGATCTGCGTAGTCAGGCTCTATAATGCATTCCTTGTGCTGTTCTGCTGCTCTTTCAATTCAATTTATTTAGCATCTCTGCAGATCGTCTCGCTATACGAGCAGGTTTTTGTAGAGGTCTATTGCCATTTCATTCTGTCTCAGCAGCGCCCGGGACCAAGTGCAGCAACAGCTATATATTTGTCTCACTCTCGCAAGGTGCCAATATGAGTATACAAAGAAGCGTAGCTGGGGAATAAAAACCAAGTAGAGACTATTTGTAGGCGAAGTTCTTAAAAATAGCTCAAATCTGTATGACTAAATATGAGGATGCTGAGATCTCGTAATATTATGTAATTTAGCCGGAAAATTGGCATCAAAGAAAGCAGAGTCATTTCATGTTTGAATATACACAGCTACTATTTCACATGCAGGCCAAACTGGCGGAAAAAAAGCCAAATTGCCAAGCGATTCGCTAGCAAACGCAATATGTTCCTCAATGTAAACAATATATTTTCCTTGCGAATTAAGAACGAGTTTATTTGCTTTTATCGAATCTGTTTTTGCCTATTTTGCTGTTTTTCCTTTGCATATTTATTTAACCCATATATTTTTGGATGATTGAAGGCAATTGCCAAAAATTGGCCAGAAATCAAAGCTTCTTTTGTAGCATAAAATCGTCATGTCTCTCTCTCCCTCTCTCTCTATTCCTCTATCTCTTTCTCTCTCTCTCCCTCTCTCTCTCTCTCTCTATCTATCTATTGTCTATCTTTATCTATTGTCTCACTGGCTTTATTTCCTTTTACCAGCGCCTCAAGCTGAAATCCGAATGTAAATATTTCATTTCTCTGTCTTGCAACAGAGAAAAATTCTGCAGAGAAATATTTATTACAAATTAATTGATCAAATGTAGCTGAAATCAATTTAGCTGCCACAAATGCCAGAGCTAATAAATTTCATTGAATATCTAAGTAGAAAATATATATAATAAATATATATATCTATATATTTTTGCGTATATAAATCAAGAGAAGTTGTCGTTCCTTTGATTTCCAACCAGCAACAAGCAGAGTGGGAGTGAGTGAGAGAGAGAGAGGGACAGTGGGAGGGAGAGGGAGAGGGAGCTAGCGTGGGAGGCAGCAAGGTAGGAACTGGCATGCTCCTTTTACCTATCCAAAAGGCGCTCGTCTCTCTCTCTCTCTCTCTCTCTCTCTCTCTCTCTCCCTCTCTTTCTTTGTTTTTCCGCTCCCCCCGCAACAAACAATTGCAAAAACAAACAAATGACATTGATGAATGGTGCACGAATGATGAATTGATTCAGTGTGGAAGCTCGATGGAATGATGCCGCTTGACGTGGCCAATGAATGGGTCCGCTTGTCTCCAGATTTTCCTTAGCTGTAGACAACAACAATAACAGCATTCAGAGAAGCCACCCAAACCACCCAACCCAGCCAAGCATCCCTTTGTCGAGACGATTGAATCTGAGACGCGGCGAGCGGCTTGAATTGATAATGAGACGCGTTGGCGTTGCCTTTTTGCTTTGCCTTTGCTCGTAGTCTTAATTAATTTTCTGCCACGCCCACTAATTAAACACATTTTTTGTGCTCGCCGTAGCAGCTCCCGCTGCTGTTGCCCAAAGAAAAATGGCCAACTGCTCGATTGGTAGCTGTAGAGCACCAACTTTTGGCCAACAAAACTTTAACTTATTTCAAATGTGGCAAATGACGATTTTGTTGAACTCCTCAGTCGGCGCCGACATTGCCAGAGCCCAGCGCCCAGTGCCCAGCGCCCTCTGGCTATCATTTTGACCAGCCGTTTCGGGTGGTGCCGTCTACCGGCTGACGTATTGTTGCCACAACAGCTCAGCTCCGCTCAGCTCCGCTCAGCCCAGCTCAGCCCCACTGCCAGCACAGGCGAACTTTTAATTACCAAGCAGCAGGCGTCGGCGACGGTGACGGCGACGGCGACAGAAGTAAAAGTAGAAAAGTAGAAGCTGAAGAAGTAGAGGCTCTGCCTTTCAATTACGCTCGTGAAGCATGGCCAGCGGCCATAGCATCCACACACCCCAGACACGCCACACCCCCGCTAAGTCCACCCAGAAAGCAACCCTCTCAACTCTCACCTCACGACCACTCACGACTTTTTGGCCAGCTCCTGTCGTTGTTGTTGTCGTTTGCGGGCAAAGTTATTGCGAAATGTGGCACGGCGAAAAGGTGAAAAGGCGACTCGCCCATCACCAAAAGAGATGAAAACCAGTTACCAGTTGCTAGTTGCCGTGGCACATGGCCCAAGTTTTTTGCTTAGACTCGGCAGCCCTGACAATTCAGCCAAACAAAAAACCAAAAAGTAGGAGCAGCACATTCGTGGAGTGCTGACTGCATGACGCTCGCTCGGAGTCTGAAGTAAAAGAGATGGAGATAGAGATAGAGATAGAGATAGAGATAGAGATAGAGATAGAGATAGAGATAGAGATAGAGATAGAGATAGAGATAGAGATAGAGATAGAGATAGAGATAGAGATAGAGATAGAGATAGAGATAGAGATAGAGATAGAGATAGAGATAGAGATAGAGATAGAGATAGAGATAGAGATAGAGATAGAGATAGAGATAGAGATAGAGATAGAGATAGAGATAGAGATAGAGATAGAGATAGAGATAGAGATAGAGATAGAGATAGAGATAGAGATAGAGATAGAGATAGAGATAGAGATAGAGATAGAGATAGAGATAGAGATAGAGATAGAGATAAAGATAAAGATAAAGATAAAGATAGAGATAGAGATAGAGAGATAGAGAGATAGAGAGATAGAGATAGAGATAGAGATAGAGATAGAGATAGAGATAGAGATAGAGATAGAGATAGAGATAGAGATAGAGATAGAGATAGAGATAGAGATAGAGATAGAGATAGAGATAGAGATAGAGATAGAGATAGAGATAAAGATAAAGATAAAGATAAAGATAGAGATAGAGATAGAGAGATAGAGAGATAGAGAGATAGAGAGATAGAGAGATAGAGAGATAGAGAGATAGAGAGATAGAGAGATAGAGAGATAGAGAGATAGAGAGATAGAGAGATAGAGAGATAGAGAGCTAGAGAGCTAGAGAGCTAGAGAGCTAGAGAGCTAGAGAGCTAGAGAGCTAGAGAGCTAGAGAGCTAGAGAGCTAGAGAGCTAGAGAGCTAGAGAGCTAGAGAGCTAGAGAGCTAGAGAGCTAGAGAGCTAGAGAGCTAGAGAGCTAGAGAGCTAGAGAGCTAGAGAGCTAGAGAGCTAGAGAGCTAGAGAGCTAGAGAGCTAGAGAGCTAGAGAGCTAGAGAGCTAGAGAGCTAGAGAGCTAGAGAGCTAGAGAGCTGAGAGCTAGAGAGCTAGAGAGCTAGAGAGCTAGAGAGCTAGAGAGCTAGAGAGCTAGAGAGCTAGAGAGCTAGAGAGCTAGAGAGCTAGAGAGCTAGAGAGCTAGAGAGCTAGAGAGCTAGAGAGCTAGAGAGCTAGAGAGCTAGAGAGCTAGAGAGCTAGAGAGCTAGAGAGCTAGAGAGCTAGAGAGCTAGAGAGCTAGAGAGCTAGAGAGCTGAGGCTGAGGCTAGAGAGCTAGAGAGCTGAGGCTGAGGCTAGAGAGCTAGAGAGCTAGAGAGCTAGAGAGCTAGAGAGCTAGAGAGCTAGAGAGCTAGAGAGCTAGAGAGCTAGAGAGCTAGAGAGCTAGAGAGCTAGAGAGCTAGAGAGCTAGAGAGCTAGAGAGCTAGAGAGCTAGAGAGCTAGAGAGCTGAGAGCTAGAGAGCTAGAGAGCCAGAGAGCTAGAGAGCTAGAGAGCTAGAGAGCTAGAGAGCTAGAGAGCTAGAGAGCTGAGGCTGAGAGCTAGAGAGCTAGAGAGCTAGAGAGCTAGAGAGCTAGAGAGCTGAGGCTAGAGAGCTAGAGAGCTAGAGAGCTAGAGAGCTAGAGAGCTAGAGAGCTAGAGAGCTAGAGAGCTAGAGAGCTAGAGAGCTAGAGAGCTAGAGAGCTAGAGAGCTAGAGAGCTGAGGCTGAGGCTAGAGAGCTAGAGAGCTAGAGAGCTAGAGAGCTAGAGAGCTAGAGAGCTAGAGAGCTAGAGAGCTAGAGAGCTAGAGAGCTAGAGAGCTAGAGAGCTAGAGAGCTAGAGAGCTAGAGAGCTAGAGAGCTAGAGAGCTAGAGAGCTAGAGAGCTAGAGAGCTAGAGAGCTAGAGAGCTAGAGAGCTAGAGAGCTAGAGCTATATAGATATTGATCATTAGATCTCCATCTTTCTTCCTCCATCAATAAATTCTCATATTTATCGTACACACAATCAATATGCTCGTTCTTCCTGCATCAGCGAGCATTGAAGGCAAAGAAAACTGAATCCGGCTGGCCCGTCCTGCGCCCAGCAGCCAGGAGCCATCGGCCCATGAATTCAAAATGAGAAGCTCAAGTGGCCCCAAAAATGTATTTTCAGCATTTTTATTTGCGCAAAATTAGCCCTGACACGCCCCCAACCAGACGAATACCGCCGCCGCCCACCTTTGCACGGCCTCCCTACTGCACAAAAAAAAAAAGAAAGGAAGAAAGTAGGAGCAGGGGCAACTGTCGTATTGCTGCTGCTGCTGCTGCTGCTGCTCCTGTTCAAATTCAATACAAAAGCGCAGCGCACTAGCCGCCATTTTGCCTTCACACAGATCATAAGACAAAAACAAAATGAAGGGGTAGCTGGGTAGGTAGGTAGAGGCGGGGGCTGGTGGCGAGGGTGGGCGTTGGTGCAAAGGAAAATGGAGCTAGGAGATTGGAGCTTGCTGAATGCCCTTGCAGACATGAAACAGTTCTACCGTGTATTCACGTTTCGTAGAGCGCCACACACAATTATGCGCCTCGTGCAACTCAATTTCATAACGATTGTGCCCCAAGGCGGCTACAGTGGAGCTGCGCTAAGTGAAACGATGCGCTGCTGATTGAATTGTAATGCGTTTAACGTGTTTTTTGTAAAGAAAATGTATATATATATATATATTGATATGAGTCGAAAAACTATTTGCAGATATGCTCAGAGCCACATTGAAGATGTTGAGTCTCGCTCTCTCTCTCTTTCCTCATTTGTTAAGATACTCTTTGTCTCTTTCTAAAACTAAGCACTAAATAGATTATTACATTTAATTTTAGATCACTTGATTCTTAATAAGTTATATATTATATGTATATATAGAGCATATAGTAAGCTCAAGATCTGGGTAAACATTCGTCATTTGATTTGGTTAGAGTGAGCTGTCTGCAATACTAAAATAAGATCAGTAGAGCTGATCTTGAAATATATGTATATAATATGTATACAATATACATACTATATTATATATATATTTACAATCATTTATGTTCATATTACAGCCTTGTTCCGTGCTTTTCAATCGAATTCCAATTGCTAATTTTTCAAATATATTTCACTCTGCCGATGCAGCAGCTTGAATGTACATGAGTATAATAACATATGTATATATGTATGTATATCTGATATATATATACATCAATATACACACACATATATATTTGCTATAAAAAATACATGCATATGCGGCATGGACCACGCCGGACACGGGCCAAGTTTTTCGGCTACCAAAAAGTCAAGCAAGCCAGCAAATTGGAAATTTTATGCTGTAGTTTTTCCGGGGCTCTTAAAATGGCTACGTGAGCGGGCGCTGGGCGCAAAAGGCTGTTGGCATGGGGGGCGTGGCAGTTGAGGGGCGGTTAGTTCTGCTCGTAATATAACGAAAATAACGAACTTTATGCCTTGTGCGATGTGCCTGTGTGTGTGTCTGAGTCTGTGTTTGTGTTTGTGTTTGTGTTTGTGTGCCGCAGATAAGCTGCAAAGGATGCTGATGCGCATGAAGGATGAGCACTTAGTCTGCCACGTCGCGGCCTTCCCTCTGCACTGGCCGAAAAATGGGGGAAGAAGAAGACAGAAAAAAATAAGTTTTCGCAATGGGATTTCGATAGTCGAAATGCACTTACTACTTATATTGCTTAACGATTTTTCGTTTTCCTTATATTTTCCAAGCTGCGTTTTTTTTCTAACGCGATGGGTAAAGAAATTAGTTTGCTTTAGCGATAAATTTATTGGGCTGTAAAGTACTAAACATAACTGTTAAGTGAGCTATACAAGCTATATTAAAGTAGAGAATTATAGGTTAAGTAACATATTGCTTAAGAAGAAACAACTGTTACTCTGGATTAATATACAGGTAGGTACTTTAGAAATGAAGCACTGTTAGATTTGCTGTTGCAGATGCTGTATACATAATGTTACTAAGAGAAGGAATGTAAACGATTTCGATGAGAGCTAGATAACTTAATAGAGTCCCAACTTCAAATGTAAACATAAGGAGAAAAACTTTTGATAATACTTGCAATTAAAAAATAGGTACCACTTGCGCTTTGTGTTCTTAACATGTAGTTAACATAGCCGCTCTGTTAACACTATGTAAATATTAAGAAGAGCTATTAATGAAGACTTTGGCAAGAGTGTTTAATAATCATGTCTAGAAAACTCTTAACAATCCTCTCTGGCTCTTATAACACTCTCGAAACGTGGCAAGCGTCTGCGTAAAGTCAAACAACTTGAGCGTCGAACGTATGCATGCTCGGAAACATGTGCTCGGCAATGTGAGCGAACATTCCATTGAAGTTTTGTGTATGTTGCGTTTGCTACGGCTGGGACTGACCGTCTGTTATGCTGGCTTGATTTGAGGCTTGCTTCGCTCTTGTTTGGTCTTGTTTGGTCTTGTTGCCCTGACGTTTGTTTATTCCTTTCGTTAGCCTTGTGTTTCTTATAAATTATTAAAAGCCCACCGAACTCTGGCCCATAAAGTTTCTGACTTTTCGACATTCAGCTGGTGGCTTTAAAGCGCCCGCCTGGCCACTGCTTTGCGATACTACCCAACCGTCATCGCAAAAAGAAAACACGGTTAAAAAAAAAAAGGGGAAAAGAAATAAACCCTTAAGACGAAGCTAGCATAACAAAAGGATTCGTTCTATTGAGACCTGGCTGTCGTTTGCGGCTGAGCACGGAGCCGTTGCTAAATTTAAAGGTGTTACATAAATATTTTATAGAATTTATCCGAATATACCTTGCCCCTCTACCTCTGATCTATGATTAATAAGGTGGGACCCAGGAGGAGCAGGAGCAGGAGCTGCCACGGGTTGTTTTTTATGATTGAGCAATGTTTCAATATTTGTTATCGATAAACGATAAAAATGTGCTAAAATATTCAAGTTAATCAGGCTGAACAAACGCTTTGCCATAAGCTTAGAGGTCATACGGTATACTTATGTAGTTCGAGCTGGGTCGGAACTTTTCTACGGTTTTGGGTGACTGAAGTTTGAAAATAATGAGAGAGGATAGTGAGAGACAGAGGGAGTGAGAAAGAGTAAGATATATAGAGAGAGAGCAAGTAAGTGATAGAGAGAGGGAGAGAGAGAGAGAAAGTAAGAGTGAGAGAGGAAGTGAGAGAGAGACAAAGTAAGTGAGAGGAGAGCAAGTACTTGATAGAGAGAGAGAGAGCAAGTAAGTGAGAGAGAAAGAGAGAGAGCAAGTAAGTGAGAGAGAGAGAGAGAGAGAGAGAGAGAGAGAGAGAGAGAGAGAGAGCAAGTAAGTGAGAGAGGGAGAGAGATACACCGAGAGCTGTAAATTTGAACTGATTTTAGTTTCATGTAACTTGCCTCATTTGAACAAGTTCATTTGAGATTTGGTTAGAGAACAAATATATTCATCTTCATTCAACTGAATTTCTGTTCTTGGAGTTAGTTCATGTGAAATATTTATTTTAGCGTGTACTTCTTAGAATGCCTTTGCGATCCACTATGTCTTTATATATATTTCAGCTGAACTAGTTCGTATATATTTGTCACATAATATAACTAGTTCCGATACACATTTGTATAATCTCAAAAGCCTACTTTAAGCTCTTGATTTGACAATCTCAAGAGTTGGCAATTGATCTAAATTCTTTGCCTTCAGCGAGTTCACATAAACTAGTTCATAGCAACTATTTGGATATATTTAGTAAATGCATCGCAGGAGGTTATACAAGCGTAGCGAGTTTTAATAACTACGTTAACTAATTTTACTTCACTCGAGCAAGTTCACATCGCTTTAGCCCACCTTAGCAAAACCACAAATTGAACTAGTTTTGCGTTTAGTGCCAAGTTATTGCTCCACTCCAGTGAGTTCAGTTTTGCTTAGAAAGCTGATTGGATTTAAGGCTTTGCCATTGACGTTAATGAATGCCCTTTAGTTCAGTTTGCAACAATTTTTGGAATGCCAAAAACTTGATAGTTCCTCCTATTCGTTTAGCTCAAAAATTTGTGAACTTTTGGGAATTCTGTCTGGCATTTCCAACCGAGTGGTAACACTTTATGCACTCTTGCCACATTTAAAGCTCTGGGGCTCAAGTCCTTTTTAGGGAAAACAAACCACAAAAACCAAACAAAAAACGAGAAATGACGAGACAACAACAACAACAACAACAACAACAACAACAAAATGGAAGAGCAAGAGAATAAACAAAACAAAACAAACCAAAAACAAATACGTACAAAATATTTGCCAGCATATTTTGTGCCACAGTGAAATACACAAAAGCCCCAAACTCTGGCCAGAGAGTGTGGCAATTGTATTAACAGAGTCTAAGCCAAATGCTCTTGGATGCAGCTCACAAATTGTTGGCCATGCTTCAATTCAAGCCAACAACAGCAAGCATTCAGATGCACGCAGCTAGCTATATGCAAAAAGTAGCTAAATTTAACTCTGGCTCTCGCTCGGCACCTACTTTGTTATTATCTTGCGCTTTGTTCGACGGCTCCTGCTTGCTGAAGATGTTGCCGCTGGCAAGAGCTAAAGCACCAGCAATAGCAACAACAACAGCCACTCCACAATGGACGTCACCGTTTCCTGTTCGCCCAGCTAACCAACTAGCCAACTAGCCAACTAGCCAAATAGCCAACATGCTACATACCCCCGCATGTAAACCCTCAAGCCTCAACCATCTATGGGGCAGCTTCCTGTGTTGCCTTGGATTTTTCATAAAGCTTTTGCATTTTGTATGCGATCCAAACGGAAGCAGCTGCGCGCAGCAGCAAACACAAAAACTAAACCGCATCCAAAAACAAAAACAAAAAACCCAAAATAAGACAAATAGCAATAAAACTGAGCAGTCACTGAGCAGTCACTGAACCACCATGAACCGCTCTGATCCTCCGTGAACCGTTGCGCATTCAAAAACGCAGCATGCATAGCGAACTAGCCTTCCGAAAAACCGAAAGCAAGCAAATAAAACTGCAGACTCTGAACATGAAGCTTTTGAAATAGTTTATAGCGAAATATCTATTTATATACAGAAAGTCGGTGTCTACACTGCGCCAAAAACTAGTTACATATGCACAGTAAGGGCAAGAAATAGACATGCTTTGCAAACATTTTATCGAAACATATATACATATATGCACTTATACTTATAATTTCTCAGTTACAAATTGTCATTCTCAGCTTAATTTTTTTTTATATCTGGCAACCATATTATGAAATCTGTTGCCTTGTATAAGCTGTCAATTGTATCTGTCATCTCAGAGCAAAGCAGCAAGGTTTTTTTTTCGTTTTCTTGCTGAAAGTTTGTTTTGCAATTTCTGTCAAAGTTATTCTCAAGTTAGTGAACGATTTTATTTCAAATTTCAATTTTCATAGCATATTCACAGGCAAACCTCATTTTATCGCTATCTGGATCTGGCAACGCTGTTGTGGTTAGCTTCTCTTTTTTAAGAATGTTGCTCAAGATAAAACTATGGCAAAAAGGATATTTTATAATTATATATAAATATTTGTATGCTTTTTATATTGTCTGTTTGGCTGTGTATTTTTTTTTAATATATATTATTTGGCATTTTTATGTAAAAATATTTAAAAGTAAATTTATTTCTTTTTGCTTTTAAATTTTTTTAGCATATTTTTTTTTATTATTTTCTATTGTTAGGTATTTTTATATTTATATAAATATTTGTGTGCTTTTTATGTTGTTTGTTTGGCTGTGTATTTGTTTTTAAATATTTATTATTTGGTATTTTTATGTAAAAATATTTTAAAACAAGTTTATTTCTTTTGGTTTTAAATTTTTTTTCAAATTTCCCATTAAAAATTGGAAATCGGGGTATAAGGGTTTTGTTGAAATGTGTGTAAAGAATATATATTCGTGATCAGGGCGACGAGCTGAGTCGATTTGGCCCTTTCCGTCTCTCTGTCCGTCCATCTGTTCGTCCGTCTGTTCGTCTGTACGTATGTATGAACGCGTCGATCTCAGAACATATGAGAGCTGGAGACTTCAACTGTTTTTCTAAATGTTCGTATATTGAGCGCGCATATCAAATTTATCACTAAAAAACGATAACTTATCCCGTTATTTTGTTATCGACGAAAAAGCTTATCGAAAACCAGTTATAAAATCTCCCACATCTTTAGGGCTAGAGTCTCTAAATTTTTTGTATAGATTCAGAACATTTTTATAGAATTTCGGTTTATCCACCCCTTCACCTCTACATTTGTTACAAATACATGCATTTAAATTTTGTTATCACGATATAAAAATTTCATGATAGTACATCGACAAATAAAGTTATTAAACAATTAAGTTCCCATAGTAAGCCCACACTGCAGCCTATCCGTGTGTCCGTGTGGTTGAGTGTTTGTGTTTCTTGTCAAGCAGAAAAACGTGAAGAATTGTTGAAATATAAGTTCCTGGAAAGGATCAGGGGATTTCGCAGTCGAGCAGTCTCGACTAGAGCTTTCTTACTTGTTTTGTAATGCATTTTATATGCTTGCGAAATAGTCTATAAGGAAATCGTATCGGAGAATTTGGTTCATTTTTTTTATAGGAAGGGAAGCCGATTTGCGGAGCATTTGGAGGTGCTGTCTGGGGGGGCTTAGGGCTTAGCTTGTGCGCTGTGGGTGGCCTTTGACGGGTGAAAATCAAAGTTTTGTTTTCGCAACTGATCCAAACGTAGGAGTATTGCAAAACCTTTGACTAACAACTTTGTCATATGCATTGTGTTTCTGATGTGTGTGTGAGTATGCATGGGCGTATATATATATGTGTGTGTGTTTGTGTGCGTTCTGCAAAACTGCTGCCTTTAGTTTAGAACATTTATTGCTTGCATTGTTGCGGCTGTTGTTGTTGCTGCTGCCTTTGGCGCTTGGCCATTGTTTGTTGTATTCGGGAATGTTCAATATACTCACTCACACAGCTTAACTGAGAGAGCGAGAGATAGATAGGGCGAGAACAAAGCAATATGAAGACAAAGAAGAAGAACAGGAAGCAGCAGCAACAGCAGCAGCAGAGATTTTTGTCGTGCTGCGATGATGCCCTTGGCAGTGAGAGGCAGGAGGCGAGAGGCTGGGCTTTGGTTTGGCTTGGCTTGGATTGGATTGGATTGGATTGGATATGAATGTATTAGTAGGGTATATAACATATAGATAGATATACATACATGGCCTCCGGTGTTGAAAAACATATTTTCAATTACATTGCCACCAACTTATGCAAATGCCAGCTCAAATGCCACAGAGAGAGAGTTTCTAGCTCCCTCCCTCCCCTTCCGTGTCTATCGCTTTTGGTTGCATAACAATTGCAATAACCACAGCTAGTTGGAAAATATTTGTGAGCGGAACAGCTGCAAAATGTATGAAAACATAGATACATATATATAAATACAAATGTATATATGTATATATGTATATATGAACATGTGTATACATATATATATATATATATGTCTTGAAGCTGCTTTACAGAATTTAACAAGTGCTTGTTAAATATGCATTGAAACATAATCAAGAAACCAAAATGCGTGTAAGCATTGAAGAAAAATGCAAGAGACGGAAGAGATCAAGAGAGAGAGAGAGGGGTGGAAAGTGAGACTGAGTGAGAGAGAAAGTGTTGGAAATAGCTGGACGAAGTGAGGGAATGATAGGGCGAGTGAAAGAGAGTGAAAGAGAGAGAGAGAGAGAGAGACTGAGGGAGAGTGGCAGAGAAAGCGACAGTGTATGACAGAAAGAGCGACGATAGAAATGTATTACGAGAGAGAGTGAGAAAGCAACAATGAGTATGAGAGAAAGTTAGAGAAATAGAGTGTGAGAGATTATATTCCCTACATGTTAATCATTATATACATATATAATCATACAAGTTGTATTTGCCCCATTTCTGTTCATGAGAATCGCAGAGTGGGGCGCTCATAACCAAATATCCTTTTACTAATCACATTTTAATTTTGCCTTTCTCTTTTTAGGTAAGTTCCCAACTGCATCTTATTATATTCTCAATCAAATGTAAGTGGCGCAAAGAAACTTTGTTTAAAATTTATCACATTTATCATGCGCACATCACGTTATCTTACACCTGTATTTATCTATATTTCAATGTGTATGAGGTCCTTTTACACAATTAGGATTACACAATTTGCTTTTGAGTAGCCAACAGGATAGAGAATCGCGCAATTAGCTCAGTTGACTGAAATATTAGAGTTGGCAAAGAAACGCGAATAAGCTAATTAAAGCTAAATTCGTCAAAAATGATGCATGTTCGGGCGGGTATGCTCAACTGAGCGATGTAAGTGAAATTTGTATTGGATACATTACAAATTTATGTACTCTAATGGGCCGTTGGTAGTACTGCCAAAATCCAAGATACCCTTTCTTTTCCATCAGCTATTGCTGGGTATCAAAAAGTGAAATTAGTCATTTTGGCAACGAACAGAGAATTGTATAAAATGTGTGGATGGGGTGAAAAGGAATGTATGCAAATATATGTGGGCTAGTGGCACTGGCTGAGCTTGTTGGCTGGGTGAGTGGGGGATGGCCGGCGGAGGGGGCAGTCAGAGAAGTGGCGGGGGTTGGCTGGTGACAGCGGCTGTTGCACATTTACCACCCACACACACATACACACACACACACACAGACATAGACTCGCAACGGTACTTGGCCAGCTCCATTGTATTTGCCATTGAACACGCACATTGAATGGGTGTTACTTGTGGCACGCTCTAGCCTTGTGTGTGTGTGAGTGTATGAGTGGCAGTGTGCACAATAAACTCTCCCTCACACACACACACACACTCACAAATATTCACACATAGCAACAGCTCGACATGTGCGGCAAATGGGCGAAAGGCGCTTTTGTTGCTGTAATTGTTGCCATCGAGCCCTGTTGAACAAAAGGTGACACGCATACACACACGCACACATGAACACACTCGCATGTCACACACACACACACACACACGTACAGCTTGGTCCCGCCTGCGTCAATATATTAAATTGCATACATATTAACGCCTAGATTGCTCCCGAGCTACCCGCAGAATTTCAAATAATCTTTCGCTCACTCGCCAGATCTCACTTTATGAGTTTCCCACCTTCTCTCTCTCTCTCTCTCTCTCTCTGTCACTCACTCTATCTCCCGCCCCCACATTCCATACGCACAAGCGTTCAATTAAGCTATGGAAATTCAATTTTTTTGATTTCTTCTTATTTGACGTGTGAAACTCGCATGCGAAATCGCGCTTGAATCAATTCAGCATGCGGCTCCCATCGATCATCTATTGTTTGCCGAGCATTTCATAGTTGGACGTTTTTGTCAATATTTAAGCACAGCTGGAGAATCTATCAGTCAAACAATCCGCAATCAAGCAGCTAATCAATTAAAATAAATTTCGAATTTTCGAGTGTGAAATTTTGGGAATGTGATTGAATGCATTTAAAAGGAGTATAAAAATATATTAAAAATATAGAAAATTTATTTTTATACTCACATATATTTGTACAATATTTCACATATATATAAATGTTTTTAGAGTATGTAGAAAATTGATTTTGCATGGCAACAAAAACAACAAATTTGCATTATGAACTCTGAAGTTGAACAACATGAAAATTTAGTTAGTTAAATCGAATCAACACTGTAATGAAGTTAACGAAAACGTATTGAAAATTAACTTGGAGCACAGCACATAGCACACACACACACACACACACACACATGCACACACATGCATGCTGTACATGCGCTTTGCCAGTTTGCGCCTTGCATGTTGATTCGTGACGCTTTTGTAGCAGCTGTATCGGCTGATAGGGGAGCGTAGGGGAGCGGCGGGGGCGGGGTAGAGGGTTTCACTACAATCTAAGTCTTTTTGAGTGCAGCTGAGCCTCAATTGTGGCGGCTGCGGCATGTTGTGCATGTAAGTCAACACACACTCGCGCGCATGTGTGTGTAAATAGAAAAATGAGGTCAATAACAGGTAGATTATCAAATAAGTATTTGGCGAGTGCCTCAGCTGTAACTGTGTGTGTGTGTGTGTGTGTGTGTGTATGGGTGGGTGGCAGCTTGGATTAGGTGTAGCATCAAGCAGTAAGGCAACATCATATTTGCAGCCAACACACACATTGAACTTGTGCTAGAAATCTACATTTTGTGGGCATGCTCAAGACGTCATCGGCTGTCTATCTATGTGTGTGTGTGTGTACGTGGGTGTACGTGTGTGTGTGAATATATTTGGGCGAGTGGCTAGGTTTATATTGCTAGCAATCAACGGCTTGTCTCTGTCGCCTCCACCCAACCACCCCCTCTTAAATACCTATGGCCCCATCTCCGGCCTCCTCTACGACGCGCCGCCTCCTCCCTCGCAGCATGCGTGAAGGTCAATTTATCGCCTAATGACGGCGAAGAATGACAGGCAAAGCAAAGCGTTTTCAAGCGTTCCGTGCAGCAAGCAGGCAGGCAGGCAAGCAAGCAAGCAGCATGCTTCATCATGCCACATACACATGCCGCACATGCCACACATGTGCCATGCTCTCTCGCATGCTGTTGGCTCCTCTTGCCCCGCCCCATCGCCCTGGAGCCACCGCATCGAGCGATGGCCGATTGGCCCTGGGATTTTGCGGTTCTCAGTTTGGAGTTTCGGTTTCTTTCTTCATTTTTGTTGATTTTCTTGTTGTTGTCATTGCTGCCCTTGTTATTGTTGTTGTTGTTGTTGTTGTTGTGGTTTTTGTTTCTGTTTCTGGGGCCTTTCGACAGCTTTCGATTTAAGTGGCAAGCAGACATCCATTTTGGCTATTTGGGCTCAAATTTAGCGCACATTTGGTTTGATTTATCTGCCTAATATGCTCCGCTTGGCAGGCGTGAGGGTGTGAGGAGAGAGTTAGGGCGAGTGCGAGAGAGAGAGAGAGAGAGAGAGAGAGAGAGAGTGGGAGAAAAGTATTTCGATGTGACTGCTGTTCGAAGAAATGCAATTATATTCGAGATTCGATTAGAGTACGGTTGGGTTGTTCATATATCTTACTTGGACGTATGTCTCGCCTCTACTTTGAGTGTATTCATTTAAATGAGTGCTTAAAGCTCTTCTACAGACAATTTATTGCGCCTAATTATAGCCATATATTCGTTTACATGAATATTAATATCTTCTATGTAGTGAGTATATTGAGCATAAGAGTGCATTCGCTTTGATTTAAGCAGATTCATGAGTGCTTGAGTATACTCATGAATGTATTTAGCAAAAGTTGTTTTTTCTTATAATTTTATATATAGAGATTTATATATGGAGATTTATATATGGAGATTTTAAAATAGTTTTTAAAGTATTCATTCGTATTCATTTTGAATCGTGAATAAATCTATTCAAAAAATTTTAAAATAAGAATTTTTTCTTGTTAAATCTGTAATAACTAAGAATAAGATATATTGTATTCATGAATGAATAAAATAAATGAATGTATTCATGAGTATATTCACTTATCAATAAACAAACCAATTAGAAATGGAATTGCAATTCGAATTGTAAGTGTGCCTGCCAATTGTATTTGACTTATTCAATTATTTGACTTATTCAATTATTCAGCTGTCACCAATATGAATACACTCATGCTAGCCAGATAGAGGTCTCATCTACCGGCAACCGCAAATTAACTTGTTAAAGCAACTGCATTGTAATAAACAGTTGCTGCTGCCAAGCTTTTCATTTGGCTACCCAATGCAGGCAGACTCAAAAGCAAACACAGACACACTCACACACACATATTCATGAATGTTGTTGGCATTCGCTTCACATGGCAGCAAACATAACCATAACCAAGTTAGCAACATCCTTGTTCCGGCTATAGAAATGCGTTAAAGCAAACTGAATTGCCATGGAATTTGGCTTTCACCCTTTTGTTTTTTCCCTTTTCTATTTTTTTTTTTTTTGTTGCCCTTTCCCATTTTGTTGTTGCTTGTTTGCGTTTGTTTTGTTGTGTGCCTGGACTAGGTGGGGGCTCTAAATAGCACCTGCTGACCGAATCAGAGACTGAATGAAGTCAGGCGCGGAGCAGCCCGAAGAAGTTCTGTGCTGCCAAATGCAAACAGAGTAAACTGACAGAGCAAACACTGCAAATTTCCAACCAAAAAAGAGATCGACAAGGTAGACAGAGTGAGAGCCGGGATGGCAGAGAGCGCAGAGGGTGAGAGCGAGAGGGAGCTAAAAAGAAAACTTATTGCTTGGCAAAGCGTGAAATGTTTACGAGCGAGTGACGATGGCGACTCAAGAGGCAGCCTCGTAAAAAGATTTGTGCTTCTGTGTGCCTAGCGCAAATCTTATCCTCTTTACTAACTTCCCATCAGAACTCGCTCTCTCTCGCTCTCCCTCTCTCTCTCTCTCTTGCTCTCTCCTTCTCTGTGCCCTGTATGCCCTGTGTGTCTGTGCCTCTGTCACTGCTATGCCCGTTCCCTTTCTATCTGCCACTCCAGCTGCCCCTCTTTCTATCTCTCTCTCTCTCTCTCTCTCTCTATCTCTCTGACTGCTTAATCGTTCTGTCTCTGTTGTGCTTAGCATTTTGCGCGCACTGTGCACAATTGTAAAGCAAATGTTATTAAGGATTTTCTATTATATAACAAAAAGGCGCACTAAAGACACGCACACACATACACACACGCACACACACACATTCTGAAAAGGAGATGGCGTTAGAGCAAAACGCAGAGACAGTCGCCATTATTTTGGGTTGAGACGCATTAAGCACTTGACATATACAGAGCTCGGCAGAGAACAGCAGCACACTGCGAGAACAGTTTGAGAAACATAATAGAAAATAATAGAAAATTAATAGAATAATCGATAGAACATAATGGGAATATATGTGTAAACATAAAGCTATATATTTGTATGTACCGAAAGCACTAGAAACAGAAACAGTTTCTAGCTAGAATTTTAGTCAAATTGTACAGTTCTATTTATAACATTTCAAATGAAATATGAACTTTAAATGTTTTTTAAAAATATTTATATTTTGCTTAGTTAATTATTTCATTCAATAAAAAAATAAAGAAAGTCACAGAACTTTAAACAACTAACTAATTTCTTAATACTTTTCTCGCAGTGTAAAATAGAAATTTAAATATTTCTGACATGAAATAAGTCGCAGAACTACAGAGTTGGCACTTGGAGTGTAAACTATTCAACGGGGCACCAGCTCAGTTTGAAGAATGATTCTAATTTGTTTTAGCTTACATAGAATATAGCTAAAATCTCAAAATATACTATAATTAAATAACAAATATTTCTATAAAATGAGAGAGTAATAGAAAAAAGCTTTGCATATTTTTTTAATCACGATATTTTGGTCTGTGTGTGTTTATGTGCATATAATTTATATAAACAGATCTTGAGCTATAGATATATATGGATATGTAAGTACCATATCTATGTTATGTATGTATGTATGTATATTTTATACATATATGGCTGCATCTTGGCAACATCATTATAAGCATGCGTGTTGGTTTTTACTTTTTGGTTGAGGACTTTCATCTGCTTAGGTTTTCAATGCCTGTCGCCAAGACTTGGACGATGACGCGTTTCAGTCATGTGTAAAATGTGTATGCGCGCGCGTGTGTGTGTGTGTTTGTATGTATATATGTATATGCTCAAGGTTCAGCTGTAAACATTAGTCAACTGAACCCAAAATGAGCGAGCAACAAAAGCAGCGCCATCGCAATGAATGAAGAAGCAAGCGAGTGGATGGCCAAGTGAATAAGTGAGTGGGTGAGTGTGAGTGTATGAATAAATAACTGAATGACTGACTCACTGAATGACTGACTCACTGACTGACTGACTGACTGACTGAATGTCTGACTGACGGCAGTGCATATTATTATATGCACCAGGCAGATCGCCTGAATGCACTTTTCTTTGCGTGCAAATGTTTTGATGCTCTTGAACACGGCAGGTGTGAGTGTGTGTGTGTGCGTGAGTGCAGGTGGTGTGAAGGTAGTGTTTTTATGTCTATGTGTTGTACAGTGGTATAGTTGACATAACATGTATCTCTGAAGATATTCGACATTAGTTTGCAAAGTCGAGCAAAGCATTTAGTTTAAGTTTTTAGTTTTTCACTTGTTTTGGTGAATTTATAATTTTTTATTATTATTTATTCAATGTAGGGTTTGTAAATAATCATAGAAATATTGCCATGAACATTTAGAATGTAGAAGTCTTTCTTAGAACAATATAATGAATATACTATATATATATATATATATATATATATATATATATATATATATGTACTACCAAGAAAATCATTAAATCAGTGGTTATATCAATTGCTCTTAAGCCTTTGGCTTATTCCATTATGTACGAAAAACTAGGAAAGAAATTTTATTCCCTATTGTATAGTAGTTCATTCAAAAAACTAAAAAACATTAGAAAAAAAATTAGAAAAAAATAGGATAATATTTAAGGTTTCTTTCTATTTCATAGTTACACAGTTACACACACACATTCATACATACATAAATGACAGTCATTGCCACTGTGCTGCAGCAAACAGCTTGTTACGAGCATGATTTTGTACCCTGAATACCCTAATTGAAAACGGAGAGGCAGGGTATAATGGTTTTGTGTAACAGAAAATAGCAACAGAACAGAAAACAGAAGAAATAGCTGAGCAGATCTTGCCAAGGTTGTGTGCACCTCTGTCTACAAAAACTATATAATTACTGTCACATTTGAAACATGCTTCGATAACTTATCGATAAAAATCGATAACTTGACCCATGAAGATGAATGTTTGTAAAAGCAGCTCTACTTAGAGGAGGGGGTATCCGTTAGGCGGGCTGCTTAGAGGTACCCTGGCCGTTGCTAGGCGGGCTGCCTAGAGGTCAGGGTATCTGCTAGTCGGGCATTGCTGACACTAAAGCACACTTGTTTGTGCTTTACAAATTTTTTTTATGTTTTTATTGCGCTGCTTTGGAACAATGTCAGCCATTTTGCTTGCTTTTGTGGCGCCGCTGCAGCAACCCAGTGGCGCCTCAAAGTATGCAAGGCAGCAGCAGCAGCAGCAGCAGCAGCAGCAGTGGCAGTGGCAACATCAGCTGCAGCTAACTGTGGCAGCTGAGCTGAAAGACAGGAGCAACTGGCACAGACGCAATGGCATGGCAGTTGGGGCTAAATGCGTATCGCATTCAGCCTGTGCAATTGGATGTAAGTGCGCCAAGTCGCTCGCTCACTCTCACTCGCTCTATCTGCTTGTGTTTGTGTGTGTGTGTGTGTCTGTGTCTGTGTTTGTGTTTGTGCCAAAGCGTTGCAGCGTATTGTCTGATTTACGCGCTCGCATTACGCATACGCCGCATCAGCCGCACTCAACACTTGAATTGATTATTTAACTTGCGGCTGCTGCAGGAGTATCTGAACAGCAGCTGCAGCTATTGCCGTTGCTTGCACTGTGATTGCCGTTGCAGCAAATACAGTGAAATCTACATGGGCGCACAGCGCTTATTGAACAAACTCTATGCCCAAGATTTTTTGGGTGTATTTTCAGAGCGAAATGCAAACGTTTGCATAGACAGAGAATATAGCTTAAGTATATTCTAAGAAATGCCAGACATTTGCCAAGAGATACAAATGAGCAAATTCCCAGAAAAGTTGTCCAACTTCTTAGCTTGCAGAGAATGAAACAAATGTGGGCATCGCAGTCAGTTCGTAACTGATTGCATAATGCCCGCTTATGTTCCACAAGCAGCTAAATGAATTATATAAACCAATTAGCCACGACCTCATAATGGGCGTTTCTATATAATTAATTGGTCTATTTGTGGCGCAATTCGAACTGCAAATCTGATTGATTATGATCTAGTTTTAGTATTTAGTATTCTAAATGTGGCACGTCCTGTAAAGGTACATAGCAATCTATGAATTGGGCAAACGAAAGGAGAGAGAGAGAGAATAGAGGGAAAGAGAAAGAGATATGTATTTACTGAAGTAATGTGTTTCATTTGAAGTAAACTGTAACTGTAACTGTAACTGTAACTGTAACTGTAACTGTAACTGTAACTGTAACTGTAACTGTAACTGTAACTGTAACTGTAACTGTAACTGTAACTGTAACTGTAACTGTAACTGTAACTGTAACTGTAACTGTAACTGTAACTGTAACTGTAACTGTAACTGTAACTGTAACTGTAACTGTAACTGTAACTGTAACTGTAACTGTAACTGTAACTGTAACTGTAACTGTAACTGTAACTGTAACTGTAACTGTAACTGTAACTGTAACTGTAACTGTAACTGTAACTGTAACTGTAACTGTAACTGTAACTGTAACTGTAACTGTAACTGTAACTGTAACTGTAACTGTAACTGTAACTGTAACTGTAACTGTAACTGTAACTGTAACTGTAACTGTAACTGTAACTGTAACTGTAACTGTAACTGTAACTGTAACTGTAACTGTAACTGTAACTGTAACTGTAACTGTAACTGTAACTGTAACTGTAACTGTAACTGTAACTGTAACTGTAACTGTAACTGTAACTGTAACTGTAACTGTTACTGTATCTTCTACTATTAATGCTGCTATTGTTATTGTAATTGTTGTTAAGAGTTAATGCCATGCAATCTCGTCGCGCAATTTGCTGCGCTCTGATTGAAAAGCGAAACTAGGAGGCAGCCAGGCAGCCAGGCAGTCGTCGCTGTTGGGTGCTCGTGTTTGCCCTTGCTATCTGGCAAGGCAGCCCACCAGCATATGCAGCTCCTTTGGGCGGCGCCCAGCTAAATTGCTTTCGAGTGTTGTTTGTTGTGCTTGAAGATTTACTGCTTTGTTGGTTTTCCATTTAATTTCTTTTCACATTAGACACGCGCACAGTCGCCTTGCTATCTTATGTGCGTGTGTGTCCAGCTTCCTTACATGCCCCCCCCCCCCCCCCCACACACACACACACACACACAGAGACACAGGCACTCTCTTTGACATTTTCAAATGTTAGTTAATGGCCCAGCCCGTTCGCTCGCCAAAAAGCTCATTATTATTATATAGCAGTTGGCTCCCAATTTCGGGCGCCGTCGCATACTGCACACAACTTTGCACGTGATTTATATGATGACATTGGAGCCCATTTGCAATTTATAGCCGATATATATACATATGCCTGTGGATAGACTACACCTGAGCGCGGTGCGCCTAGCCCACACTTTATTAGATTAATGTGGGCTTTCGGTTAAGCGCCTTAAACCCTGTTAGCGGCTCGCCAGCCAAGCAATTAGCAGCTAAGGCAATCGAAGACTCGAAATCTTGAATTGCTCTCGAAATATACATGCATAAATGTGCCTTTATCTGGCTGCCCCTCCATCGGCCCTTCTATTTGCATTACGGTTAGTCATTACATAATTGAAGAGTTGATATGAATTCAATAATTTGTGGGATTTGTTGTCTCTTATCTTGATGGCATGGAAATTATATAATTATTGCTTCATTATATAAGAAATTATGTAGCATTTGTCAGTGTGTGTGTGTGTGGGTGTGTGTGTCGAAACAGGAGTTAGAGAGAGATAGAGGGAGCAAAAGTAAACGAAGTGGAATAAGAGAGAGGAAGGGATAGATAAGGGTAGACGAGAAGGAGAGAGAAAAATTAAAGTAGATACAATAAAAATGGGAAGAGAGGGAGAGAGAAAAAGAGAAAGAGAGAAGAAAAAGAACTGGAGTGAGAGAGCAAGAGAGAGAGTGGAGAGAGAGAGACGAAGAGAGAGAGAGAGGACAGAGAAGAGGAAGAGCGTGGAGGAAGAAGAGAGATAACAAGAGATGGAGAGCGATCGAAAGAGAGGGAGAGAGAGATAGAGAGAGAGACTAAAGAGCGAAAGAGGGAGAAAGAGAGAGACTACAGATAGGGAGAGAGAGGGAGAAAGATAGGAAAACAGTGAGTGACAGTGGATTCAGAGAGGGGAGAGAGTGTGCAGAGAGAGTTGGGAAGTTGGCGAAAGAAGTAGAGAAATTAGAAGAAATGAAAGTAGAGAGACGGGAAATAAAGAGATAGAGAAAGAAAAAGAGATAGAGAAGGAGTGATAGATAGAGAGTGAGGGATGCATACAGAAGAAAGGAAAACTTGAAAGAGAAGGCGAGCGATATGGGGAGTTAAGGAAAAATGTGAAAGTGAATCAAAGAATGAATAAAAGAAAGAAAACAAAATACAAAGTACAAATCAAACTCTCGCGTCTATTCAAAACAAGACAGAGAGACAGAGCAGCCTTAAGTCGAGCACTCTTGTATCCGTCATTATGTAACCAGTCATGACGTAGCTATGCAAATTAATTGGTTTTCCTGCTCTGGCTTAGTTCACTATTCAATAAAATCATCAATCATATAAATGACTTTGAATTATTTTAATCTGCAATTTGCATTCTCTCTCTCTCTCTCTCTCTCTCTCTCTCCTATCTGTCTATTGAAATTTCCTTTTTCAGTTTTGCCATTTCACAGCAGCTCTACAGCAATTAAAGCTGGCTTTGTTCAGCAATCGTGCCTCGAACACTCTTATCAGTTTATCACTTGCAATTGCTTTGCTCCCTGTTTTGCAGTGCATTTTTCAGCTAGCTAACCTGATTGCCATTTCTCTTTGCTGTCTCTTTGCCGTGTCGCACTTATCACGGCTTTAATCGATGGCCAACACCTTGGGCAAACAACAAGTTGCCAGCTAGTCAGACAGCGGCAGCATCTAACCAACGCCTCTAGCACCACGTCAAACACCGCCTGCTAGCACCTCCTGCCAGCACCGCCTGCCGGCAGCGAGTCGGCCAACAGCTGTGGGGCATTTCGCCTGCAGAGTTGTCGTTGCTTCTCTGTTGTCATTTCGTTTCATGTTTCTTTTTTTTTTTTTTGTTTTTTTTTTGTGTTGCTTTTTTGTAAATTAGTTGCACGACAAAGTAAATAATTAAAAAAGTTACACAAATTACTTAAGAAGGCGTCGCTGTTGGCGGGCCACGCCCACGCAGACAGCTTTTTAGTCGAGGACCCCAGGCCCCGAGCCTGCTGCCTCGAATTAGGTCTCAAGCATAAAGCATTTTGTGGCATTTTTGTTTTGTGTTTTTTTTCTTTTTTTTTTTTTTTTTTGTTTTCTCTTGTGGCTGTAATTAAATGATGTTTATTAAACTCGCATTGTTGCTGCCTTTGATACGTTTTTGACGTTGTTGTTGTTGTTGTTGTTACTTGCATAAGCAAGCAAACAAATACTTAAACTCTCGACGTCATCAACAGCAGCATCGCTGCTGCGCACTTTGCGCACTTTAAGCGTGAATCAGTGTCTCACAAAACACTAACGACTAGCCAAATACCCTATACGAATATTTAGAATATAGAATTCAGGCATATTCAAATTTGTATTCACGTTTGCATATGATTTAGCTACCTATAAATCATAGACGAAACGAAGTATATAGCTATCAGTGTTGAAAAATGATTGTGTAGCTCTGTAGAGCTCCATTTGATACCTTAAATGGACATTTTTAGTCTGATAAATGAGTGCTTAATACTCGATAGTCATAGAGATAGTCAGCATGCCTACATACACAGTGTTGCATAAGGTTAGTCATGTCAGCATGCCTACATACACAGTGTTGCATAATATTAATGTAAATCAGTTGAGATGCATGTGTCAAAATATATTGTCATATTAATTTGTTACATTTACCAAAGACGGATATGGACTAATTAATCAGTGTTGGATAAGATATTAATAACATGTCTGTCATACCTAATAACTCTCATTTAAATGTATAAATCATTGAGTTATGTTCCAAGGCAATTTAATTGTTAGCCAGGAATTTACTAAATTCCAGTGTTGTATAACACCTGTTAAAGTCCTATATAGGAATATTCATGAACTTTCCATATTCAGACGGATCATAATCCGTCTTTCGTCAGTTAAGTGTTAAAATGTGAACACCAGTGTTGTCTAATGTCGCCAAAGCCTTTGAATCTATGTATAACCAGAACTGAACTCAAAAAAATAGAGCTAATATATACAACTGAATTTATATGTATATAAATAATGCCAAGGTATATTATAAATGCTCTATATATAAGCCAGTGTTGCCTAAGTTTATTGTATTGACCATGTCTATTAGTAACTCAATTACGTTGCCTGCTTAGTTTCAGCATTTAAATGACAAGACTTTAATTTAAGTTCATGCCAGCATGAGATAAGGCTAAGGCCACCAGTGTTGCAAAAGGCCAATTAAAGAGCGCGTAGACCAAATATGCTGACGCTTGTTTTAAAGGTCGCCAAAAGCTGACCGCATTGTTACATACCTTTTGCCAGTGTTGGCTAAGGGGAAAATGCCAGCATGCTAAAAAAAGAAAAACAACGAAAAAACGAAATCAAAGCGACAAAAACAACAACAACAACAACAACGACAACGAGACACACAAACCACAAAAATGCCGCCAATGACTTTGACTTGGCATTGTTGTTGGCTCTTCTCTCGCTCTCTCTCGCTTTCTGTTTCGCTCACTCCCTGTTGTTGTTGCTGCTGCTGCTGTCAAAGGCTTGCCAAAATTTACAACAACAACAACGAGAGGGACACGCCTAACGGGCTTTGGTTAGCGCAAAACGCCTAGCGAGGCAGGCGTAAAGGATACGCGTGAGGGGTGGTGGGGGGTTGGTTGGGGTTCGCTGTGGTCTGGGATCAGAATTGTTGTCTGCGTGTATTTGGGTTTTTCTTTTTTTTTTTTCGAGCACTGCCACGGGCACTGGCAACACATCCGCTTGCCCTTGCGGCACTTCCTGTCATTTCCTTCCGCTGGCACACACTTACCCTTCCAGCTGCCACATACACTTCAGCCTTCCTAGCCACCCTTAGCCCTCTATCACCTTCGCAGTTGCCCGCCCCCGCCTCCTCCGAAAAAGACGCATACCCAAACGCCAAACGCCGTCAGTTTATCTAACACGCACTCCAACTGCGCGTCTCTAATATGGCGCAACATTGTCTCCCCCACTGTATGTGTATGTGTGTGTGTGTGTGAGAGAGAGAGAGAGAGAAGCAACAATAACGACTTGCAGCAACAATAGCAAACAATAGGGAACAATGCGAAAAAGGCGGGCCCCATCAGCAGCAGCTCAGGCGAAGGGGAGGCTGTGGAGGGGGATGACATAGATCGAGCATAGATGCAAAAAAGGTTGCCCCAACAAGCAAAAAATACGTAAATTAACAAAACCTGCCGCCAATCATGACTGCGGGCCTGACTATGTCAAGTTCTCATTGTTGTTGTTGTTGTTGTTGCTGTTGCCTCTCGCTGTGTGTGCGAGTGACTAAGCATATTGGTAGCTGAAGCCAAAATACACTTACTTCACCTTGAGTAGCGCACAGGAAGTGAGCTTAAACGGGCTTTGCTCGAGGTTAAGGCAGAAGAAAAGAACTTGCCCTTAACTACAAATTTCGGTTGCGGCTTCAAAATCCACATATGAAAGGGGTAGATCGATGGGGAGAAAGATAAAGTAGATATGAGGAAAATGTGAGGAAAAGATGAATAATTTTGTAGAAGGATGGATAAGAAGATGAACAGAAAAAAGAATAGTTTCGATAGATAGAAGTATATATACAGGGCACTCCATATTCGAGTGACCCTTCTGGCAGCCCTATACCTTTCGACAAAGATCGGCACTATATGCCGTAGAGGCTCAAGGCGACCATTTGAGAGATATCATATTCAAAGAGTGACGACAACAAGTCTACTTGAACCAAATAATATGATTCTTATCGACATCAACATAATTATATTTGTCATTGACATGGGTCCGTCGAATGTGGGCAACCTTGTAGGGTTGCCAGATGGGTCACTCGAATATGGAGAGCCGTGTACATGTATATAGATAAATATTACTGGATAAATGGGTAGAAAGGAAAAAGGAATGAATGTTGGAAACTTACATAAGTGGAAAAGGAAATACAAGAAACGATTATGAAAAGGTAAACAAATTGTATCTCACTATCGATATATATAAAGATATCGCTGTATAGATATGTACATGGCAGATAGCTTGGATATCTCAAATTGTATGGATATGGATGGTTTAAGAAATAGAGAATGAGCAATTATTTGACTAGAAATTTAAAGTTAGATATATATCTAAATAGATCGATCGATAAATAAAGATAATGGCGACGAAAAAAGCCAAAAATTTATGAAGCTAGCCAGATTGATATATGGAGATACAGGTTGATTAACTGAATATGTATATGTATACGCATGTAGGTAGAGGTGTGTACCATATGATTATTCCATATATATAGAGAGAAATGAAATATATATAAATATACATTGAGAGAGAAGTAGATATCATTATTGAGCTCTATCATTTTAAAACTATAGATATAAAAATCTCATTAAATTTTAACTATGCTCCTTTAAATATGTATGTACCCAGAAACATATCTCTTAAATAGAGTTTGAATCATGTTTTTAACTCTGTTTAAACTTATTCTTTAATCTCACATGAATTGCAGTATTTTGCTGTGAGATGAACCTGAACTTCTCGAATTTGTTATCCAAGAATTTTCATTTTGCTTCATTTAGCATCTGATTATAATAAAAATAAATCATCCTATTACGCTCAGCACATGCTATTCTCTATTCTCTGCTCTCTGTTGAAGGCTCTTCTTTTTAAGTCTTCACTTATTTCCCTCTCTTCATGGTCAGGCATAGATATTTAGAAGAGACCTTCTATATCGCTCTATGCTGGCACATTTCTCACAACATTTTGCTGTTGCTGTTGTAAAGCTGCATAAAAAGTCCCTCGATAAGCTCACTCGATTAACTAAAACTGTTGTTGCATCGCCGCAACAAAGTGGATTTTGCGTACAAAGTGCAACAAGCTGCTGGTGTGAGAGAAAACAGAGGGAAAAACTCGCATTTGCCATGCAGCAACAAGCTAAATTGCCGCAAGCGATCAGCTGCACACACACACACACACACACACACACACACACACACTCAAACACCCAGAAAGGCGAAGCTGTTGCAACGTCAGCATTTTGTCACGCTCTGCAGTTGCCGGCAGTGCAAAGTGCTGTAGATTTGTATGTGCCACAAGCCCTTTTTGCGCTCTGTTAAATTTATAAATCATATCAAGTGTTGCCTTGACAAACAGCCAAAGCGTCATACTTTTTAGATAAGTTGCACAATTACCGCACAGAGCGTGGCAATTCCATCAGCTCAACTATTTGCTGTGAATAGAAGTTGCGCTCGACGTAGCTGTTGCATTTAAGGTTGCATTTCTTATTGATAACTTCAAGTTTCTCGCTAATTAAAGTTTCTCGTTTATGAAACTCTGAATATTTTTGCAAGTTCTGCAGTCGCCTTTTGCCTTTTGCCTTTTGCTTCTGCGTTTGGCCTATGTCAACTTGAGTGAAGCCATTTAAAGCTTCTCGCTTTATTGACAACTTCTTGTAGAGTTCAGTTAATTGGAGTTTCTCACCTAATGGCTAGGTTAGTAACTTTAATTGGAGTTTCTCACCTAATGGCTAGGGTAGTAACTCAACTTGGAGTTGAACTTTGCGAGTCTTTAACTTGCGTTTAATCATTTAAAGTTTCTCGCTTCATGCGTAGCTTGTTCGTTCTCGCTGGGTATATAAATAACTAACTAAATTAATGTTGCAAATGAATTCGACTTCTAACTAAAAAAGCTACAGTTGGAGATTTTTAGGTTCCCTTCTATATTCTCTGCATAGATAAGTTTCGATATATTTTTTCTCGAGTTTCAATCTACCTTTACTAGCGAAGTGTCTCACCTTTTAGATAAGTTGACAAGTTTAGACTTTAGCTTTCTGTCTCATAGAGATAGGCATATTTTTGAAACTTTCAACGTCTTGTTCAGCCCTGAATGGAAAGGTAAAGTAAATAAAGCAAGGGCACGCTGTGTGCTTCTTAGATAAGTTGTCTAACTGCATTTGATCAAAGAGCCAGCTTTGTTTTATCTCAAAGCGGTTGCGTTTAGTTACTAAGGGTATTTGAGTTGGCAACACTTGCTGGCATTTTCTCTTTTATGTGGTCTGCCTTTTGCTGTTCTGCTTCCTTTTCATTTTCATTCTCATTCTCATTCTCATTTTCATTTTGGTTTTCGTTCGTTTCGTTTCGTTCCTTTGTGTGCGCTGCTTTGACAGACGCCTCTCTAAACAAGCGTGCGAGCTCGCACGCACACAAAGGCAACGGGACTGAAAATTGAAAAGCAGACTTTGTGTGTGCGTGTGTGTGTGTGTGTGTGTGTACGTGGGCGATTGCGTGTGCAGGGAAATTAGTTCAGGCAATGGGGCGCATTTTTGAAATTCATAAACTCACCGGTTACGTGGGTTACCTCGCTTTGTGTTAAGCAGTCTTTATACATACATATATCTATATATACATGTGTGTGTGTGTGTGTGTGTAGGTCTTGTATTGTTGTATGCTAAGTATGTGTTAATATGTAGTTGACTCTGTGAACCAATTTAATTGGCCTGTCTGGCCCATCTCTGGCCTCTGTGTACCCAAAGGAGGCACACGAGCAAAACAGAAAAGCAACGCAAAAAAAAAGAACGAGCAGCAGAATGAGAAGAAAATTACTGAAAATGTAACCAAACAGAGCGCAATCAACTTCATGCCTATGAATTAATGACGCGCGCAACGCTGCGTATGAGTAATGCTCTACCCCTCTCTCTCTCTTTCTCACTCTCTCGCTGTCGAGAAAGTCCACATTTGCCTGGATGATGATTAAATACCCTTTGCAGACATAAGAGCGTTATATAGGAGCTTCACTTCCCACTGACTGCTCCCAAAGGAACCATATAATATAGTCGTCCAATTGGGTACGACTTTCGGTAGGTATGTCAGATGAGTGATACGTTAAGGAATTTGCGTTATTTTAGGGGCAACGCAAGGATGATAAATAGTCCAAGCAAATACCTTTGTGTTGAGTTTGAGATCATGATGTAATATACGATATAAGTGAGAGGAAAATTTTGTGTGTGTAGATCGAAAACTATTCAGTTGATATGGGATGTAGGGTTACGATAGCATTTTATGTACTTAGAGCTAAGATATAAGTGGGATACAATTTTTGGTATAGCTGAAAAAATATAAGATAGAGCTAAATGTTTGTATAGGTCGAGAAAACTTTACCTAGATATATATGGAGCTCTCTGGATGGAGCTACGATATTGATACGATATAATATTGTAGCCTTATATACTCCATCTACAGCTATGTCATTAATATGAGAGAACAAATATTCATTTAGAGAGTATTATTATATTTAAATATTCTCTACTTTCTATTCTATTCTTTATTCTCTACTTATATACAAAGCACTGGCTTAAGCTTTACAAAGGGTATTCACTGTAGCTGAATTGTGGTAAATGGTCTGGCAACGCCTTGACAAAGAGCACTAAGAAATTTCACATTTGCTCAGCAAAAAAAAAAGAGAGTGAAGAAAATTAACTGTGAAGTGCAGCTGGCAGGAAAAAGCCAATTAAGCAAATTGGAAAATGAACGCTAACCCGACTGCGCAATGCTCTACAATGCAGTGACAAAGACAAGCAAGGCCATAAAGGAAGAACAAATGGCTGATGAAAACTAAGAAATTCATTCAGCAATGGCTCTAAAACTGTAGCACTTGTTTGAGTTTTAAGCCATACAAGAAATAAATTAAAATAAATGTTGATATATTTTTCATTATTAATAAAGTGAATTGCTATGTAAATAGTTAAAGTTCAAGTTTATTTGAATACACTATATATATAGTATATTTGTACACTAAAACAATATACAAGTTTACGGCTAAATGCATTTAGCTATGCATCCAGTTGGCCTGGCTGGGAAGTTTTATTGATTTTGCAATTTCTATTTGCCATCTTAATTAGATTGAGCAATGCAATTATTTATTGTAAAATACGAGAGTTCATATTGAACAGGCAACAGGCAACCAATGATTCTTCCCCAACGACTTTTCCCGCCCCCATTAAGGTGCTGGAGTGGCGCGGGGTGTGGCCAATCGTTGGAATGTTCATAATCTTATTAGACATTTAATCAGCTCTTACCTAACCATTGAGTGTGCCCCACTGTAAATATATAAATATATATTCATACATATATATAGCTAACTGTATGTAACATTATATAAGGCATTGCTGCTATTGAAATTTGTATTCCATTGTTAAGCGAACTTTGCATAACTTAAAGCGCGATTTTTCTTACACAATTCGTAATATGATTGAAGTCGGGTTAACTGGCTATTAAATAGATACGTAAGTTGAGTATATATGTATATATATTGTACATATTCACTTACTGGAGTCGTTCTTCAACTGGAAAGGAACTGTATTGCATTTGCACTTAGTACATGATTCGCTCTGTGAAGTATATTCAGGTCTTATAGAATAAAAACTAACTTAAAAAGTACAACAAAAACAGCTGTAATATAGCTTATGATGAAGAGCTGCTTTAAAAATTGATTCGGAAGGGATTTCACTTCCAATTTGAATATTTTAGTAGCAGTAAAGCCATTTTTAATGTAATTTAATAATGATTTTATTATGGGATTTCATTCAATATGAAAGTCTATCCTTGTTATATATATATTATATGGAAATGTTATTTAGCTTATTTTATATGCATATAAATACATATATATATATATATATATATATATATATATATATATATATATATATATATATATATATATATATATATATATATATATATATATATATTCATGTATATATATTTAATTCAATATTTGCGCCATCAAGTTGTCACTCATTAAAAGATTTTTTACTTTAATCAAAGCTGAAATATTGCAATTTCAATTGAAATTGCTTTCCTTTGATCAACTGAAAAGCTGCCAATCAGTATTATAGTGCTTTATTCATATTGTAACTGAAGAGAAGGTATCGAGTGAGTGAGTGAGACGGGTAGAGTTAGTGTGACTGAGACAGAGCGAGATAGGGAGAGAGACTGTGCGAGCTTTCAATGCATGAAATTACATTCACACAAATATGCAATCATAATTGCATAATAAATACGTTGCAAACACTTCATTAATACTACACACATATGCTCTCATATACATAAATATATATATATATACATGTATATATATATATCACTATATATACATATATATCACTATAAGCTGTAAGCAAAAATGCAATTTTAAGCCTATAGAATTGGAACTCTCACACACACAGCTGATAAAAGTTTCCTCAGGTGATTGGCAAGCCCAGCAGACTTATAAGTAAATATGAATGTATAATTATATATTAAATATATGAATGCTTCCAGCACTTACTCAGACTTATGGAATTCCCCCGCATCTCCATCACTCGCGTTGTCCATCTCTACGAGGTCGCTTTCCATTGCAAATTTATTTGAATTGTGGAGCTCAGCTGTTTCGTTGTTTGAGAAAAAAAAAAAAAAAATCATGTTTTTCTCTCTGTGAATTTGTTGATGTTTTATTTCTGAATGTGCTGAGAATTCCCTTGCTCGCCATGCTTACTTAAATTGTATTGAATTGTCGCTGTAGAGACTGAGCTGGCATATCAGGGCTCTTTGAGAATGCTGTCATTTTGCAACACTGCGTGTGTTGAGCTGGGCTGAGCTGGTGGCGCTATGTTGACGCTGGCAATGAGTGAAAGAGGAGTAAAGCGAGGTAACGACAAACTGAGTGAATAGGAGAAACAGACTGAATGAGTGAAATTAGCTAGAACTGTTTTGCAGTAGTCAACGAAAGCAAAGAGAACAATGATTCGCAGTTGAGGAGGAATTAAATAAGCCTGCGCATATATATAAATTGATATATATTGTATAATCATCCGAGAGTCTCATTATCTATACTGAATCAGCCAGCCTGCTTCCTCTAAGCTCACTTTAATCAAAGGATCTTTGACGGACTATCAACTAGAAGGTATAGAAATTCATTATCCTTCTAGTCGTTAGCCATAGCCAGCATTGTCTTTATTAGCCACTAGTTAAATACGCCCATCCAGTGTCAATTTATCCATTCGAATATTGACATATGGCCAAAATGCCAAATCATAAATATATGTTTTATAATCAATTTACGCACAACGTTGCAAACATCATTTTCGAAATAATAAAAAAGGCTTGTGCCAAAATAAACTAAAATTTGCATAACTCTCTCTCTCTCTAACACACACACACACACACACACCTACATACAATTAAATAAACAGTTGTGCGTCTGTGTATGTGTGTGTGTTTACCCGTTTTCTGTTCTCTGTTTGCTTTAGCCAACGGAAATTTATTGATACACAGCGCATAAAAAACAAAACACATGAAATGGGAAAGGAACAGCAACAAAAAGTGTTGTCTAAGTGCTCTAATTGGCAATGCCCAACTTGTGAATACCCTGTACGCTGCGCGGTTATGCTGTTGATTATTAATCGATTTATCAGCGGCTATCGATCGCTTTAAGCTGAGGAGCAATATATGTACATGTAGAAATATGTGAAAGTTTGATTATAAAAATAAGTATTACTGGTAGTATTACTACTATTTGTATGAATAGTATTACTGGTAGTATTACTACTTTTTTAGGTAAAGTATTTTTGGTAGTATTTTTACTATTTGTATGAATAGTATTATTGGTAGTATTAGTACTATTTGTATGAATAGTATTATTGGTAGTATTACTACTTTTTTAGGTAAAGTATTTTTGGTAGTATTTTTACTATTTGTATGAATAGTATTATTGGTAATATTACTACTTTTTTAGGTAACGTATTACTGGTAATATTACTACTATTTGTATGAATAGTATTACTGGTAGTATTACTACTTTTTAGGTAAAGTATTAATGGTAATATTACTACTATTTGTATGAATAGTATTACTGGTAGCATTACTACTATTCTTATGAATAGTATTACAAGTGGTAGTACTACTATTATTAGGAAAAATATTACTGAAAGGTAGTATTACTACTTATGTTAAGTAAAGTATTACTGAAAGTATTACTACTATTTTTAGGAATAGTATTACAGGAAAGTATTACTATTTTTATGTAAAGTATTTCTACTATTTTTATAAATAGTATGTCAGGTAGTATTACTACTACTTTTAGGTAAGGTATTACTAAAAGTATTACTACTATTTTTATAAATAGCTGTATTCATAGTAATAGTAGTATATATATATTATAATCATCAGATTCGCAAATATAGCTACTTTTCATATGAGCAAAGTTGCACATACTGCATATACATTCTACCCATATATGTAGCGAAGCATGCCCTTTTGTGCATTGCATTTACAGGGTATAGACAAACAAAATATCAACAATAAAAAATACCTTCTGCAAAAAACTGTGGCAATATTTGGCTGTGCGAAACGGCGCACAGGTGAGTTCGCCCAAATATGGCTTCGCGGTGTGTGTAGATAGATGGACGGTGGGCGTTGGCGAGGGTGTGGAAGGCGTGGGCACGGGCGTGGCTAACGTTATTTTATGGCCAAGAGTCGTAATTGTGTGCGTTAAAGCATTTGTCAACAAAACGTTGGCAATTTAACAATTTGAGCTCCCAGCTCGCAGCTCCCAGCATTGACTTTCATCTCCTGCTTCGTTTTTTCCTGCTTTTCTTTTTATTTTTTATAGTTCTTGATTTTATTTACTATTTGTTCATGTGTTTAGCTAGTGCTCTGGGGTGGCTCCGGGTGGCTCCGGGTGCCAACTGTGAATTGTGCGCGCTGCTGTTGTTGTTGCTTAAGAAATTGGCTTTATTTTTATTGGCATTCAAGCAGGTGACTCGTTCTTGCTCTGCCACTTCACCTGCTCCTCCCCCCACACTCACGCTCGCACTCACCCGCCCCCTCTCTCGCTCTGTCTCGTTTTTGGATGTCGTCTCGTGTCGATTGCGACAACTTCGTTATGCTGTTTTATTTTGTCGTTGCCTGCTCCATGAAATATATAATATATATATATATATATATATTTATATATATATATTTATATATATGTATGCATGTGTGTGTGTGTGTATGTGTAAAAAAGCTTTATTTCCTCTCTCGCAGTTAAGTCTTTCCATTTTCATTTCCCGCTCGCTTCTTGGCCGGGCCGTGTGTATTTGCTCACGTAATTCCCTAATTAAATACTTAAATTGTAATTGCTTTCGAACATTTCATGACACCAGCTCTGCCACAGTAGCCCAGTTGCCGGCTGCTGCCTGCTGCCTGCTGTCTGTGCCGTTATGTGGCTCCAGCTCCAGCTCCAGCTTCAGTTCCCGCAGTGGCTACGGCTACGGCTCTGACTCTGGCTATGGTTGCGGCTCGGGCTGCGTCTCTGGCTACGGCTGCGACTCAACTTGGTCCGGGCATCATTAAAACGCGCACAGGTAGCACCAGGTAGCACACACACACACACACACACACACAGAGGCTGCCAGGGACATATGCTATATGGCTTGTTATACACATGGTATATACGTAGTTACATCTTAATGATGCAGTAGACACACACATCAACACATACACACACACTCACCCACACACACAGCCTCACCCACACACACAGGTACAGTCTGATGGAGTGTGTGTATTTTATATGGTTTCAGTTTACAGCGGCAAAGGAGAGTATAAAAAACATTCAAGCGCAAAGCAATAACTTTACTCTGCCACAGATTAAAGACTCTATATATAAGATATATAATCTTAATAGCTAAAATATATAGATGTAGTTATTTAGTACGATTAACACGGCTTATGGATTGACTGCGAAATATACATTCTTAGATGGATTTTCATATGATAAAGTAATATTACACACCTGACCATACAGGTGTGGCATAAGATATAGCAGATCATTTATCGATAACGATAAGCTGGTGTATGACATAATCAAGCTGTAGCGCATACTTAGACGGAATTGGGTGCTCACATAATGAACAACTGTAGCGATAACTAATCGATATAGTTGCAGCTGAGCTGCCTGGGCATTCACTTTCGATATGTATCGATATGTAAATCGATAGCTGTGTGCATTGCGAAAACTGTTTTTATAATATTTAACTAAAGTGTCATTGGCATTATCTCACCTGCTTTGTCTATCCCATTCCTTCTCTCTCCCTCCTTCTCTCTCCTGCTCTCTCTGTCGTTTTGCTTTGGCTTGCGATGCACGTTAAGCTATATAAGTCATCACTTTAATTTAATTGTGCGCAGCTAAGCTGGCCGCACTTACGACCTGCCGACACGCCCACCTCGCGTAACACGCCCCAATCACACACACACACGGCGATTGCACGTGGCTTTTGTATTGCACATATGTTGACCATGTTCCGGCCATGTTCTGGCCACGTTTTTATGTGCTTTTAAGTGCGCAATTAAAGGTCAATTGCAGTCGAAGGTGGCCCAGAAGTATGCTATAAACTCGCACAGACAAAACCCCTAACACACACACACACACACACATCGAAGTAGGCTTCTAATTGATATTTGAGCAGCTGGCCTGACATTCCCTAACTGTTTCACAGTCTGTAAGCATTTGTCGGCCGCGTAAGAACTCTTGGTAGCAAAAAATAAATAAACAAATCACAAAAAAACCAAAATAGAAACGAAAAAGAGGTGAAAAAATCCAGTTTTCATATAAATTCAAATTAGTACGAGTTACGTACCAACAAAGAAACATACATAGAGACACACTGGATGCGAATGAGAGCCATTATGTCTATACACATCCGCTTCAAGTTATTATGGTAGACCAAGCAATACAAGCGGACGACACTGAGATAGTTGGGAACGTTTACGAACCACCCAATTCAAGTAATAATCTAGTAGAACCTGAAAGCAATCTCTCCTACAATCCGAGTAGAGAGAAAGATCCCGAACCGGAGCCAAAAGAGGCGGATGTGCAGAGCTATGCAGAATCTGAGAAATCATCGAGCCCCAGCGGTGGGCGGGAACATGGACTAATTGTTCCGCCCACAACAGTTTATCCAAAGCACTTGCTGGAGTTCAAAGCGGGTCGCATGAATTTGATAGACAAGCAGGTGAAGCCCGATGTGCGGCATGGCACGATCTGTTTGCATTTGGATGCACAGCAAAATCTACATTTCTGCTGGAGAGACCGACATGCGAAATATCCAGAGCTGGACATTATCACTGTGCCGGGCCGTCTGGAGTTTCTGCATGTCGAGTCCTGTAAAACCGGCCGCATCTATGTGCTCAAATATAAAAATTCAATAGATCGATATTTTTTCTGGATGCAAGATCCGCACCACGAGCTCGACGCGAGCATCTGTTTGCGTGTCAATGATCTGCTTCAATATGGCGAGCCAAGGCCCGATACTAATTCGGAGAGCTCTCTCACTTAACAGTTTTACATACGGCCGATACTTTCAGCTAAATGATGCCATTTTACAACACACATTTGTTTACTTTGGTATGTTTTATAACACTGTCAGCTAATGGCATTTATAAACATTTATATGGAAATTTTCTGTGACACAAGTCTGCCAAACTTTCAATAAACTGTCCTGAAATTACCATTGGGCACTTGAAAAAATCGATAAACCGCTTCATGTTAAATATCGATAGCTATAAAGTGTATATGGGCTACTATTTAATCAAATTTGATTACTTAAATCTGTGCTGAAAAACTTAAGGCGAAACGTAGAAAGTTTTTGTTTGATGCATATTCGAAAAATGCAAGTCAGAACTTTTTGCCCATAGGAAAACTTTTTGAAGCTTCAACTACAAATTTCTTCTTTTTTTTGAGACAAAACAAAAGGGGAAAAAAAAAACATTTCTGTTGTCCTTAAAACTATGTTACAGAGACAAAGAGAGAGTGAGAGAGTAAAAAATTGCAATAACTGCCTGATAGCTCACTCACTCTGCCCCCCTCGCTGCTGTCCGCCAGCCTCGCCAAGCGCAAAAGAAGTTACGAAGATAAATGAGATGGCATAAGTTAGACGACAAGTCGAGCAGAGGACGTGCAAAGCAGCAACGGACTAAAAAAAATAAAACACTTAAAATTTATATAAAAGACACCAAATGGCAGCAAGAAAAAAAAAAAAAGAAGAAGAAGCGGAAGGGCATAGTAGCCGTTAAGATATCCCACATAAGGGAGAAAGAGCTATACATATATAATGTAAATCATCTCAAATTTGTTTGCCTAATTGTGAAATTCATTCGCTGTGGTTATAAGAAGTAAACATGCCAAGTTTTATATTTCTAGTTCTTACAGTGCCCCAGATCGATGGGTTGATATCTATATAGTTGGATTTCATACATCACTTACTGTCTCGCCACAGTTAAGTAGTGTTCACACCAAAAATTTTCTCGTTAGCTTTCATAGATCCCGATTTCGGTTAGACAACTCCTCGGAAACAATAGCTCTGAGTCTTACGACTGTTTTATAGGGTTTCATTTGCCACGATTTGCCTAGCTAGAGCTAAATTTCTTTAGTTTAAGCAGCAAAGGTCAGTCGTTCCAAATGATTTCTTGTTATCTTGTATAGATCGCGAGTACAATCGGCTCATTTTTGGTTGTTGGGAGACATTTTGGTACTCACTGCCTGTTAATATCTATAAAATGCTTCAGTTTCAGTTTCAAATGCCTCAAATACCAAATTCGCCATGTCTGACTCGTGTAGTTCTCGAGTTCAATGGGTCCCTGGAGGACTATCGGCAGCACCTGCTGCCACTGCCATTAGACATTGATGGCAATGCAGGGTATACGCATACAAAAAGGGAATTTCTGGTACTGAAATTGTAAAATAGTTGTAAAGTGCACGTAAGCCAAAGGGTTCTGGGCGTGGAGCGAGGTTAAGTGCGGCAGCAGGAGGCGTGGCATGCGCCCAGGCATGCGACAGCAGCTATGTAAAAAACAAAATTTTCCCTTTTTTTTTTTTTTTTTGTTTGGTGCATTTTTTGCCTGCATCATTTGCGCGCGCTTTTTGCGCTTTGCTTTCAATTGGTTTTTGGTTCTCGTTGTTGTTGGCTTTGCTTTTTTATTGTTTTCTTTTATATGGTGGCAAAATGAAACTAAGTGAGTGGAAGTTTTGAGTTGAGGTGGCCGGCAAAGGGGCTGGGGCTGGGGCTGGGGCGGGGCTGCTGGTGAAGTCGGAATTGTGATAAAAAACGTGCGCTGTCTAAAGTGCTGGAAAATGCGAAAATGCGCGCCAAACTAAACAAACAACAATTTTCGAGCATGCCAAAAAAGGAAAAGAGGGAGATGAGTCGAGTACGTTGAAATTGTTGCATAATGAAAGGGCATGAAGTGCACACACATAGACAGAGAAAGTGAGTGGGAGAAAGAGAGAGAGAGAGAGAGAGAGAGCGAGAGTGAAGGAGTATGATACACATGTGTGCGTGCATGTGTGTGTGTGTGTGGCTCATTGCCTTGGGGCGTTTTCTCTGTCATTTACAACTTTGGCAAATATAAACGCATTATTAGTTGTAATTGAGTGTGTGTGTGTGTGTGCCTATCTATCTCCCTCTCTCTCGCCCTCTCTCAATCTCAATATCTGTCTCTCTATCAATCCCCCTCTCTGAGGCTGAGCCTTGGCGAGTTCTGGCAATTGCCTTATGCTGCAAATATCTGCAGATATTTGAAGCGCTCAGCATTTTGGCCAAGTGCCAAATTTTGCAGCTGGGCCAATTTAGGCGCAATTGCATACAATGTGGGCGTGGCACTCAATCAATCAGCCCAGCCAGTCACGAGCTGCTGCTGTTGCAATAGCTCGAGCAAACGTTGGCTTAATTGTTTCTTTGACTACTTATTGACTCATTAAAATGAACTAGTTCTTGGGTGAATTGGAATTTCTCCACTTTGAACTAATTCAAATGACACGTGCTAGTAACTGTGTATTAGAATCGTGAACTTTTCTAGTGGCTTCTCTATTGATAGTTTTGCGCTACTTCTGCCTGCTATAGGTTGACTAAGCTGGAGTAATACTAGTAGTAGTACTTCTTCATGACATAGTAGTAGTCATAGTAGTAGGAATAATAATAGTAGTAGTAGTAGTGATAATAGTAGTATAGTAGTAGTAGTAGTAATAGTAGTAGGAATAATAATAGTAGTAGTAGTAATAGTACTAGGAATAATAATAGTAGTATAGTAGTAGTAGTAGTAATAATAGTAGTGTAGTAGTAGTAGTAATAATAGTAGTGTAGTAGTAGTATAGTGGTAGTAGTAGTAAGAGTAGTAGTAATAGTAGTAGTAGTGGTAGTAGTATTAAGAGTAGTAGTAATAGTAGTAGTAGTGGTAGTAGTAGTAAGAGTAGTAGTAATAGTAGTAGTAGTGGTAGTAGTAGTAAGAGTAGTAGTAATAGTAGTAGTAGTCGTAAGAGTAGTAATAATAGTAGTAGTAGTCGTAAGAGTAGTAATAAGAGTAGTAGTAATAGTAGTAGTAGTAATAGTACTAGGAATAATAATAGTAGTTTAGTAGTAGTAGTAATAATAGTAGTAGTAGTCGTAAGAGTAGTAATAAGAGTAGTAGTAATAGTAGTAGTAGTAATAGTACTAGGAATAATAATAGTAGTTTAGTAGTAGTAGTAATAATAGTAGTAGTAGTCGTAAGAGTAGTAGTAATAAGAGTAGTAGTAATAGTAGTAGTAGTAATAGTACTAGGAATAATAATAGTAGTTTAGTAGTAGTAGTAATAATAGTAGTAGTAGTCGTAAGAGTAGTAGTAATAGTAGTAGTAGTAATAGTACTAGGAATAATAATAGTAGTTTAGTAGTAGTAGTAATAATAGTAGTGTAGTAGTAGTATAGTGGTAGTAGTACTACTAATAATAATAGTAGTATAGTAGTAGTAGTAGTAATAATAGTAGTGTAGTAGTATTATAGTGGTAGTAGTAGTAAGAGTAGTAGTAATAGTAGTAGTGGTAGTCGTAAGAGTAGTAATAATAGTAGTAATAAGAGTAGTAGTAATAGTAGTAGTAGTAATAGTAGTAGTAGTAATAGTAGTAGTAGTCGTAAGAGTAGTAGTAATAGTAGTAATAGTCGTAAGAGTAGTAATAATAGTAGTATTAATAGTAGTAGTAGTAATAGTAGTAGTAGTCGTAAGAGTAGTAGTAGTCGTAAGAGTAGTAATAATAGTAGTAGTAATAATAGTAGTAGGAATTAATTAGTTGTCTTTTATAAGGCTTTTTATACCCTGAACCTAGCGATACTCGTGTATACCATACGCAGTACAAGCTTATCATATTTTTCGATGACTCATCCGATTTCTTTTTATTGAGAAAAATTGATAAATTGATTTTGTTTATTCAGCATAATTTTAATACTTTTCGACCTGGAGACCTCAGATTTACTGTGTATTAATATACCGATTTTGGATACCACGCCCCCTTCGCCACCAATTTGTAAAAAACGTACACATTTGAACATCATGACCACGTTCTGAAAGTTCCAAGATCTACTGACAAATATGCCCACATCAATAATATCTATAAATATACATATACATATACACATGCATATACATATACATATACATATACATATGCATATACATATACATATGCATATACATATACATATACATATACATATACATATACATATACATATACATATACATATACATATACATATACATATACATATACATATACATATACATATACATATACATATACATATACATATACATATACATATACATATACATATACATATACATATACATATACATATACATATACATATACATATACATATACATATACATATACATATACATATACATATACATATACATATACATATACATATACATATACATATACATATACATATACATATACATATACATATACATATACATATACATATACATATACATATACATATACATATACATATACATATACATATACATATACATATACATATACATATACATATACATATACATATACATATACATATACATATACATATACATATACATATACATATACATATACATATACATATACATATACATATACATATACATATACATATACATATACATATACATATACATATACATATACATATACATATACATATACATATACATATACATATACATATACATATACATATACATATACATATACATATACATATACATATACATATACATATACATATACATATACATATACATATACATATACATATATGTAATATCTAGTATATTTTTGATAAATGAACCAGTTCAATTTCCCAGCTCTGTTTGAGTGCTGCTCTTGCTGCTGGCCAATTCTTGTCTAGCTTTTTATTTTATTTATTTGTTTTTTTTTTTTATTCTGCTCGTTAGCAGAGCTTAATTTTAGCTGATTAGCAGCTGGATTCAACACTTGCATTCGAAATGCCTTTCTTAGCCTTTCACTCAGCTTCATTCGAGGCAAGGCTGCTCCTTTCGCTGCCCGTTGCCTTTTGTTCATATTCAATCGCAGTTGCGCCTGGCTCCGCCTCCTGCTGCCCCCGCTGAAAAGCAATTTGCTAAGCTGGCATTAGCCGAGCAGAGTCTAACACATAATGTGGCCAAAAATGAAGCACTCTCTCTATATGCAGCTTAATGCTCTTGCTACATACCAGAAATGTTGTATATGTACATTTGTAGTAGAAGATGTGCTATTAAAATTACTTAAAACCAGCCAACAATAAAAGGGGCTTGAAAGCAGCTTAAATATGCCGCTTATTGATGCTGAATACAGCAGCAACAGCAACAACAATTCCTGTGAAGGATATGTTGACACGACTCCTTAGCACGCAGCACACATACCCGCACCAGAGTCCTTGCCCGCCTCCTGCTCTGGCATTTGCCCCCTCTGATGCTGCTGCTGTTGGTGTTGCTGCTGCTGCTGCTGCTGTTGCTGTTATGTGTGTTGCATACTAATTTCAAAAATTTGCCATTACATTTGTAGTTCACACTGCGTCCTGTTCGCATTGCCACGCTGCCCCGGCCAGACTTGGCTCTGCCTGTTGGCCAACTCGCATTACTTGCAATTGGTACAAATGTAGTTTGGCTCTGTTTTCAGCTTGATTATCAACAGCAGCAATGGCAACGGCAACGGCAATGGCAGCAACACAAATCCAACAAATTGTTGGCATTTATTTCTAGTCAAAGGTGAGGCACAAGTGTCTTAACTACATATAACTTACACATATATATATATATATATACACACACACATATGGCTAGCTGTTGTTGCTCCTGCATTTGAAGATCAAAGTAAAATTTGCATACGCAATGCAAATAAAACTTTTTGGCCTATTTCACTCCTGCCAGCCCACCGCCTGGCCACTCAATCTATGCTCTCCTCCGCCTGCTCCCCTCCCGCGCCTCTCGTGTTCGCTTTGCCAGCAAGTTCTTTTCGCCCTTGAGTTAATTGCCAAGTATTTGAGTTGGCAACATAACTAAAGAACTTGCAAGAGAAAATAAATTAAGAAATTTTATTTCAATTCCACATGAAGAAGAAGAAGATGATGATGATGATGATGTAACATGGGAACGTGTGATAAATAAAATCTTAATTACGGCCTGTTGAGTTGCATGATAATAGTTACGGTTTAATTGGCGAAGACTTTTTATAAAAACTGCAGTGCTCGTTCGGCACTTGGGAGGTGGTGGAGACTCGCATTGTGGGGGGAAATATGAAACAAATTGCGTAATGCAACCAGTGAAGCATTTGAGAATATGTGCAAGAATATCAAGAACTCACCTTCAAATTAGGGATCGAATTGGGAAACCGGAAGTGGGGTGGTAAAAGACGTAGATGAATGGCATAGGGCAGCCAGTGCTTACTGGAATAAGAGAAGATTTATGGGAATTGCACTGAAAATTCACTAATGGGTGAACTCCCAGATAGGATAGAGAAAATCGAAAATAAGTTGGGTATGGGACATTTGAGATGATGAAAAGAGTTGAGAAAGATGATATTGAAGAGAGCATAAAGAGTTTGTAGAAGACAGAGAAAACTATTGAAAAGACATAAGAAGTAGATGGATAGGAAGAGGCAGATAGAGCGAGACGGTGAAAGAAGAACAAAGAGTGAATGATGGAGATAGAAAGAGTGAGAGAGAGAGAGACTTAAAAAGAAATGAGTTAGATATGGAATAACATCAGAGAAAAGTATGGTATTCTAGATATAGATGGAAGGAGAGGAAGAGCTGGATAGACCGAGGCGGTGAAAGAAGAACAAAGAGTAAATGATGGAGAAAGAAAAAGAGAGAGAGTGAGAGAGAGAGAGTGAGAGAGAGAGAGAGTGAGAGAGAGAGAGAGAGAAGAGAGAGAGAGAAAGAGAGAGACTTGGAAAAAATGAGTTAGATATAGAATAACATCAGAGAAAATATAGTATTATATAATATTCGATAACGTCACTTGAGGTGGGAGACACACACAGAGAGAGAGAAGAGAGAATGAGAGAGAGAGAGAGAGAGAGAGAGAGAGAGAGAGAGAGAGAGAGAGAGAGAGAGAGAGAGAGAGAGAGAAAGGCCAATAAAAGTAGAGATATCGATAGACAGATGAGAAATGCTATATACAAATTTATATAGTACAGCAAGAAAATCAATCGAGCAGAAGAGAATATTTTTGAGGTGGAGACTAAGGGAACATAAGCCTGAGCGGTCACGTGCTTGGCAATGGGGGCGAGCACGCTCGTCAGGTGGAGCGAAAAATGAAATGCATGACAGACTTTCTAATGCCCGCATTACAAAAGCTAAGAGGTCTTTGAGGCAAAGTATTTCAGCTGCGCTCAAGAGACCTGTGCAGGGCTTAACGCCGCTACGGAAACCTTTAAATTTGTCAGCCTTAGGCACACGCACAGACACCCACACACACACACACACACACACACATACATAAAGGCAATGCTAAGCGCATGTCATAATTGTCAATGTCAAGTGCGCTTTGGTTGCCCAGGAGCTTAGGGCAGGCCCCAAGACGACAACTGACCCCAGCTGGGCAGAGCGACAAATTAAACATATACGTATGTATATAAAAATCGGTGTACAGTATATATGTATGTATATATGCGTATATTAAATCTAGTTTCCGGCAAGCGGAAGTGCGCCATCTTTAAAGGCAATAAGAGGGCGAGAGCAAAATGATTTTTGATTTGTTAGCCAATGGACTTGACATTGTCGCATAGAGGAAATGTCAGAAGCCGCTCAGCATGTCAGATATAGATACTGGGATAGGGAAAGAGACAGAGACAGAGAGAGAAAGAGAGAGAGATGGAGAGAGAGAGAGAGAGATAGAGAGAGACTTGAGCAAACATTTGTAGCAGCAGCCATGTCAGACATGTGTGTGTGTGCATGGGCTGGAGCTGTCATTGCAGGCGCCGCAAAGTATGCAATTGCTGCAAAAACAGTTTGCCAAAAAGGCCAAACGTCGGACTGGCGTCCTGTTGCCTGTCGCCTGTCGCCTTGTACTATCCATTACCAGCCATTGCTCTGCCCCGCACCGCCTTGCCTTCGCGTTGCCTTTGGGCCTGGCCACAGCGCTCATCCGCATCCGTATCCTGGCCTAGTTCGCATTTAAGCATTGCGCCGGGCAATAATTCAGGCGTCCGGGCGCAAAGTCGCATAAAAATCAAATAAAAGTGCCAAAAAAAAAAAAAAAAGAAAAAAAAGAAAAGAAAAACATGCAGAAAATTGCTCTGTGCAAATGTACAATCATAAAACGTTAGCTTCTAGCTAGCTCTCATTACTTCACACTCTCCTCTTCTTCGCTCGCGCTCTCGCTTTCCCTCTTTCTCTCTCTAATAGATAAGCGAGGCAAAGTTAACCCAGTTGCTGGCTTTTTGGCGCAATGAATAAATTCTCGCTTAGTTTTTGTGTCGCATTTTTCAATTCTCAGCTCTCAGCTGCAGTTGAGTTCAAGGCGCTATGAAAATTTATTCGCATGGACTGCACAAGCTCCGCAACAACAATCAAATATATTGAGCAACGGAGCAATTGTTGTGAATGTACATATATTTAGTATATTCCTGTTGTCTATTAGTATTAAAGTATATTTTGTAACTCTTATAATCTCAGAGTTTCATTTAGTTAGCTCCAGAGAAAAACTGAATCAATGTGCTTAGAGCACTCACTCCAGCGCCTTAGCTCCTCTATTTGACAACTTTCGAGTAAGAAACAGAAATAGTTAGGCAAACATAACAAATGATATTGCTGGCTAACGTTGCTTTTGCCAGGACTAAAATTGATAAACGTAATTAATTAAAATTCGGAAGTGTGCGAAAGCAAACGAAACGAAATGAAACGCAACGCGCTGCTCGCCATTGAGTTGGCACTAAAGTTGATTCCATATTTCACGGCATTCGGGATTATGGATTATGACAGGCAACAAACGTGCCAGCCAGCAGCAGCAGGAGCAGCAAGAGTAGCCAGGGGACTAGCCAAACAAATCCCAACAAATAGGGTGACCAAGTGTGGGCAAGACTCAGCTTAACTCTAGCGGCGAAAAAAAAAAAAAAACAAAATACAAAAAAATACAAAAAAAAAAGAGCGCTAAGTAGAGAAAAAATGTGAAAAAAAGAATGAAATTTAAAGTTATGGGAGCAAAGTTTGTGGAAAATATTTTATGCCAGGATAATAAATCAGTTTGGTTTTAGTTTATGCTTTCATTTGTTTCAACTTTTCTTAAAATATGAGCTTAATTGTAGGAACTCTATGTAATTCTCAATTGGCCAAACAAATGGAAGAAGGCAAAAAAAAATTAGTGCGAGAGAGAGAAAAGGAGAGAAAGTGAGCTAGTGTGCGAGTGAGATGGACAAGGGGCGTGCTGTGGATTCACAGTTTTTATTATTTAATCTCATTCAGAGTGTAATTAATGCATCGCTAATAAGCGAAAGTAAGACAAAGTGAAACAGATTGCATTGAATAAAATTAAAATATCGTTGCCTAGCTGCAAAGCTGTAGTAGATATAATTTTATAGCTGTTTTCGATAAGGGTTTTAATCGATAAAAACTCAGGTCTCTAGCTCTTCTTGCTTCCGAGAGCGACGCGTTCAAACATTGGACAGAGGAACGGACGGATCGACTAAGCTCGTCTCCCTGATTAAGAATATATAAACTTTCGGCCTGTTACAAATAAGAAAAATCGTAGTTATTTATCGATAGATCAGTATTATCGATCATTCCACAAACAGAAATACCTCCTGCATTAACTAAAACTTTTTTCTTATGAATAACACAATTGTATTACCAGCATACTAGGCTTAAGGGCCTCAGCAGGATGAGGTGGATGAAGGCATGAGGCGGGGATGTGTGACTGAGGCAGGCAAAAGGTGCTTGGGAGCGGTTGGGGCATGTGTTGGGCATGACACAGGTGCATTTAACAAATTAAAATAGTGAGCAGACCGACGCAATTGCGACGATAATAAAGCTGATGATGCCATTGGGTCTGCATGGGGCTCTGCTCATGATGATGGCGATGATGATACTGCTGATGATGAGCTGCAGGTTGGTTGCAGCTCGTGTTTGTTATTGTTGCTGTCGTAAATGAGCAGAGCTGAATTGCAATTCAAGCCAGAACTGACACGCACAAAAGGATATATAACATTTACTAATAAATTTCATATTTATGTACGGACATTGCCGACGACCGCAGGGCCAGAGCGAGATCAGGGCGAACGGTGGAGCTGTGACCCGGACTCGGACACGGACACGGACACGGATATGGAGACGGACGCAGACCCGGAACCCAAAGAGCGCTGAAAATCAACGTGAAATTGCAGCGGGCTATATGCGAGCGTGTGTGTGGCGTGTGTGTGTGTGTGCGTGGGCGTAGCAATGGGACAAAACAGTGCGGTTGGCAATGCAAACAGCAGGGCTGGCCAAATGGAGAAGCAGCAGAGCCGCTTGAAATCACAGCAGGACATAAAAAGGATGCGTGGCAATAAAAATAAGCGAAAGCAAACAAACAAACAAACACAGAGACAGGCAGGCAGGCAGACGGACGGACTGATTCAGTGACTGGATGCAGGACACAGCAGCACGCACAGTAAAGGACGAAGGCGTACGCAAGGGCGTGGGCGTGGGCATGGGCGAGGGGCAGACGGTGCCAGGGACAGGTCACAATTTGCTGTCTGGCTGGAGTGCATTGCTCTGCGAGTCGCTGCCAGTGCACCAGGATGGGGATGGGAACGGGGATGGGCCTGTGTCGTTGGGGAGCAAATATAAATATTCTTCAGCGCACACAAGTCAATTAGTTTAAAGCAAAAAGGAATTCCAAGCGTATCACAATATCCAGTTTTCCTGATATCCATTTGACTCATATATGCAACTATATAAATATATATATATATATATATATATATATATATATATATATATATATATATGTATATGTATATATTTATGTAGGGAGTGGACAAACTGTTTGTCCGACTGATTGCTCATCGAAAGGCAGCACTCAATCAGTTATATACTATATATCCCAATGAAAGCACACATTCAAAATATGTGAAAAAACTCAGGTTGGCTGGGAAGAAATTTTAAAATATTTCTTGTATATTTTAAAGATTTATAGAGTGACAAAAAATCTCTAAAATTGTATTTAATTTGTTGCAATATATTAAACAATTTCTAGAATTTCCTAAAAGTTTCCAGACTTAATTTTATTCAATTTTGTAGCTTGCGAAATTCTTTGAATATTATAAAAAAAAATTGTTGTTGTTGTTGGAGTTACAAAAAATTCTAGGAAAATTAAAAAGTTTGCTTTCGATTAGCTGAAATTGAACGAAATATTAAATTATTCTCAATATAAAATCTGAAAATATATACAGTAGCCAAACGCGAATATTTACATAGAATATTTACCATCATCGTAATATGCATATGCAAATCGAAATGGGAATCGGACTAATTTAAAGTCCAGCAAATAGCTGCAGCGAGAAAGAGAGTAAAACAATAATTGGAAACGACAAAATGAAACCGAATCGAAAATGATTTCATTTCAAATATAAATTATCTGATTTGACACAATAATAATTATAATGCGATGGGTATAGAGATCAGACACGTCCACTCACACACACACACACACACACACACCTCCCCACACACGTGCAATTGCATTAAATTTGCGGTCGTTATGCATATGTATCACGTTTTACATATCAGCGCAAATTATCCATAAACGTTTCCAATAAAACTCGAAGTGATAAATATTAAATTACATTCTTATCATTTCGAATTGTAATTCAATTAGAATTATACGCTAACTGGCTAAATGGTTCGTATAAGCCACATATTTAATCAACTTAATGGCTAGAAGGGACCAAGCAAAGCCTTAGATCTAAGCTCTTTAGTGTAGTAACTATTCGTAGTCATAGCTGGCTCTTTCTATTCATCAACTTTGCTTCAAAATTGCTCCAATGTCTACGCTTTTTATGATATCTGTAAGTAACACTAATTCTCCAATTATGCATACAATTAACTTTATTTATAGCCTCTCCCACCTTCGCGCAACCATTGCTTTATATCGTAATCGTTTAGTCGAGTACTCCCCAGCACCGTCATTCTCTTTGCTCAGGCTTTGCTTAGAGCTCTGCTTCAGGGCATCTTCCAGTCGTGTACTTCCCAGCACCGTCATCCTCTTTGCTTTCAAATGCAGTTCTACTTCCGTGCATCTTCCAGTCGTGTACTCCCCAGCACCGTCATCCTCTTTGCTCAGGCTTTGCTTTAAAAGTGCAGCGCTGCACCCGGATATCTTCTAGTCGTGTACTCCCCATTCTCTTTGCTCAGGCTTTGCTTCCAGATACAGCTCTACTTCAGGGTATCTTCTCACCATGTACTCCCAAGCACCGTTCTTCTATTACTCAGGCAGTTCTACTACAGCGTATCTCCTAGTCGTATACTGCCCTGCACTGTGACTCCTTTTTTTTTAATTGAAATATTGTTTAATATTAATTTATTACAGTTCCTCCCCTAGTAATTTGATGCTATTAAATGTGACAGCTGTAAAGTGTTGGCGATTGTCCAAACTCATAATGAGCGGAGCAAATATTGAAATTACAAATAAAAAGCGAATTAAAGCAAATAAAACATAGCTGTGAATGTGCTGATGTCGTTCAGTTTGTTTAATTTTGCAGTAAATTAAAATCGGAAAGCATAAAATATATATATTATATATATATATATATATATATATATATATATATATATATATATGTATATAAATATATATATAGAATTAATGAATTCAACGATTTCGTAATTTGTTGACATAGTCCAAAGACAACTTCAAATGCTTTTTTTTTATATATGTATATATATTATTAAATTTCATGTGCTATCATGAATACCAAAAATAATTGTTATATGGATATTATTTACAGTCAATTATGTAAGAACAGAAGCCTAATTTGTTTCAATTAAAGAGCGACATCAAATTGTTGAAATTCGCTAATAGTTTTGCTATAATTAAAGTTTACTAAATCCCAAAAAAAGGTATAAAATCGAAATTAAATTGAGCTAGGAAATTAATCCAGAAACCATTAAAAATCGTTCAAGTTTCGTGTAAAGTTTTCGAGAGTCTAAAGCAAACGGAATTTTGGTACTTTGAGGGTTTCTTGAAATTGTATGCAAAAATTGTGATACGCTTTACATAATATTTAAAGTTGAGTTTTATTAATGCAAATTTCAGTTTCAATGACAAATAATTGTGGCTTTAATGGGTTTTTTTTTTTTTTTTTTTTTATAATATGAAATGTATAAGAAATGCGCTTAGTCTATATGTAGATAAATATGATTGTGATTGAAATATGAATTTAATTGGCATTCTATGTGATCAAATGAGCATATTAGACATTTTTATACACATACACGTAAGTAAAATGAGTATATTGGCTTGATCTGTCCTGCCTGCCTGTCCATTGGCCTTAGCATAGCAATTGGAGTGTTGAAATTTGGAATGTATACACGCGTTGACAACACAAGCTGACATATTTACGCCCATTGGGGGCGTGGTAAATTGTAAAATTTCTGGCAGCGCAAGGGCCATGAATGAGTATTCTGTGGTCGCTAACGCCCGACTGCAAAGTTCCTTCTTGTTGAAATGAAACCCAAACTAATTTAGTTGAAGTCTTAAAAAAATGAATAAATATATAGATTTATTTGTATAGATATCACTTTATCTTCGACTAGCCCACACACATAGCAGCGTTATAATCTCTTGTGGTCCGATTGAAGGCATAAATTGTGCGCACAGCTGCTCATTAAGTCGTCGTTGGATTTGCTTGGTTTGTAATGCCTAAATGCGCTTCCTCAATCCGCAATAATTATCTAAGCATATTAATATAACTGTTTATTTGTGTGCTTATCAGCCAAATGTTGCCACTCCTGTGTGAAGTCAGTCGATTGGGCAGCTGCAATTACTGGGAAAGGGTTAACCTCCCTTCATTCTAAATAGTAATTATATCTGCTCTCAGTTGACCTCACAATTTGCACGCAATTTGCCAGGCAGACATATATTCCACATTCGTCAAATGTGTTTCAATTATTAATTGAGGCAATGATACACACACAGATGGAGATAGAGTGGGCATGTGTGTGCATGTGTGTGTGTGTTTGCCTAGGCAACAAAATTGGCTTTGCTCGAGCAGCGCTGGACAAACTAACCGAGTCTGTCAGCTCTGCGCAAGTGGAGAGCAGGGTTGCCAAGTGTTTGCAATAGCCAAACTTAAGTGCTAAGCACTTGACATTTCACGCTTCATAGCAATATCAATGGCAATGTCAATCGAGTCCGCAAATTCCCAATGCCCATGCTGACTATTTACTTATTTTCGGTATTCGGCTTGGGACTCTGAGCAGATTCTTGATTAAACATTTGTGTTATGATATAAATACTGCCATCTCTCTCTCTCTCTCTCTCTCTCTGCCTGTATCTGTGTGTATGCTTAGTGTAGGTGTAGTTACAATTCGCTTTGATTGCTATTTACTGCCTGACTGCATCCTTTTAGCCTTGCAGTTTTGATCCTGTAATAGAATATTTAATTTTAATTACAAACATTTGATTTCCCACTTCAGCCAGCGCTGTCGCCAACGCTACTCTATGGCAACCGAGAGACAGATAGAGAGAGAAGGAGTGCTAGAGGGGGATGGCAGTTGACTTTAAAAATGCATGACATATGTCGCTCTCGCCATACAGAGAATTTGCGCTGAATGGCAGGCGAATTGAATGCGTGTCTGGCTGAATGCAGGCATAAGCCCGCCCAAGTTGTGGAACTAAGCGTGACGGCGATGGCGATGCCGACGTCGACGTCGACGTCGAGACGACAAGACCAAGTACTATATAACGCCTTTGTTAATGCCCAGACTGGAGCCCTGACAGCGTCTTGAGTCCTTGCAACGAGGGTCTCCTTACAGCGCTGAGAGGGCACGCACTACGCAGACAACATTTAAAGCAATTTCCTATTATAATTCGTAATCAGTTTACGGTTGCAAAAACAATTTAAGGTGCTGCCTAGCTAAATGAAGTTGAAATTTGTCTGTCGTCATTGAGGTCTTAACTTGTGCCACCATATTGTGTCTAGCGATATGTTGCGTTTATCGATAGCTGAGGAAAATGTTGGCAAGATTTGATATCTCAAACAGCTACTAAGCTGTGGAGTATTTCTGAAAATGTACCAAGCGCACTCTGTGTGCCTAACGACCGATAGCTTGTAGCAGGTGAATGCACAAGGAATGTCTGCCTATCGATAGTGCTATATATGTTTATATATTATTTGTTTATAACAAATAATGTCTAAGAACTGTGTGGATATGTACTTATCGATCAACAAGTATACATTCTATATAATATATTAAGAATGTGCATGTATCGATATTAAGCGATATGTTGTGTCTATCGATAGCTGAGGTATATGCTGGCAAGATTTACACAACTATGGAGTATTTTTTAAAGTTTACCTATCACACTCTGTGTGCCTAACAACCGATAACTTGTAGCAGGAATATCTGCCTATCGATAGTGCTATATATGTATATTTCATATTAATTCTTATCTATTGATAGAGTCTTATTGTTCCAAATAAAGTCTAAGAACTGTGTCGATATGTACTTATCGATCAACAAGTATGCATTTTATATAATATATTAAGAATGTGCATGTATCGATATCAAGCATTCATTTCTGTATCATGTATACGACATGTGCGCCTATCAATATGTTCCAATCGATAACTTCTTATGCCCATAAGTGAATAGATGGGGCATATGAATACTTCAGTATTTATAAATCAATAGCCTTTAACATGTTTTAGAGAATGTATAAAATGTGTTTGCCTATCGACATGCGTATGTATGTAGATGTCTATCGATAGTTGAATGAATAAGATATATATGTCTAGCTATTATGAATGAATTAAATGCATTAAATCTGCAAGCTTTTAGACTCAATCAACAAACGCCATATATACTGGTATAATATGTATTGAACTGTATGGAGCGACCCTCGCGCAACATGAGAACCGTGCGCCCCATGCAGCTGCCACATACAGCGCTGGCTGCTTTCTATGCTTATTTGCGGATGCTCGCATGTTGCACTTTATGTGCCATGCCTGTGGGATGATGATGATGACGATGATGATGATGATGATGATGATGAGCTCTGCGTATGTTGACTGAACAGCAAGAGCAGCCGAAAGAGCTTAGCGCTGCTCCTTCTATATGAAGGACTATTCAATCCTTCGCCATGCAGCATGCGATTGAAGAGTCATAGCAATGACCTTAGCTGCACTTGGCTGCGTTTTTTTTTTTTTTTTATTGTAGCTGGATGCGAGAAAGCAAACAACGTAGCATAGAGTATAAAATATGCAAAATATGAAAAACGTGTCTAATAATGATTTCCCTTTCTTCCTCTTCTACCTTTGCTCTCTTTGCAGGTGAGTAGACGTTTGCGTATTTGGCATTTCAAATCCCAAACATCAGTCTGATGTGCACATGTAGCTTCCCTAAATATATGTATGTGTCTAGAGTGGGTAAGTAGTCAAGCTGGGCTGGAATGAGCATTAAACTCATCCAATAAAACACACACACACACACACACACACATGCATACACCTGTGCACCAGCAGTCACATTGACAGCCCATCGATTTTGCAGTCAAAGTCGGAAGTTAAAGTTTGAATACGATGCTTCTTGCTCTCGCCTCGATGGCTTTGCGCTAAGTTCTGCGTTTGCCGGTCGCGTTCCATTTGTCAATGTGGAGCACGTACTCAATCTTCTGGCTTGTCAAACTTCCCAATGTTTGCGGCCAAAATATCAAAAAGAAAGCACCAAGATATATATAAATAAATAGGAATTTCGTTTGATGTTTCCCTCACATTGTGGCCGGCTGCACTTGCTTATGTTGTGGCTGCTCCTGCCAGTGACGGCTCTGCTTCTGGGTTTAGCTTGTCAGCTTGTCTTGTATTTTGATATACAAGTATATCACAAGCATTATATGCATACATTTGTATACACACACACGCACACACGCACACACGCACACACACACACACACTCACGCATCGTAGCATATATAGCTACTTAGCAAAATAGATTCGAGTTGCGGCTTTGTGCGCTGCTGTGTAACACGTGCCACTAGTAGAACATGAGGAACAACAGTGATAACGTAGGGTTATCGATTGGTTATCGATAGGCATTGGCTGTCAGAATATTGGACAGCTTCATGAGCTGTGACCGAGTTGAATTTGAATCGAAGCAAACCATCTAGACGCAGCGTTGCGTAGCTCTTAATTTTATCAGCAGCATTTGCCATGAGGTAGCAAATTGTAAAGTAGATGGTGAGGAAATTTAAATTGAAGTGAACATATATTGAATTGCAGTGCGCACTTAAGGCTAACTTTTAGCCAGTTTAGTGAGGTAGGCAACTGTTAACTGAATATCTAGAACTGTTTAATAGAGTAGGAACAAATTTTGATAGACACAAACATTTCTTAAACAAAACAAATTCAATCTCGAATAAATCTACAAGCCTTTGGCATTTTCTCAGTAGAATTTAGCTTGAGGTAGCGCGTTGTAAACTAAATGTTAAATCAAATAGTACATTAAAGTAGAGATAGACATCAGATATAACATCAATTAAACTTTAGAACGACTTTAACAGCTACCAATCTTTAGCTAAATAAACTAACTTGTAAATTTTACCAGTAGCATTTACCCTGAGGTATTAAATTGCCAACTAAAAACACTTCATTAGCAATCAAATTCCACTAAAATAAGCATATTTTCAAATGAAGCCTAACTCGGGCAACGGTTATCAGCCGAACTTATCATGAGGATAAAACACTAATTATATTGGATTGTAAATGTTATGAGCAGCATGCAGATTGAGGCAGCGCATTGTAAACTAAAGCCTAAAGTACTAAAGACTGAAAATAAATTACATTTTGAGCTAAGTACTTGAAAGTTCAGACAGTGTATAAAAAAAAAAAATCAGTTCGTGTCACGAGCACTGCGGAAATAGTATTAAATTCATATAATTCTATTAGTAAAACAAACAAAAGCAAAAGCACATGCACATGCATACACGCTCTGAACATACCAGAATACACACACACATACAGATAGATATGTATATATATATATTTATATGTATGTATGTATGTATGCATAAGTATTGTGTATACATATCCAGCCACTCACGTAGCTCTTGAGCTCTTACTCAGCATCGTTTGCTCGACTCTCTGTGCCATAACGAAATTACGAAGTTCCTAACTAAACAAGTTGCCAATACATAATAATGCACACAATCCACAGCCAACAATGGGGCTGCCTTTGTGGGCGGGGCGGAAAGAAGGGGAGGGGGGGGGGGTTGGTGATGCTGGTACGGCCATATGGGATAGCTGCAGCGTAAGCCAGGAGGAGTTTTTTTATTCGCAGCTGGACAAAAGAGACGTCAGTCATTCCATTTGACTGATGTGTATGGTCACTTTCTCCTTCTCAGTCTCTCTCTCTCTCTCTCTCTCTCTCTCTATCTCTCTCTCTCGCACACACACTGTGCAAACAGGTCTGCTACCCCATGGCATTTGCAATGCTTTTTACAGCCGAGTTGCTCTAATAATTCAAATACACAATAAATAAACGTGCATTGGTCTGCATCAACTCAAAATGGAATATCAAGCACTTAGGCTCAGTAGCTCCTGAGTCGATTGCAAATCAAATGCGAATGCGATTGCGAATGCCAAAGGAAATGCGTTAATAATGAATGAGCTAGTACCATAGGTCAGAGTACTACAAAGCTGAGTCCATATATGGGGCTCAATGCGAGCAGATTTCTAATTATTCATAGAGTGCTTGAAAGTGCGAAATGATACGTAATTAGAGATGAGCTTGCATTTGATATTGGGCTTTGTTTGAACTTTGATTGAGACCAATATTGAAGAAGTATTGTATATCTACACATGTGGTCGTAAAATTGGCAGCTGAAACCAATTAAAAATTGAAAAAAAAAAAAAACACACACACACATTCACTAAAATGTTTATCAATGATTGTCAAAACCCAATAGAACGTTAAAAAATAAATAAATAATAAGAGTAGAGTTCTATATAAATATAAAGCTCATTCATATCAAGTCGTCAGTCAGCTGTATTCTATTCTGAAATGTGTTGTCCGCTTAGAAAACTCAGATCACAAAAACTATGTCTATTTCTATTACTAATCGCTGGATTGTTGACATTAAGCCTCGCTCAAAAGGTATTTTAAGCTTGATCAGGAATAAAATTTAAAATATACTTAATTAATCTGGCATAAAATTCCACACAATTTTCTTAAGAGCGTCTCAATCGACGGCTTCAAATGTGAAAAGAGATCCAATAAAGTATCAACAATGTCCTGTACTTTGGAAAGTAATACCACAATTGCGGTGGAGGTAACGGTGGGCGACAAGGATGTCATCAATTTAATTGGCTTTGTGGATATGCAACTCTACCACTATCAGCCCAAGGGAATGAGACTGAGCGGAGGTCGTATGGACTTATGCAAGATGCTAACGTCTGGTGTGCGACCGTCACTGCTGAGCTTTATCTATGCCGGCATACGGCAGGCTGATCACAATTTACCAGAAAAATGCCCCTTTAAGAGGGTGAGTCACACACACACAGTTGACCTTTGAAAGAAGAGAAAAAAAACTGATCATGAATCGCTTACAGAATGTGAAATATGTACTGCGAAACCTGAAGTTCAATCCAAATACTTTGCCCATGTTCCTGCCCGAATATAATTTTACAATTTCGGCCAAATTCTTTGGCAATAATGCGAATCTGTTCGATATGCGTGCCTGGGGCTCTTATTGTGAAATAGACAATGAAGCTTGTCTGGGCAAAAAAATAAATTAAAATCTGCTGCGATTAACTGTGAACACTTTTCCATAACAATTTGTGTTCCTTTAATGAATGTTATGCCTGAATAAATAATTTGAATGTAGCATAAAAATAAAAGCAGAGTTATTAAAGCAATTTATATAACTTATCTCGATGGAATGTGAACTGAATAAACTTGATGTAGTCATGCATATGGTTAGTATAAATATATAGAGCGAATGGGCCATTCACATGCTGGGAATGGGGGAATGGGAACTCAACTGGCTGCAAGTCGGTTAGTTGGTCTATATATTACATGGACTAGAGTATATATGTATATATGTTTAGTATAATGTTCTCATCCATTTTGCTAAGCAACTCAACTTTAGGTTGCTTAGGAGCTTGGCTGAAAAATGATATAAAATCTATTTCTCTATATATGTATACATATATATTTATTTATATCTATAATAAATAAATAAATAAATATAATATATATATATATATATATATATATATATATATATATATATATATATATATATATATATATATATATTTAGCTTTGCTCTTATGATCACTTTCTATGGCTATTATTATGGCAATTACTTTCAACTTTTCGGTGTATAATTTATCATGTGAACATCTGCATCTGGTGTTTCTCAGTGTTCTAGTTTCGCCTATTTCCCAACGCCCATCGCCCATCGTCCATCGTCCATCGTCCATTTCCCATTTTCAATTTTCCTTCGTCAGCTTTCAACTTTTCGCTGTGTGCCTCGTGTGTTTTTGCGCTGGGTTTATCAATTTGTTATTTGGTAAACCTTTTAGTCGAGACATGTGCACAAATTTCCATTGTTTGGCTGTCGTAATTCAAAATTGATAAACGAAATACCGTTTTACCATTTTACCATTTTACCATTTTACCGCTCTGCCGTTTTGCCATTTTCCAGTGGCGTGTCGACCCCAAAAAGTCAAAATAATTATACCCAATATAAGCTCAATGCGCGATAAGTGTTGCATTTTACATGAATGTCTATTAAGATGACATTAACCCAGTTACAAAGTTTTAATGGCAAAAGTTTTTATTTTTTGTTTTTGTCCAGTTTCAGCTTTAAATTGTTGAAATTACAATTTTGTCCTGAAATATTATAGACTTTAGCCAGACGAACTTTTGATTACCTGATTGACTGATTCGTATTCCACGTTAGATAGGCTGTCTAGTATTTTTCAATATTTTGTTTGGGCAGCTTGACTTACAATTTTTTACAATTTTTTTAAACCTTCAGAGATTTCGTTCTGAAACGACTTGGATGTAATTCAATTATGTGCTTACGCTTGGCCCTTACGCCCTTACAGATCTGTTTATAACTTCTTGTTTTAAGAGTATTTTTTTTAATCAATTTGATAATTTCATTTGAGTCACATTTTAATATTTGAGAACTTTGATCTGAGTTTTATGATCTGATGCTGCTTAGCTTCAGTTTTGTCTCATATCATGATACCTGCTGCCTTTCCGTATATTTAGTCTTTAGTCTAAAGTATTTTGGCATTTTTAGAGTATTTTAAAAATATTTTGCAGCTAAACTGTAAAATTTCTTATCAATTCTAATAGATCTGTTTCAGTTTACGGTCTGTTTTAGTTTAGCTTCAGTTTTGTCTGATATTATGATACCTGCTTTCCGTGTATTTCCGTATATTTAGCCTTTGTTCTAAAAATTTTTCAATTTTGTAGAGTATTTTAAAAATAATAAAACTGTAAACTTTCATATGCAATTCATGTGAAACTTTGTAAATTTTAATCTAAAAAATCTGTTTCAGTTTATTGTCTGTATTATTGTATTATCATAATCCCTGCTGCCTTACCGTATATTTGGTCTTTAATCTAAAGTATTTTGGTATTTTTAGAGTATTTTAAAAATACTCTTTGTCTACAAAGTAAAATTTCATATGCAATTCATGTCAAACTTGATTGATCTTGATCTGAGAGAGCTGCTACCCTTTTCAGTTTTATTTACTCTTCAAGTCAAGTCTAAATTTCGCCCGCTTTTACCTTTTCTCACCTTTAGTCTTTAGTGTAAGGCTGCTCCCACCTGCATATTCACTTTACTTTATAGTTGTTGCCTTACGCTCAATCGAGTTTCACTCAGTTTCAGCTTCCCTTTCATTTACATTAGTTTTAATAATTATCGCCTCTACATTTCCCTGGAGATTCCTCGATTGTCGCATGTTCAATATTTTAGTTGCATGCGGGTTAATTAATTAATTGAAGTGAAATGAGCAATTGTTGCCTTTGCCTTTGCCTTAGCCTTTGTTGTTGTTGTTGTTGTTGTTGTTGTTGTTGCTGCTGTTGTTGTTGTTGTTATTGTTGTTGTTGTTGTTGTTGTTGTTGTTGTTGTTGTTGTTGTTGTTGTTGTTGTTGTTGTTGTTGTTGTTGTTGTTGTTGTTGTTGTTGTTGTTGTTGCTGTTGCTGTTGCTTTTCTTTGTTTCGCTCGTTGTTCGATTTGCTTATGCTGCAATTTTCATTGTATTTGTATCCTTGCCCCGTTTGGGTCGGCTTGCACTAGCCGCACGCTGGGGGCGTGGTCGTCGAGGGCCCAGCAGCACATGTGCCACGAGCAGCAGCAACAATGCCTGGCATAGCCTGACTAACTGGCTGGCTTTGGCTGGTGTCTCAGCTGTGACACAACCTTGAGGCACGGCAAAAAAAAAACAAAAAAAATAGCAGAGAACACCCACTTGCCACACACACACACACACACAGGGAGAGGCACACATACTCAAGGCTTGTATGTAAATTTCATATGCCTGCTCTGCATGCGCCTTCGGGTGGTTATTGATTTTTGTTGCTTTTCAGGCCATTTTTTTTCCTTTTTTCTTTATTCTTTTTGCCTCTACCTCTGCTTTCCTCTGCTGCTGCTTCCCTGTTGCTGTTGTTGTTGTTGTTGCGCGCGCGCTTAAGCATTATTATTATAATAAAATCAACAACAACAGCCTGTCTACCCTTGATACCCTCGATAGTCATGGCTACAAATAGGTCATTGGTTTGCCTATCGATAGAACCTGTTGTATGCTATGACTGCATAATTATCGGTGTTTATCGCAACTTTAGCTGGGTGGAATTCAAAGAAAAAGAGAATACAAAGCATCGTCAATAAGTTCTAATGCTACGCAAATAAGAGACCTCGCTTACCAATCGATAAGTATCGATGTTGTTACTATTATCGTACAAGGAATATATATAGGTGTTGTAGGTAAAGCATTACATGAAGCATTATCAATAGTCTCTAATGCCAAAGGAATAATAGATATCGGCTACCAATCGATAAATATCGATATTGGCAGTATTACAGTATAACAAATATTGAGTTGTTGCAGCTGAGGCATTAGGTGTAGCATTATCAATAGTTTCTAGTGCCAAACGTATAACAGACATCACTTACAAATCGATAAATATCGATGTTGACAGTATTATTTTAGGCGAAATATATAATTGTTATAGTTAAGGCATTAAATGTAGCATCTTCCATAGTTTCTAATGCTATAATTTTAGTAGATTTCAGCTACAAATCGATAAATATCGATGTTGGCAGTACTGACATGACATGGTCTATTGTGTAACTTATATATGTCTAGCGAAGAGTATTGATATGCCTTCAGCAGGACTCTAAGATATTCTCTTGCCTTATACAAAATGCCTTAAGTATATATATATATATATATATATATATATATATATATATATATATATATATATATATATATATATATATATATATAGCAGCTGAGAATCTTTGTAGAATAACTTGGCTTTCATGTTTCGAACATGTGTCTGCCAGGCACACACATACACATACATACATACCTAACTTATCTGCCTTTCATCTTCTGGCTACCTCGCTCTCTCCCTCCGTGTAGTGGCTGACCCTCTGTCATTTATTACATATTTGTATTAATTTAGTTAAAGCTGCTGCAGCAGCAGCTCGCCTCCGTGGCACGGACACAGGGATGCCAGGGTTATGGGGCAGGCAGCTCATTAAAGCGGTCGTGCCTGGGCGCGTGTACAACTTGTAATTTCAATAACTTAGTTTGCCAGTGGCCCATGGACGACGAGGCGAGAGTCGAGAGTTGAGAGTCGCTTTATCGCACTGCCAAGCTGCGAGGTCCTTCGCCGTGTGGTTTGCCTCGTTTTGCTCCAATTTTCAAAGCATTATGCTTATGAGAATTTATGTTATGGCCAGACATGTGTGCACACATACACACATACACACACACACACAAACTAAAGAACACCCACACACGCATACTCACAGACACATGCCTGCTGGCCTGCTGGCATGTCCTGTCTGCTTGCCTCGCTGCCTCCTCTTACACTTGCCCCATCCTGCGGTCTAGTTTTGCCGCAACTTCGCGCGCTCCTGCAATTAGTTGAGCATGATATAAATGTTGCCCTGTTTTGCTATGCTGCCATGAATTGCCTTTGCACTTTTACCAGCTCATTTGCCGCGATTTACCTATCTACACTCACACACACACGTACACACATACATGCACACACACACATTTGTTGCTGCAGCTGGGAGCTAATGAAGTCGCCAAGATTGCCAACAACTTTGTTCAGCTGCCATTGCTGTTGCCAGCACAGATACAAGATAAGACCTAGCAAGAGTGCTCTAGTCGATTGCTTTCGACTAGCATATACCCTGTTGCAGGTTGTATGCCCGAAGGGTATAGCAATTGTTCTGTGTATATAGTTAGACAGACAGACAGGCAGACGGACAGACAGATAGATAGATGAGCTGTGCTAAGTCGACTCGATTCTGTTTGCAATGGTATATGAGTTTTATGCGTTCTGCCATGCCTCCTGCTGCCTTACATGCCTGAACATGAATACCCTAGCATCTGGAACCGGGCTTTAGCGAATAGTTAGTACACTGATCGAATCTTGCAGTCAAATGATTCAATTATATCAAATTTCTTGTATAGCATATAAAATGTTTAAAGTCCTTCTGTCATTGTTTTCATGAACATGTATATAGCATCAGAAAGAGTAACGATCTTTTCTGTGTATATAAAACATATGTGTAGATCTTCAAAAAAAACTCTATTAACTGCCTAGTCTAGCCTAGATAAGGCAATTTTGCCTTTACACTCACTTGTCACAGCTAGCTTAGTGGAGCTCTACTCGATACTTTCTCTCGTTGATGGGCTTAAATATCTATCGGATCGATCGGCACATCGAACAGCTTAACACCGTATTTAGCATCTCTATCGCTTAGACGCAACGGCATACGGTCCCACACTTATAGCAACTCTAAACTCTCGACTTGTCTAGAGTACCGTCATGTGACACCTAGTAGTGCCAGTACCGTCATGTGACATATTTGCTGTAGCTGCAGCAATAATTTCTTTTCGCTCACTGGTCATGGCCTCGTTAAGCGCAATTAGCCATGGTTAGGGTATGCGCAAGCAGTAGCGTAGTGCACTTAATTAATTATGTGATTTGTAGTCCTATGTCTAGTGGCAGATACATTAATCAAACCAATTGTTATACCTGTCCCATCCATCCATCCATACAGCACCGCCTGCACGCGTCCGCTCTGGCTTCTATTCAACTGTCCTGCATTGCTGCTGTGTTGGCTTCCTGCTGCTCGCTTTCTACTGTCTTCTGATTGCTGCCAGCCGTCTGATGTCTCCTGCCTGCTGGCTGCTGTCTGTTGTCTAGTTGCAAGTCGACAACAATAAGTTTTCAGCTGATTTCCAATATGGCCTGCTGGGCATACAAATGTTTATCTTGTTGGTTTCTTGTTACTTGGCTGCTGTGGCTGCTGTGTTCAATTGATTTCAAGTCAAAGTCAAGGATGAAATTGAGCTCTGCATAATTAAATTGAAAACTTTGTTTGTTCCCATGCTAACGATACTCATTCAATTCATTTTCTATAGCATTTATGGATTCCCGCTAGATTCTAGCCGAAGAATTGCGGCTAGGATTGAGTGTGTAAGCATATATCGAAAGTAGATATTAAGGCTGATTATAAGCAGAAAAAGCTACCAGCAAATAGTTACTTTGTAAATGTTTCAGCATGCATAGAGCTTTTAAAGTAACTTAGCGTAGCTGCATGTGCTTTGAAAGCTGTTTCATGTAGCTTTTGTCTACTTGGAATCTGTCGAGTTGATTAAATGAGCTTTTTTAAAAACTAATAGCAAAATTGATTGAAACTTGAATTTAATCATTTTTAAAGTATTTAAGTTGACAGCTTTCAAGCCATTAAAACTTAAAGCAGTTTTATTACTGCTTTCCAATCTTTTTTCTATCGAATCTTTTTTCTATAAATACTTAGTACACATAGGAAGATATTCGAGCTTAATTGACCCAGTTAAGGGCCAAGCTTACACTCGACTACACTTTCACTTGACTCAACTAACACAGAGAAGCCATCATTGATATCGAATATGTCTGCTCAAATAAGAGTGCTTTACACTTCAGCTAGGACACAGGAATGAAAAAAAAAAAAAAAAAAAACAAAATAAATAAAATAAAATAAAACCGGAAAGGAAAATAAAAATAAAAACAATAAATAAACACTTATGTATTCAAATGAATTTAATAAGAGCAAACTTCAGGCTAGTAAAACGAGAAATGCGAAGCGTAGAATGAAATTGAAATCAAATTGAAATTGAAATTGAAATTGAAATTGAATTCATTTATGCATTTTCATAAGGATTCATCTTCCACAAACGACTCAAACTTCGAGTTCAGCTGTTGTCATGGCGTCTAAAATTCTTTTCTTGAACTTTGCGACTTTTTTCTCTTTCGTTTGACTCCGCTCAGATGGAAAGCCTTTCCTTTTTTTTTTTTTTTTTTTTTTTGGCATTGCTCTCATATTACCCACTCACATGGTCTTGTGCCAGAGGTATTTCAATTTTGTTATTATGCGCGAAACGCTTGAATAGCAGTGGAATCTGATTCCTTTTAACAATCCAACATATCCTCATACTAGCGTCAATCAGTTTCGCAGCTGATGTTGTCATGTTTCTCTCTCCCCTTCCGTCTTTCCGCCTGAAGGTGTTTCTATGTGAAATAGTAGTAGATAAATAATAGATGCCCGAAACTTTGTATTACTTGTCTGTATTGTTGTTCGTGTATGTTGTTATTGTTGTTGTTGTTGTTGAGTGAACATAATCAAATTATGAGTGTTAGTGAGTGAATATACAGTAATAATGTATATCTGTTAAGAGCGCTCAGTGGAGCAGCTTGATTTAAGTGTTTGAAGTGTATACATTTTTTTATAAATTTTCAATTCATTCTGCATAGATTTTTTAGGTTTGTGAGCTCTAAGCTTTATACATATCTCAAATCTTATTATATTAAAATCTGTTCTAATATAAGTTCATCATCTATTCTATAGATTCTATTTGATTTCTATTCTAATTTATAGTGCATTGCTCAGCTCTTAGACTTAAACTCTCTTATCGTAGAATTAGACTAGTTTTATGCGAGTAACTTGAGAATCTTTTCAATACTGTTTCACTTTCACTTTTCACTTTTCCCTTTCACCTTTTTCTCTGTTTTACATTCGAAACCTTTATCAAGCCTCAAGCCCCTCCTTTTTTTGGTTATGTTTTTACCTCAATACGATAAAGTATCAAATGTACTTCAGATAATTACTTTAATGCGCAAAGCATTCTTACATTAAATGCAATATCACAAGCTAAATTAGAACCTTAACAAGGACTAATTAAGCTATTTTGTATAAGATATGCCAAAACTGCATTCCACTCGACATTAACACATATTGAAAATGATATGAATTGATAGCTAAAACAGAAACTGCAATTGCTTATTGCGAAGGAATAATTTAATGCATAATGACCAATGAATGAAGTTTGCAATTTTAGCATGATGATTTAATAACTATTTTATAGCAATTTATTGAGATATTGAGATATGAGTTAGACAACCCATTCGATTCCTGTCAGCCACAAACACAATCTGGCGCTCTCTCTGTCAATTTTATTGCTTTCAGCATTGTAGTATCTGTAGAAAATGTTTTTCCCAGATATTTAGATTCATTTAATGGCAATTAAGAGCCACAAACATTTAGCTCGAATCACATATGAGGGATTTGCCTGCTGTCATTTTTGTTGTAATTTGATTTGTTCACTAAAGAAGTTTGTTTTACTATTTTGTTCTTTTTCAGGAAAAATATCAGTTGTCAAAATTTTGCTTTAATTATTACATTTTACATTCGATGTGGCTATTCGATCAATTAAGTTTGACTTTTGACATAGCAGCACCCATTCTAGCCACAGGGAAATGCAAATGCAACGAGCTCCAATGCGACTGTTGCTGCTTGCAGCGCGAATTGGATGAAGGCCGGCTCCACCCACTAAGGAGGAGCCCTCTTAAAGGAAGTCTATTTAGCACTGGCTTTTGTTTATGGCTTATTCATTCGTTAATGAAGTCTGTCGAGAATGATTCAAAAACAAGTTAAGAGCAGAAAAGAAAATAAGTTATAGATGAGCGACATGATTAACAAATTTGCTAGCATGCTAAGAGCGAGCACACACACACACACACACACACACACACACACACACACACACACACACACACACACACACACACACAGCAGACAGAGACAGAGCAGCTGCTGGGGTAGTTCGCTTTTTTATTCCAACATAATCATCTACAGCTAAGCTGCCCGAAAAAAGGAAGTGGAAGTGTGAGAGGGAGGGGGTGCGGCAGAGGGGAAATGTTTTTTTGGTTGTTTTTTTGGGGTAGCGACGAAATTTATGCAAAGCACAGCCAAAAAAAGAGCATATATATAGAGAGAGAAGGAAAACAGACAAAGTACATTGCGTGCGCTTGGAGGAGGCGGTTGAGGTGCTGGGGTGCTGGGGTGCTGGGGTACTGGGGGTGGCAGTATTTTTCGGGCGCTCTGTGGCACTGGGGGTGTGGCTGTTGTTTGGCATTCCTGTGTGCGGCAAATGCTGCAAAATAGAGGCGAAAGAAATTGTTGAAAATCTTGCATAAATTGCGTGACGCATAAAAGTATGCAATAAAAATCACAACAAACATGTGCGTAAAAAGCAAAACCAAGCGCCGCCCACCAGTGCCAGTGGCAGCGGCAGTGGCAGTGGCAGTTGTAGGTGTAGGTCTAGGTGCAGGTAGATAGTCCACCTGTTCAACTTGGCCCCGTGCGGTAAATGGCAGAGAATGAAGCGGGCGGCACATAGCGACACGCGTCACAACTTTAAAAACTATGCAACATTGAGCCTCAGTCCTTCGACCACTGCCAGCCAGCCAACCCACATCCGGCCTCCCCTCTATGCCCTGTTCCCTGTTGCCAGTTCGCTCGATCTCTTCCGCTGTCTGCTTGTCTATTCAGCCCTCTGCGCTGGCGAAAGGAAACCAACTGCGACCATGGCGCAGCTCTTTGGGGCGTTTTGTCACGCCCACGTGCGATGCCATGCTTTAGTGAAGCTGCAAAGCTTTTAATTAAGGCATTTGCATTTTATATCAGACAGACACACTCACACACACACACCCAGTCGCAGTCAGAGGTGGGGAGAGAAAGAGAGAGAGAGAGAGAGCTGACAGGTAGCTCTGCGAGTATTTCGGCCACAAGCGCGCCGCAAGTTATGCAACAAAAATGCGCACGCCGCGCCACGGCGCGCCCCTGCCCCCTGGCCTCTGTCCGCAGCCCCCAGCTGCTGCATACCTTGCGGCCAAGAGATTTCACTCACAACGTCAGCAGGCAGCCAGCTGCTTTACTATTGTTGCTCCCCAGCCACGCCCCTTGCCAAGCTGTTTATACCCAGTTAATATACAAATTTCAACAGTCATTGTTAGGGTATATGCAATTGTGCCCCAAAGACTATTGGCTATACATATATAGTCCGTTTTTTCTATCAGAATGAGAGAAATGTAATTGTATATCGTAAGCTGATATGCTGCATGGCTTATTTTAACTCGATATTCTATATAATATTCGATATTTGCACGAGTTGCTAAAGTAATACGATATTCGATGTAAAAATACTTTAAAAATATTTTAGGCAGGAATTGACGCTCTCTATCGCTCTACACGTAAGCATGATCGTAATACGATATTCAATATTCGACTCGTGATTTTAGCTTTAGACTGTCGCCGCTCTCTTTCAGAAGCGTAACTTATCCATATCTATATATGAGATTAGTCTTGAGTGTCAAAATAGCTTAGCTATCGTTCTCTCTCTCTCTCCCTCTCTTCCTTATTCTATATCTCTCTATGTTGTTCATAAGAGAGAGAGAGAGAGAGAGAGAGAGAGAGAGAACAAGAGAACAAGATTCGATTGCTCTGGTGTTTTAGCTCACATTCGACCGTAATGCGATTTACGATATTCGGTACTTGCAAGAGTTGTTTGAGTAGCTCAGCTCTGTGTACGAAATTCGATATTTGAGTCGTGGCTTGAGCTTAGTATTAGCCCAAGTTGTCGCGTCTCTCGGTTAGGAGTGTATTCCATCTATATGCACATATGATATTAGCCTAGCATCTCAAGCTGGCTTGTCTTTCGAGTTCAATCTGTCTCCGTCTCTCTGTCCACCATGATCTGGGCTATATTTGATCGTAAGTAATAAAATATTCGATATGATAGGCAAGTTAAGCCGAAAGCTATGCACTCATATATGATTCGGACTCCCTACAGGGCATACGATATTCATGCAGGAGGAGCTCAACACATGCCAGCACGTTTTTTCTCTTGAGCTTTTTTTTCGGGTTTCGAAACGACGTGCGCTTTGTGTTTTAATTGATTTTGGCGCTGTGTAGGAGCGTGTGAGAGAGAGATAGAGAGAGAGAGAGAGAGAGAGAGAGAGAGTGTGTGAGAGTGTGCGTGTGTGTAAGTGTGCTAATTTTATGATTTGAATAGTTGGACAAGTGAGTGTGCGGGTCTCTCTGGTGTGTGTGTGTGTGGGTGGGTGAGTAGGTGTGTGGGTGTGTGGGTGTGTGGGTGTGTGTGTGTGGGCCCCTGAATGTGTGCAATTAAGTGAAAAGTGCACACAGCAATGAAGTAGCGGAAAATGCAATTGTATTTGCGAAACGTGTTATGTGATGCTGTTTAATGGCGGATGTGAGGGCTGCGGGCTTCGGGTTTCGGGCTTCGGGCGTCGGGCTGCATTGGGGTTGGTAGACGTATGATAAGCAGTTGTCGCCTACCCAGGGGCCAGCACGTAATCAGCAATGATAATGCATATATTACACGCACGATAAGCGTGACGACGACTAAAAAAGAAAACTTCAATCAATAGAAATCGCGCTGAAAGCGAACCCAACTCAGCTTTAATGGGAGCGAAATAGGCGATGCGTGTAGCCCACAGAGAGATGGATGTAAAAGTATTTAAAGCAGCATCAATTGATGTGGAGGATTCTTATATGCATGGGAATGTAGAGAACTAGATATGGGAGTACAAAGGGGAGGAAGTGGATATAGATGATAGACTCCGTATGGAAGTAGGCAGAGGAAAGAGCAGCGAAGCAAATAAAGCTGTACATACAAGAGAAAATATCGGAGTTCATGGCGGAGTATATATAAAACTTGATACAGGAGTAAGTCTCGGAGTACATGCAGGAGAATATTAGTGAATATATAGAAGAATGCATATGGAAATATAGGAATATGTATAGGAGCATTTATAGAATCGTATATATATATATAAGTATATATATGGGACTATCGACTATGAATATATGCATGAGGATTGTATATTGGAGTATATAGATATATAGATATTGGCATATATATAGGAGTCTAAATGGGAATATATAGAAGAGTATAAACAGAAGCAGGGGCACATACAGGATATATATTATATATATTTATTTATTTATTTTTTATTATTAAGTGTAGAACCTGTATATAAGATTCAGTTATAGAATTTATAAGCGAAATTATAGGAAGTAGAAGTTGGCTATGCATATATATAATAATATATATAATATATTATATAATGAATCGAACGTCCAAAGAAACAACGAAAATAATTCTACGAAATCCAATTGATAATTTTTCAAGAAATTCCCAAAGATTCATTCAAATGTGAACTGTAATTTTACTGTTGACAAATATTTGTAAAAAATTCTATGAATTATTTCAATTAATTTTAACCCTTTATCGAAAGTTAAACGAATTTGTGCATAATCAAAAATAATGTAATTAAATTAGAAAAAGTTTGTCAACATTTGTGTAAATGGCATTTGGTTTGTATTATGCGCATTGATGATGATGACAACGTAATTCAATTCTTTTCATCAATTACGAGCATATTACGAGCGCATTTAACGGTAATTATCTGTAACTACTTCATTCACATCGATATCTGAGTTGATTTGCGCTGTGAAAGTCGGCAAAGTGTTTCAGTAAATGACGATTGAATTGACAAAATCGAATCAATTCAGCACTGAGCACTCGCACTCGCTCTCTCTCTCTCTCTCTCTCTCGCTCTCTGTTTTTCTTTCTCTCTGCTTCTGCATTTCTCCTTCTGTTGCTCAGCTTGTCGTTCGTCGTTCGTTTTGTCAAGCATTTTTGGCAGCTGCTTCAAATGCCAGCCTAAAAGTAGGCAACACACGAAATTGTTTGCCGCCTGTATGACATGTGTGTGTGTGTGTGTGTGTGTGTGTGTGTGTTTGCTTGTGTGTGTTTGTTTCTGTGTATTTGATACATGTGCATATTTAACTTAAGCAAAGCCATGTGCATATGCCTGTCAGGCCATTCGGGCGCTGTTGTGCTCATCGCCTCTGTTGAGGTAGTTCAGGTGACAGACGTTAACTGTCGACTTTGTTGTTTGTTGTGCTCAATTCTAGTTGCCTCATTTGTATAGTATCATCACACGCTCACACACACACACACACATACACACAGTCGCTCACACATTCACAACAGCAGCACACGGCATCTAACTTAATTGCAACTGTCTGGCCGGAATGTCGCGTGTGTTTATGCATATATGATATGCAAATATTGTGGTATCGGTGTAGCCATCTACACACACACGCACACGCGCACACACACATGCATAGCTAGACACACGTGCGTATAAATTAGATTGCCTGCGTTTGGTTTGCGCCACCCAGCGGGAAACTGCATCCAATAGCTCGAATCGAAGCCAACTTAAAAGCCATAAATGGTTTATTTATTTTTGTATTAGTTAACATTCATTAATATTACACGAGAAAGTCAGTAAATGCATACCGAGGTAATGCACTTGGCGTCATTTTTGCATTAAGCATTAAGCATTATACTCTATAAATGCCACATATTGTTCGTACGCCAATAATACTGATGCTGCTAAATTTAAGTCAGGCTATAAAAATACTACAAGTATTTTAACTACTGTAAATGCCATGTATTTTTAATACTATAAATATTAAGTATGATATAAATACTATATGTACTGTAAACACTTTTAATACTATAAATACAATATAAATATGATATAAATATAAATACAATATAAGTATGATATTTACTATAAATACTACACCACAAATATGGTAAATAAATTTAAATACCATAAATACCATAGCTACTATAAATACTATAAATACCATAAGCACTATAAGTATTATAAGTACTATAAATACTAAAAATACCATACAATAAATGCTATAAGTATTATAAATACTATAAATACTATAAATACTATATATACTATAAATAAATATTAAAAATGCTATAAATGCTATAAATACTATATATACTATAAATGCTATAAGTGAATAAATATGAATACTTTAAATACTATTATAAAGTAATTGTTAGTAAAAAATAAAGAGTATTATAAATACTACAACAGCTACAAATACTATATATACTATAAGTACTGTAAATACTATAAGTACTAAAAATACTATAAATGCGCTAAAAACTATAAATACTGAATTTTCTATGATTCTCTGATTAGGCATTAATAATCTCCTTATAATTCTCATGCAGCATAAATAGCTATGTCAATTTGTGCTTCTCAAATCAGAGTGTCCATAATTGTCCATTCCGTAGTACCTACAATCTGAGTTTTTCCGGAATTCATTATTAATTAGAATTTTCACTTCACTTTTGGAAACTGCCCAATTGAATAGCTAATGCTATGTACCGAGTGCATTACACAAATCTGTTCACTTGGCTTTACGAAATTTATTACATTCATTTAGAATCGCATTAGATCAGTTCTAAATCAATTCCAATTGGAGCTGTGCAGCTATTTCGCTGAGCCAGAGGGCACACCTGAGACAGGTGCCAAAAGAAGCGGCTCGTAACTGGGTTTCGCATGCGGTTTGTTGGTGCAACTGGTTGCTCTGGATGCGTCGTCTGTTTGCTGTTATATCTTGAACTTGAAGCTCGTAATTTTTGTTGCCACCTTGTTGTTGGCCCACACACATACACACACACACACACACACACCCATTTGGTAGCTGTAGAGGACGAACAACAACAATTTATGCAGCGCATTTGCTTAATTTATATTTATAACTTTGCCTCGCAGCAGCTCGTGTTAACTCAGCCACTGCTCAGTTGCGAGCTGCCACGCCCAGCCCAGCCCAGCCTGCCACAAACTTGAACACACATGCTGTCTGTGTGTGTGTGTTTGTGTGTGTGGCATTTGCATAATCGCTGCCAATGAGCGCATGCAACTGGCAAACCGCCGTCCAAAGGCCTCCCACGGGAGCTGCTGCGATTTTCACTCTCTTTCTCTCTCTCTTTCCCTCTCTCCTTGCTGCCTCTTGCTCTGCTCTCCCTCCCTCCCTACGCTTTCGTCTCCTCTTTATTTATACATTTTTTGTATGCTTCTTTTCCGCCATTATTCAGCATTTATAATTGCAGCTGTTTTGCGTTTGATTTAAATATTTACGACGCACACAAAGTGCAATTAGATGGCATCCATAAAACTGGACAAGTGTGAGCAATGACTGACTGCCAGATACCCTGTTGCATAAATGTATGAAATATTTGCAGCATATTTAACTGGACTATATTTGTACATATTTTGAGTATGTTTTGTGAATTTTAATTGAATTCACTTTATTCACTTTAGTCTACAAATTACGGAATATTCCCTTTATTCCTTTGTCACGCACTCGGCATACCCCTTAGGGCTTGTTTTTGCTTAGCGGCCCATAAAAAAGTGCTCATATTTTCGTTGTGGTCCATTTCAAATTCTGAAAACAATTCCTGTCCTCTTGCATAATAATGGAGCTATTGTAATGTGCAAATTGGATTTATTTATTTATTTTATTTTATTTTATTTTAATTTTTTTTTTTTATTTCTTTTTATTTTTCTTTTTGGTTTTATTTATATTTGTAATTTATAGTTGCGTTTTTTTAATATATTCAACAAATTATGTCTCAGCATGAAGTTTTGTTGCTGAGGGTCCTTGGCTGGTGGTGTTGCCAGATAATGATAGAGCTGTTACGCTTGGTGCTGCCAGCTGTGGCGTTGCCATTTTTTATAGCACAAAAACTGTAATTTTATTAATATTCCAGTTGTTCTTGTCATTGCTGTAATTAGCGTTGCTAGACAGAGCGCAGCTCGACTTAGTGTTGCCAGATGGCTTGGCGTTGCCACGCTGCATAGTGCCAGAAATGTATTTTGAGTTGACATCGTATAGCTATTACAGTAGTTTTGGCTCTTTGACGTTGTCAGTCTTGTGGTTCTTAAACTTAGAGTTGCCAGATCAGGCGTGGTTATGTTAGGCTTTTCCAGGATTGCTCTTTTTTTGTGCTTCGTTATATAGGATATATATCTTAGATGCACTGGCACTTGTTTTTCGATTCGGTGTTACCTGACTTTGTGATGCCAGACCTGGCGTTGCCACATTTTGAATTTTCAGTATGAGAATGATGGTCACTATCTAGCACGCAGTGAGTCTTGCTCAGCTTTAACTTGGAGTTGCCAACCTTGATGTTGCCAGACTTAGTGTTGCCAGAGCAGTAGCTGCCAGACAAAACTGGTATTGCTGGCAGTTTCTTAAGCCCGGTAATGTTGCTGTAATCGTTAAATATATTTTGATAAATTTGCAGTTTAAAAAGGTGTTGCCAGACTTAATGATTAAGTAGTAAGCGTTGTCCGGCTTGCTTGTCATTGGCTTATCAGTTGAAATTTCAAAGCTCGACGCTGATGGACGTATTAATCCGATGCGCAGCGTTGCCACATTGGTTGCAGTCCAGTGTTGCCACTCCTACTTACAGTTGGGCACGGCGAAATCGCAACTTAGCCAAGCGTCAACGATCATGAAAATCTGTTCACATTTGGACTAATCTAATTACGCTTTGCATTTCTATGAGCTTTCATGTTGCTCTCTCCCCCAGTTCCCCTCTTTCTCCCTTTGGATTTTTAGATGGGATTTAAAAAAGTTTTAGAAACAAAGTGGATTGCGCTTGGGGATTGCGTTAAGCACAAGAATTCAGCACTTTTGCCGATTCTTGTCGAGCCAAATGGCAAAAGCTAAATAATTTTTGTTGTTGACTCAACTGGACGGGACTTTAAAAAGCCGCTGCTGCAGCTGGGGCCAGTCGCATTGATTGTGTGGGGCTTGGCTGGGCTTGGCTTGCCTTGCCTTTGACTGACTGATGGGTGGGCGTGGGCAATGCTGGGGGTGCAGCAGACGCACTTTAAAGAGCCAACCGAACGGCCAACCGCAGCAGCAAGCACCGCAAGCCGGCTTCAATCCATTAGTCATTCGTGAATGGAGCCACGGATGGATTGAAATGGGGTGGCCCAAACTGTGGAGCGTGGGCAGCTTGTGGCGCCACTTGAGACGAAAACTTCAAAATGAAATTGCCGTTCAGCTCTTCTCATCGTTGTGGCTTTTCGCTGTTTGTTTGCTGTTTGTTGTTTGTTTTTTGCGTTTTGGTTTTTTGTTTTTTGTTTTTCATTTGCCTGGCTGTGTCCAGTTGCTGGCTCCATTTGTAGTTGGGCCGTCTCATTAGCAGCACATGATGCAACTGCGGCTGCAGCGGGACTCTAATGATGCAAAAGAAGCTGATGAAAGGGCGAGCAAGCGAAATGTATATGCATATATATACGTATTTGCGCATACATATATTAGTCTGGAAAATGTAATTACAACAAATTGACGGCGTTGCCAGACCTGCTGTCGTTGCTTCTGCCTCTGCTGCTCCTGCTGCCTTTGTTGCTGCCTCTGCTGCTGCTGCAACTTTTGCACAATTTTCAACTTCAACTGATGCAATAAAACGTTCATATCCAAATTATATATATGTGTATATATACATATAGATGCATATATATGTATAGTATATATTTATTTATTTTCTCTTTGCAGTTGGTTTTTTTTTTTTTTTTTTTTTTTTTTTTTGCATTTGTAAATAAACCACAAAGCGCAGTCATTGCCATAAAATCGCCCCCAACCGCCTCTACCAGCCCTACCGGCCCTGCTGACCCTACCACCTCTACTGCCTCTACCGCTCTGACTGCTTCTACCGCCCCCACCTCGCCCAACTGCCTCTATCTGGCATCGGAAACCTTTGTGCGAGGCTCGTTTTTCATTTTTGTAGTGCGGTCCTTTGGATTTATGCGCGCACTTGAATTTGCATTTGGTCAAACAAAACGGCGTCGACTCGGCGAGACAACAGCGGGTCCTATACGATTAGTAGATACCCTGCCATGTAATTAAGAAACCCAGCTCGAGCTGTGCTACTGTCTGCCATTGCTACTAGTTTAAACGAAGAGAGAGATGGAGAGAGAGAGAGAGAGAGAGAGAGAGAGAGAGAGAGAGAGAGAGAGAGGGAGGGAGATAGAGAGAGAGAGAGAGAGAGAGAGAGCACCTAGGAAACGCCCGTAAAGCTAATGGATATAGTTGGGGTGGGGTGGTATTTGCATAGTAAAGCACTGGCTTAACCTTAACTTGAATATCTTTGACTTTTCAATTGATGAGCACCCATATAACAAGAACTGATGTTAACTAGCAAGAGTTTAAAGAGTCAAGAGCTCTTAAGACTTGGTCTTAGGCTGAGCTGTACGTGGAACGATAAAAGAAGCGGGTATAATTGGATTTCTTTAGTTCATGCCCTTGAGCAAGTATTCATGTTCTTCAGTTCTTCGTTTTATCAAAGGCTACACGAATAACACAAATATACAGCTAAAGTAATGCCTAATCGTTAACTCTCTGTGGAGCTTGTCGAATGTGCAGAAGTGAGGTATTCCCAAGCTCAGATATAGATATATAATGGTGCATAATTCTCTGCCATGTTGTTCATTTGACCTGCTCAGACACTGATATGAATATCGATAGTGCTATATATATATATATAAATATCGATAGGTCGCTCTATTCCAATAATAAATCCATCTATGACAAACATAAATACTGATTACATTAGATTACTTATTCAGATCAATTGAAAGAGCAATATATGTCTAGCTATACATTCCATAGGCCTTTATATGAGACGAGATTATTCACGATTATATAGTTTCAGTTGAATAGTCGAATATCTCCTCATCTTTAGCATGATTAGCTACGCACCCGGCTATAACGACTCCGCTTATAACGTTCTCCCGGAAGTCGCGAGGAAAATTTGATGTCTGGGCTGGTTCTTAAAAACTTACATGAAAGGTCCCTTGAGGGTCGTTATAGCCGGATTCTACTGTACATTGCTCAAAGCCAATATACTCTATTTGACTGCCTGAACGAGCATCACTGCCCCACCTGCAATGCTGTTGTCCCGCACTGCAGATTAAGCGCGCATTCTGTCAATTTTCCACATTTGTGCTTTAAAGCTAAAACCGCTTAAAGCGTCACACGTTGCGTATGATTATTATAAATGTTGCAAATTCCCTCACAGAGACAGAGCGGCAGAGAGAGAGAGAGAGAGAGAGAGAGAGAGAGAGGGAGAGAGACAGAGACACACACGTAGACAGACAGTTTCTGAGAATATTTATTGCCCTTCAATTTGCAGCTGCCCTCCCCGCATGCCCCTCAGTAAATGTCCAGCTGCAGTCTGGTTTGGCTTTGGCTTTGGCTTTGGCTATGGCTTTTGGTTGGTTGTTTGGTTAGCCGCCAAAACCGATAATTGAATTCCATTGCATTTAAAAGGGCTGCCCAACAGTTCGCATTTAATGGTAGTGCACAAGAGCTAAACACTGAAGTGGATGCACTTGAAACGGTTGGCGAACGCAGCGTCAAACTGAAGAGCGAAAGGACGTCAGGAGAGAGAGAGAGAGACAGAGGGCGATAGTTGGAGAGTTGGCGAGAGGGAGAGTCGGAGAAAGGCAGAGTTTATAATAAATTTATGTAAACATTTAAATGATGCGAAAATATTTGGAACTTCGCATGTAAACCGTATATACTCTGTATATACTGAGTGGAATATGCCCAGCTTGACTTCAACGTTTCTCGGCGACGCTATGTTGACGGTGCACGGCAGCTGAGAGTGAGAGCAGCACTCAGAGAGAAGAAGAGAAATAGAACAGACGGAATAAGTGAAACGAGCTAGAACTCTTTTGTGACAGTCAAGGACGAAAGCAAACGGAACTTGAGCTGATGAAATGATGGGAAATGGAATTCAGAAAAGTTACTCTGAGAATACGCACTATATGTAGAGTGCATTACTCAATGTCGGGGCTACAGGCTTGTGCATATACGACGGACCCATCTGGCAACCCTATATCTTTTGACAGAGACGGGCACAATACGCCGTAGAGACGGCCATTTCAGAGATATCATAGTCAAGAAGCGATGGATTATTATTGTTGACATAAAATAACAGTATTTTCCTTTGATTTAAAATAATAAAAACTTGGACTCATCGAATATGGGCAATCTTGTGGGGTTGCCAGATGTGTAAGGACAATCCTGCACTTCAGTTGTCTCTGGCTTTAATACGAAGCTAAAGTCAGACTTCAGTGGTAAATTTTCTTTAACTATTTGCTATTGCTCTTACAAGCGGATTAATTCAGGAACTAAGTTCTCATACTATGACATCCATATGTGTCTGTGTGTGTGTGTGCGTGTGTGTGTGCTGTCATTTGTGCATATAGAAAAAAAGCAAAGTATTATTGCAATATCATTTCTAGGATGGGCCATTAGGCAATCTCAGAGTGGATCATATAGAGAATCTCTTAAACCAACTCATGGCGCATAGATCTCTAGAGTTTTTAGTAAATATTGTCATATACGCACACACGTTAGCTGAACTGAAAATAAGTACAGTCTGCGCACGTTTCACTAATTCGTATGCCCCCCAATTTGAATGGCAAAAATTTTGAATACATTTAACTAATTTGTATTTTATAAATGATTTGGTTATTTGGTTTGGACAACAACTGGATAAGCATTAAATGTGAATTTCGTATATGTGCGTGTGTGTGTGTGTGTGTGTGTGTGTGTGTGTGTGTGTGTGTGCATGGATAGTGTCTATTTCTGGTCTGTGTGCAGTTCTGTTTAATTTATGGACTATTCATCTGGCCGCATTTGGGCATCCCGTTGCGCATCGAGCCAGCTCAGCCAGGCGATGCCCTGGGCCCAGTGGGCGTGGCAGTTCGTTTGGTAGTGTTCGGTTGTTCCCATTGCTTGTCACTGGCAATTGGTTAGCTAATTTGCTGGCTGACTAAATGCATATCGAATGACCGACACCTGCTGATCCCCACTCCCCCAGCACGCCCTAAGCCACACGCACACACACACAGAGTCCGGTTGGGAATTCGTTTGTCGAGCGAGCACTGCGAGTGACATAAATATTTGATGCTCGCTTATGTGCGTCGGCCTCGAACTTCTCGAAGCCGGCGTTTCCCAGCCAGCAATGGAGTAATTTGATTGCTTTTCATGGCATTGGCGCCGCATTTTTCAATTTGCCAGCCAAATCAAATGCAAATGCCAAACGAATCTCCATTTCTCTTCTCTCTGTCCACTTGCTACTTCTTAATAAACATAGAAATGTAGATGTGTATGTGTATGTGTGTGTGTATGTGTGTGTGTGTGTGTGCGTGTTTTTTGTATTATTTTTGGCCACTAATTAGATGGCGTTATTTGTAGCTGGATTTCCTTTTGGGCGTTCGTCTGCTTCTGATTGACATTTTGTGTGATTTAATTAAACCGCAAATTGGAATTTCTCACTCCCTCTCTCCCTCTCTCTCCCACTCTCTCTCCCACTCTCTCCCTCTCTCTCTCTCTCGTTTTCTTCTGTTTTCATTTATTTATTTTTCTTTGTCATCAAATTTATGCATAATATTGACTGCTCCTATTTTCCGGTCTCATTTGTGTGCGAGTCACCATTTGAGCCACCTTTGGGGGTCCCACTCCCTGTGGGGGCCGGGCGTGACGGTTAGGGTTAGGGTAGGGGAGGGGAGAGGAGGCGCTGCTAATGCGTCTAATTGCATTTTGGGCCTCGTGATTTACTGCTGCGCCATGCGAATTATTTTCACGCTCTTGGCACTCCCATGTATGCGTGTGTGTGTGTATATACATGTGTATGTGCGGGTGTGTGTAGAGGTGTGTGTGTGTGTGTGTGTGTGTACTCCAGGCCATGCAGGCACCCGCATCTGCCGCATTTCGTCGCATATGAAAAATGTTTTTCAGGCCCGCTTTAACGACAAAAGAAAAAAGAAGAAGAGGAAAAATCGTGCGAATTTTTATCTGTACTCGCGCAGGCAAATGGAAATTTGCGAATCGTGTAAAATAACCAACAAAATTGCAGATTTCATAATGACAATCTATTAGAGTAGACGGCATAAAGAAAGATGCTGAAAGCACGAGAACTATATCTCGAAAATTATTGACTGAGCTAGGTGAGAGATGAAAGAAATGGAGATAGAGATAGATATAGAGGATAATAATATAGAGGATAATAATAAAGGATAGAGGATAGAGGATAGGGGATAGAGAATAGAGGATAGACGATAGAGGATAGAGGATAGAGGATAGAGAATAGAGGATAGAGGATAGAGGATAGAGGATAGAGGATAGAGGATAGAGGATAGAGGATAGAGGATAGAGAATAAAGGATAGGGGATAAAGGATAGAGGGTAGAGGATAGAGGATAGAGGATAGAGGATAGAGGATAAAGGATAGGGGATAGAGGATAGAGGATAGAGGATAGAGGATAGGGGATAGAGGATAGAGGATAGAGGATAGAGGATAGGGGATAGAGGATAGAGGATAGAGGATAGAGTATAAAGGATAGGGGATAAAGGATAGAGGATAGAAGATAGAGGATAGAGGATAGAGAATAAAGGATAAAGGATAGAGGATAGAGGATAAAGGGTAAGGGATAGAGGATAGAGGATAGAGGATAGAGGATAGAGAATAAAGGATAAAGAATAGGGGATAGAGGATAGAGGATAGAGGATAGAGGATAGAGGATAGGGGATAGAGGATAGAGGTAGAGGATAGAGGATAGGGGATAGAGAATAGAGAATAGAGGATAGAGGATAGAGGATAGAGGATAGAGAATAAAGGATAGGGGATAAAGGATAGAGGGTAGAGGATAGAGGATAGAGGATAGAGGATAGAGGATAAAGGATAGGGGATAGAGGATAGAGGATAGAGGATAGAGGATAGAGGATAGAGGATAGAGGATAGGGGATAGAGGATAGAGGATAGAGGATAGAGGATAGAGAATAAAGGATAAAGGATAGAGGATAGAGGATAAAGGGTAAGGGATAGAGGATAGAGGATAGAGGATAGAGGATAGAGGATAGAGAATAAAGGATAAAGAATAGGGGATAGAGGATAGAGGATAGAGGATAGAGGATAGAGGATAGAGAATAAAGGATAGGGGATAAAGGATAGAGGGTAGAGGATAGAGGATAGAGGATAGAGGATAGAGGATAAAGGATAGGGGATAGAGGATAGAGGATAGAGGATAGAGGATAGAGGATAGGGGATAGAGGATAGAGGTAGAGGATAGAGGATAGGGGATAGAGAATAGAGAATAGAGGATAGAGGATAGAGGATAGAGGATAGAGGATAGGGGATAGAGGATAGAGGTAGAGGATAGAGGATAGAGAATAAAGGATAGAGGATAAAGGATAGGGGATAGAGGATAGAGGGTAGAGGATAGAGGATAGAGGATAGAGGATAGGGGATAGAGGATAGAGGTAGAGGATAGAGGATAGGGGATAGAGAATAGAGAATAGAGGATAGAGGATAGAGGATAGAGGATAGAGAATAAAGGATAGGGGATAAAGGATAGAGGGTAGAGGATAGAGGATAGAGGATAGGGGATAGAGGATAGAGGTAGAGGATAAAGGGTAAGGGATAGAGGATAGAGGATAGAGGATAGAGGATAGAGAATAAAGGATAAAGAATAGGGGATAGAGGATAGAGGATAGAGGATAGAGGATAGAGGATAGAGGATAGAGGATAGAGGATAGAGGATAGAGGATAGAGGATAGAGAATAAAGGATAAAGGATAGAGGATAGAGGATAAAGGGTAGGGGATAGAGGATAGAGGATAGAGGATAGAGGTAGAGATAGAAAATAGATAGAGTCCCACGTAGTTTACCTTCCATTAGCCAAATGCTAATGTTTGTTGTTTAACTTTGCCTTCGCCTAATATATGTGTTAGCCTAAGTACATATTAAGGATTAAAGTACTCGGATCTTACATGCGTATTACTGCGATTAAGTGTTGTGTGTTGGCTGCATTATTTCTAATTAGTAAAGTTTTTGCGCGTTTCTTCCCCCCTTTGCTCTTCCCCTCTGCTCTTTGGTTTATTTTTTGGTTTGTCCCTGTGTGACGGGCTGCAAAAGTTTTCTCCATTCATGCCAAAGAGGCGGCAATCAAATCAAAAAAAAAAAAGAGAAAGTTTGAAACATACGAGTTGATATACATGTATAGACATACATATACTTATATACAAATATATCTTTATGTATATGGACTCGTATCTAGATAGAAACTAGAAGTAATTGCAACGCAATTGAAAGTCGCAAACACACACGTGATAGTCCCCTCTCACTCACACTGTGTGCGTGCGTGTGTGTGTGTGTGTGTGTGTGTGCCTAAATGGAAATGCCAAGCGACACATTTTGTATACAATGCCAAGTTAATGAGCCTGCCCTGGCTCCACCCCTAGCCTAAGCAGCTCTGCCCTGATGCCTTTGCCTGCTTGCGAGTTTTTGCCTGCCTTCTGGCATCATTTGCCAGTCTCTCTGTCTCTCTCTCTCTCTCTCTCTCTATCTCTCTCTGTGTGTGTGTTTTGGCTTTAGCCTATTTCCCAGGCTTGTCATTTTCATGTTGTACAAGTTTGTGCAACAACTGGAAGCCAACAACTGGAGGCAACCGAACTGGAGCCGCCTCAGCTGCAACCCGAAACTCAAACAGAAAATCTCGAAAAAAAAAAACACAAACAAAAAACAAAAAAAAAAAACAGTGAAAATTTCTATTTTTAGCATGTCGAATATTGAATATCCTGAGTCACCTGTAGACAGTTGAAACAGTTCAGTTCAGGAACTAGTGGAATTAGTTCAGAGAAAGCTGCAACTGTACCGAAAGGAAACTCATTTCTAATGCCAATTTGGTTAGCCTCAAAGGGAAGCCGATGTTGAGCGAGCTGGGCTTAAAGTTCATTGAACTAGTTCATTTTTGTTGCAGACTATATGAGGTTATATATGAAATATATATAAATATAACTCTAACTTTATGTGTATCTCATTTAATCGCGCCAGATCTAACAGCAGTTCACGATGTGAATTAGTTAATATACCTATAGCCATATATATATATATATATATATATATATATATATATATATATATATATATATATATATATATATATATATATATATATCTGTAGTTATGTTCATATTGTATGGCAAAAGTTTTTACATTCGATTACCTTCCGTTAATAAACCACCTAGTCAACTGTACCGTTATTAAAGCAACCCAAGGTAACACCCTCGCCCTCCCATGTCACACACACACACACACACATAAATACAGATAGACGCCCCTCAGCTGTTTACCTGTTGTATACAATTTCTCCTCTCTCGCCCTCTCCCCTCTCTCTCTCCCTCTCTCTCTCCCTCTCTCTCTCCCTCTTTCTGTGCTTCACATTTCATTTGAATTTCGTTCCTTTGTGCTGCTAATTTTATGCTAATGGACAACGTTTGCATGTATTATCGATTGTGATTACATTAATTATCGATAACTACGTGACTCCTCAGCGCGTCACGCGATTGAGTGTTTATTGTCGAACGTTCAAGAGTGCCCTACGCCATTTATAGATGATGATATATATGATATACATGAGAATATATATGCAATTCGCGGATCTGTCGATATGGCAACGCTGCTTAGCTAAGCAACTTCGTATAGAGAAGGCAAGTATATACGCAGCTAGTAGTATATTATAAGATGTGATTAACTCGTCTTTCTGGCTGGCAGTTCTCTTTTTCTTAAACGTTTTACTGGCTGCAGCTAAAGTTAATATAGAAAAGTGTTTATCTGTTTATTGAAATGGAATTTCTGCTTAGATTTTCCACTTGTATTGCATTGGATTCTTTTCAATTATTTCTGAAATTAGCCCAGCTGTTTCTTTGCCCCGAACTGTCTTCCATGTAAAACGTAGCCGAATTTTCGTTGATTTTCTTGTATTTGTGTAGAGGTAACAGACCATAAAATTGGAATACGCTTCGCTTCTCTTCGCTTCTCTTCGCTTCTCTTCGCTTCTCTTCGCTTCTCTTCGCTCTATTTATTCACATAGATTTCCACATGTATATAAACATTCATTCGTATATACATGTATATATCATTTGGTATCATCATCATCATGTTTCACTGCCATTATAATTGAATTTGCTCCTATTATGTTTATCGCATCTAAATATATTGTTCTTTTCCGTTCCGTTCCACCAGCTCGCAACAGTGGCATTGAAGCAAATATGAGTTCTTTGTTCATGTAACCACCGGCTAGTGAATTCTATAAATAGCATTCTATTAATCATAGTTTTAGTTTCATTCCATTCCATTTCGTTCCGCCATTCAATTGGTATCCAAATGATGCACACACATATCGTTCCATATTCCATAATACGTTCCGTATTCCACCAAGTATGTACAATTTTTCGCTGTTTCATTCCATTTTGTTTCATTCTTTTTGCAATCCTCTTTACATGCTCTTTCTCTCTTTTTCTCTCTCTTGCTCTCTATTCTGACTGCATGATGCAGTTTCATTCCGCAGCATGCTGTTTCATTCCATTTCATTTCACTCTGTCGCATAACTTTCTTCACACCATCCAATATAACGCTGTTTCATTTCGTTGCATGTCGCGTTTCACTTCCATTCGAGTTGCATACGCCACCGTTTCATTCCATTTCGGTTTTAGTATCCCAAGGACATCGCTCTACATCCAGCTATCCACCTATCTATCCGTTGCTCGCGCTGTCGCTCCCTAATTGGAATTTGCTGGGGTCCTGTGAATGTGCGGCCACAACAGGAGTTAGCGACCGCAGTGACAAGGAATAACAATTGATAGGGAAACGGGCCTGGCCTGGACTGGCCCGGACTGGCGCGGACTGGCCCGGACGGGCCCGGTCTGGCTAGTCGGCTAGTGTAGCGCATTGTCCAGTGTTTCGGGGCCATTTCTCTAGCGGCAGAGACAATAAATCTCACATACAATTTATTGACAATGCTTGGGGCGTTGAGCAAACAATGTCCTTCCGGCGCTCGGATGCAACAAAGGGATGTGCCAGCCATAAGCCGCACAGTGAGGGGCGCAAACAAATGTGTATATATGAAGAGTGCACAGAGTGGGGGGAGGGGGAAGGGAGAGGAGGGCATGTCAGCGCATTGCGTTATTTGTTTTTTTGTTTTTGTTTTTATTAACAATTAACGCAGCAACGCGTCGTTTGCTCTTGCCGCTATTTGATTTATGGCCAGCAAAAGGACTTCCCAGTCTCTTAATATTATTGCTATTGTTATTGTTATTGTTGTTATTATTATTATTATTAATATTAATATTATTATTATTGTTTGTGGCGCGCCTATTTGGCCACTCTGCCAATGAAAATTTCCCCCAGTTGAATGTGGCATTCGCTTTGAAGTTGATGAATCGCCGGTCACTCGGGCCACATGCAACAAATGTGGCAAGCCAAGGGCGAACCGGGTCTACGGTTGCCTATATATATATATATATATTGCATATATGTACATACATATACATATACATATAAATACATACATATGTATTCTCACGTATATAAACTTTTCCTTGCAGTAGCTGCATTTGGCATTATGACTGATCCCAGGGTATAATGGGTTTGTTAGGCGGTATATAAGAGGCAATAAGAGGCGTAATAATTCTATGAACTGTATATAGATGCTAAGGCTTGCTCAGGCTGCCTTTTTTCCAAATTCATAGAGCTGCCTAGCCACACTTTACAACGACTTGCTCCCACTTCTTTTAGACTCGCAATTCTTGGATCAGATCAAGCTATGTATTCCTAGCTAAAGTAAAAGATCGAGCTAATCATATTTTCGCTCAACTATCAACAAGTTTTTTTATTTAAATAATAATATAAATATTTAAATATATATATAAATCAGCCATGTGAAAAACGTATGGGAAATTTAGCCGGTTTTATATACATACATTTTCTAGTGTCAGTTCCAAAATAAATTTTGGCTACATATGAAATTAAAATTTCCAATTTTAACCGATTGAGTCATAATATCAAAATTTAATGAAAGATTTATGTTGAATATATATATAATATTTTAAATATTAATATTTAATGCGGAAAAAAACAAAATACAAATTTTAATATATTTAACTCTGTGAATTTCACGAAATTATTTAATAGATATTAAGCAAGCAACAAACAAACATAAAATATTCACTAAATATAGTCTCCAAAAAAGAAAGAGCTTTTGCTCATGGTAATCTGAGAATTTCAAATGTGCAATTGTCGAGTGTAGAGATTGTTGCTAAAAGCTTTGTGTACCAGCTATGCCATAAAGAGTGGAAACGAGCAAAGTCTCCATGAAAGCTTGCCATAAACTATTTGCTATAATCGCCACAGCTGCAGTGGCGTGTTATGGCAGCAACGCAGCAGCGCAGCAGCGCCCTCTGGCGGTACTTTGTGCGGAATGCTGGAAATATTTGTGGAATATTTTCGTACAAGTTATCTAAAGGAAAGTATTTTAATTAGACTTTTAATTGTTCAATGAAAAATGTTTCAATTATGCCAACTATGCTAAGGAGCGCACAAAATGAAAAAGAAGCAAAAGGGGAGGTGGACAAAGAGTTGAAGGAGGATGAAGCAGCAGGCACACAACAAGAATGAAGCCAATTTTGTGTGTTGTTATTCAATCTGAGTAAAAACTTAAGTGTACTTGAGAGGGTGCTTTAACGACTATTGCCAAACTTGGCAAATCTGAAAACTTGTGCACGAACAAGTGCATTCAGCTCCAGCGATAAGTGTCATTAATGCTAATGCTAATGCAGATGAATGAGTCAGTTCATATGATGTTCTCAATTGAGAAATTCCAGCCATTGGAGTTGATAATCAAATGGTTCTGGACTGTTCCAGATGTATTTAGTGGATGTTCACATAGTTGAGGTTCTAACTGTAAAGTAAATTTTATATCAATTGGTATTTCTTGTACTGGGAATTTCAAGAATCTACAAGAATCTTTCATGCTCACTCGCTCTCGCACTCAGCCTGACAAGAAATTTTGGTTCTTCTCGTTGAGTTGAACTATTCGTCTGATGCGCTTTTAACGACCATTGGTTAGAGAGAGATAGTACGATTGACGTTCGCACAATGAGAGTCAGTCTATGCAAATGCTCTTTACATGCACACACACATACTCGTACACACACTCAATACAGGCACGCAACACTCGCATGCATATGAAAGCTTCCATCCGCTTTAGTTCATTCCACTCCAAACGGACCAATCGGAGCGCAGTGAAAAACAAAAACGATTGTTAGCCGATCGCGATTCGCGAATGAGTTCGTTGAAGAGCCGATGCAATCGTTTGCTCGCCGAGCATTGTTAAAAGAGTATCACTCAATCGTACTCTCTGAGCTTTTACTCAGAGTGTAAGTGAGATATGTGCAGATATCGAGACATAGCTATTAAATAAAAATAATCAATTAGTTAATTACAATATTTATGTATTCAAATATATATATTTTTATATATAAAATAGAAGCTAGTAGATTTCTTCAGCTGTTGCTGTTGCTGTTGCTACGGTTGCAATTGTTGTTGCCGTTGTCCTTGCCACGTGGCGCTGCTAATAAATTTATCGTTACAAAAATGTTGTGAATTATTGGTTGCTGAACAATTTTTATTGTTTTGGCTTTAGTTGTAGTTGCAGCAGTTGTTGTTGCTGCTGCTGCTGACAACGACATAAATAAATTGTTTCGTTTGTTTTAATTTGTTGCCTTTGTTGTTGTTGTTGTTGTTGGCGGCTCTGTTGCTGTCAGTTTTATGTTGCTACTTTTGCGTGCAACCAGCCTCCGGCCTCCTCCGCACCCAAGGCAGCCCGCACACGCTGTGACATTGTATCCCCCCCCCCCCCCACACACACACAAGCAATAAAAATGCAGTGCAGATGCAACAACAACAGTTGCTGCTGCTGCTTCTCCTGCTGCTGCTGTTGTTGTTTTGGCCATACACAATTTGGGTCACTGCGGTAATGTTTTTGTTGACTAATGCACAAAAGTTGCAGCTAATGCAAGAGCCACAGCAGCAGCAACAGCAGCAACAGCAGCAACAGCAGCAACAGCAGCAACAACTCGGAAACTCAGTTTAGCCAAAGCAGAGCGACGGACCAGCCAAATAGGTAGAGGGAGATATAGAGATTAGACAGAGGCAGAGGGAGAGATAGAGTGAGATAGAGTGAGAGATAGAGCGAGAGAGGGGGGAGAGTATGGGGAAGCAGGAGTATTAGGAAGAGACAGAATGAAGTGAAAGAGCGAGAGATAGAGAGAGAACGAGAGATAAAGAGAGAGAGAGAGAGATGGGGAGAAAGAGAGAGAGAGAGAGAGAGAGAGAGAGAATGATAGATGTATAGAGACAGCTGAAAATTGAGTGCGATAAATGCATCAATCTATATAGTGTAACAGGTGCAAATGTGTGGGTGTGGGAGAGAGTGTGTGCGAGACAGAGAAGGAATGTGAGAGACTACAAGCGCGAGACAGAGAGCAAATTCGATTGCAGCTCGAGTTGTGATAAGCCAAAGAGGCAAAAAGTGTTGCATACTTTGCAGCGCTGACAGCTCAAGCGAAAGCTTCGATGCAGGAACACGCAGAGAGAGAGAGAGAGAGAGAATGATAGATGTATAGAGACAGCTGAAAATTGAGTGCGATAAATGCATCAATCTATATAGTGTAACAGGTGCAAATGTGTGGGTGTGGGAGAGAGTGTGTGCGAGACAGAGAAGGAATGTGAGAGACTACAAGCGCGAGACAGAGAGCAAATTCGATTGCAGCTCGAGTTGTGATAAGCTAAAGAAGCAGAAAGTGTTGCATACTTTGCAGCGCTGGCAGCTCAAGCGAAAGCTTCGATGCAGGAACACGCAGAGAGAGAGAGAGAGAGAGAATGATAGATGTATAGAGACAGCTGAAAATTGAGTGCGATAAATGCATCAATCTATATAGTGTAACAGGTGCAAATGTGTGGGTGTGGGAGAGAGTGTGTGCGAGACAGAGAAGGAATGTGAGAGACTACAAGCGCGAGACAGAGAGCAAATTCGATTGCAGCTCGAGTTGTGATAAGCTAAAGAAGCAGAAAGTGTTGCATACTTTGCAGCGCTGGCAGCTCAAGCGAAAGCTTCGATGCAGGAACACGCAGAGAGAGAGAGAGAGAGAGAATGATAGATGTATAGAGACAGCTGAAAATTGAGTGCGATAAATGCATCAATCTATATAGTGTAACAGGTGCAAATGTGTGGGTGTGGGAGAGAGTGTGTGCGAGACAGAGAAGGAATGTGAGAGACTACAAGCGCGAGACAGAGAGCAAATTCGATTGCAGCTCGAGTTGTGATAAGCTAAAGAAGCAGAAAGTGTTGCATACTTTGCAGCGCTGGCAGCTCAAGCGAAAGCTTCGATGCAGTAACACGCAGAGAGAGAGAGAGAGGGAGAGAGAGAGAGAGAGAGAGAGAGAGAGAGAGATGTACGCGCACACAAACAGCGTGCGTGTGTTAAAGCTTGTATTTGGGCATTTATCAAATTGTTGCTGTTGTTGTTGCTGTTGTTGTTGCTGCTGTTGTTGCATTTGGAGTGCAAATAAGTGGTTTATGATAATGCCACGCCCAGGCTGCAAAGCTGTGCAGTTTGCAGTGAATTGTTGTTGTTGTTCTTGTTGCTGCTGCTGTTGTTGTTGCAGCTGCATCATTTTGCATTTTTACGAGCTGCAATTGCCAATGTCATATGTTGTTGCTGTTGCTGTTGCTGTTGTTGCTGTTACTAAATGCTGTTGCGGGTGCAGCTATAAATTGTTTATGCGCTTCACTTGCCTTTGAGGCCATTTTGGGATCAGAATATTGCACACGCACACACACATTTGTGTGCATGTGTCTGCCGATTGGCACTAAAATGTGCGCATGTGTGTGTGTGTTTGTGTTGCTGCGCGTGTGTGTGTGCTTGTCTGATAATCAGGCCATGTTCCATGCACGTGTTCGAAAATCTATTAAGCGCCCTTTTTTATGAGCTACACATAAGCACTTGGCTGTGTGTGTGTGTGTGTGTGTGTGTGTGTGTGTCCAGCATTTAAATTTAATTCAGCAAAAAATATATTCAAGTAAAAACGGGTACAACCAACTGAATTGCTCAAGCCTGGATCAGGCCTGTTCAAACTTCCGAGGGATAGAGATTTCTAGAGACAGACTTATTCATCTGAAATTCCAAGTATGCAGCTGCAAAAGGGAGAGAAAGAGAGAGAGAGAGAAAGAAAGAATGAGCAGCAAACATAAATTGAATAAAACCAATATACTCCTTTCACCTGGTGAATGAGTATAAACAAGTAAGGAAGCTATAGTCGAGAGTGCTCGACTAGGAGATACCCTGATCCCTACAAAGAGCTGATATTCACGCACGCATAAGCACGCGCTCTGCTAACTGCGCAGTGAGCAGCGACTGCGCTTGGGCTGCGCTGCAGTGTGGGCAATACTATGAGAATTTTGTTGTTGAATAATTTCTCCTGTAATAAGACTATCTTCATGAAACTTTCAGAATGTGATCACAATGTGCAAATGTGTGTACATTCCAAAGCACAAGTCTCTAGTACTTAAAATACGTTTTTTGCAAATTGGGGGCGAAGGGGGCGTGGTATCCAAAATCTGTAAAAGACAAAATCTGCGTATTGACCAGATGTATATACACACCAAATCTGAAGTCTCCAGGTCTAAAAGTATTGAAATTACGGTGAATAAACAAAATCAATTTATCGATTATTCGCGATAAAAAAGTAATCGGACGAGTTATCGAAAAAAAAAGATAAACTTGTACTGCGTATGGTATACATGAGTATGCATACAAAATTTGAAGTCTCTAGCTCTTATATCTTCTGAGATCTAGGCGTTCATACGGACGGACGGACGGACGGACGGACGGACGGACAGACGGACAGGGCTATATCGACTCAGCTCGTCGCCCTGATCAAGAATATATATACTTTATGGGGTCTGCCACGCCTCCTTCTGCCTGTTACATACTTTTCACAAAACCATTATACCCTGAATTCCCATTTTTAATGGGATCAGGGTATAAAAAGGGAGAAGCGTAACAAATAAATATATAAAATAAATAAAAATACATATGTATATGTATACATATATATATATATACACACATATATATATATATATATATATATATATATATACAAAATAATAATAATAATTTCCATAATCTTTTATATTCGTTGCGCTTTGCTGCTTCTATTGTTATTATTATTGCTATTGCTATTGCTATAGTTGTGTTATTGTTGTTAGCTAGAAAAATATTAAGCGCAGCCAATGAATCGAATCGAATTGACAGCAATTCTATAATTGAATTAGCTAAATGCAACAATTGAAAAAAGCTTTTGGTTAAGCATAGCAATTCATATGAAATGTGGATGAACAAGAGTATAAGCCTTTGGAATATTTAACTAAAATTGAAATTCAATTCAATTATATAGGGAATAATATGGTAATGGCTAATAGAAAGACCGCGGCTGTAATTACTTAACTGTCGTACGTTTTGCGAAATCTGCAAATTACTCTCTTTCACATACACCGACTGAGCAAAAGCTCAATACCATTCAGAGAGTATCACTCTTTCCACAATACTCAGAGAGCAACCAATCGATTCCTTAACGAGCTCATTCGCGAATTGCGATCGACTAATCGTTTTTGTTTTTTTTTGTGCGCTCCGATTGGTCCGTTTGGGCTGGAATGAAGTAAAGTGGAATGAAGCTTTCATATGCATGCGAGTGTTGCGTGCCTGTATTGAGTGTGCGTACGAGTATATGTGTGTGCATGTAAAGAGCATTTGCATAGACTGACTCTCATTGTGCGAACGTCAATCGTACTATCTCTCTCTAACCAATGGTCGTTAAAAGCGCATCAGACGAATAGTTCAACTCAACGAGAAGAACCAAAGTTCCTTGTCAGGCTGAGTGCGAGAGCGAGTGAGCATGAAATTTTTCGGTGGACTTTGCGAGCAGAGCATTATGAATAAAACGGCTAACAGTTATGTGAGAGCTGGGCTATATTTATATAATATTAATGAAGAAAGCATCCAAATATTGATTGGCTCATAATTAGTACGTAATGACATTTTAATTGATGAATTTGATCAAAGAAGTATATATATATATATATATATATATATATATATAATATATATCAATCAAATCTACCGCAACTTCACTCAACAAATATTTGTAAATAATGCTCATTGCAGTAGATTCTGCCTCAGCCCTTCTCCCGCCACAGGTGCATAATCAATTTGGCGTCATTATTGCATTTCATTAAATCAATTCGCTGGTTAATTTGGGATTCGAATTGAAATTGAAATGTGAGTGGCATATTTCAGATGCCTTTCGCTCGCCCTTCAATTATATGATATATGATAATAATTTCTGTTAGCATTTGCATTTGTTGGGGTGTGAATTATTTAGCACGTGCTACGCGTTGCATATTACGCATACGCAGAGTGTGCAGGGGTCAAATGTTGGCCAGGAGCTGTGATGGCTTACTTTGGCCATATAATAAATGGCGAGAGAAGCGCAGCAATAAGTTTACTTCAGTTTGAGTCAAGAATTATTTTCCGCTACTCTTCTTCTCTCTCACTCTACAATTGGAAGGGATTAGCATTTGCATTCTATAGAATATATTTAAAACTGTATTTCCAATTTACTCTTATCTCTGCTTACAATGATTTACTTACTTATCTCAGCTCTTGAGCTGGCCTAACTTCACTGATTGTTTCTCGCTGCTCAGTATTGCATTTGCACTAGAGAGAAGTTCTTTTGAAACTTAAGTCGTCGAAAATAATAAGTTTCTTTTTACGACTTTCTTTCTTTCCCTTTCTATTCCATTATCGCTTCTCTCTGCACCCCTACGACTAGCTGAAATATCACGTGTTGACGCTGCTTTCAGTGTTGATTGTGTTGTTAGCATATTCAAAGTACATGCATACACACATATAGAGACTCCCACACACACACACGCACACACACCACACACACTGGCTGTCCATTTGCGACCTCGAGGCAGTCATTTTGCTTTGGATGTTATTGTTGTTAGTGTTTCGTTGTTGTTGCTGCTGCTGCTGCTGCTGCTGCTGTTGTGGTTGTTGCTGCCATCATACAAACAACAGCTGGCGTATGGCTTTGTTGCCTCCTGCTTCCTCTTCCCTGCTGTCGTCATGTGCCGCCGAAATCTTCATCAAGCCACACGAAATGTCTTGAGGCTTTAGACTTTTGCATTTCCAACTTGTTGTTCTCGTGTTGGCCTTCGCTGTTCGCATTGTTGCTGTTGTTGCTGTTGTTGCTGTTGTTGCTGTTGTTGCTGTTGTTGCTGTTGTTGTTGTTGTTGCTGTTGTTGTTCCAGTTTTGTTTTATTGTGTGTGACAGGACAGTGGAGGAGGGCCCTGAGTGCGGCTGCTGCGCTTTTATATGGCCAGCCATATAACTGTATACGAATGCAAGCACAGTCTAAATCTGTTGTTGTTCTGATCCCATTGTTGTTGCTGTTGTTGTCGTTGTTGTTGTTTGTTGTAAATCCTTGATAAATGTTGTTTGGCTTTTGAATTAATTACAATTAATGCCAGTTGCCAGCCAAAGCTGTAAAATCCCAACATATTCAACCTTTTGCGCCACAAACATTCCACACATTTTAGCCATGTTGCCCTTGAGGACCAGAGTTGCCAGACTTGTGTGGAATTTGTTTGGCAGCTTTTGTTGCTTAAAGGAAAAAAATAAAAAATACGAATACAATATTTGAGTATATGAGAGAGAAAGGGAGTGAGAGAGATGGAGAGAGACAGATGGAGAGAAAGAGATGGAGAGAGAGAGAGAGAGTTTAATTGACAGTTCCTATTATATAGTATTGCCAGATGGATCAAGTTCCTCTCTGTGTCATCTATTGACAGTAATTTATGCTTAGAGTCGCTAGACAACAAAATAACTTAATTTATCTCTATTTCACAATTATAATATTGTAATTATAATATTTAACAGCTGCTGGCGTTGCCAGATTGCTCACATAAATGTTAAGTTTTAACGAATATTTATAGGAAATGGAAAAGTGAACAAATTTTAAACAGGGACAGACGGCATGGAACAGTGCTGCCAGATCGATGCAAATTGTTGTTGCCCTTTCATAGCTATTGGTGAACAGAGCTGCCAGACAGCAGCAATATTTGATTTCTTTCACATTTATTGATTGATATTTAACGGTGTATGGCGTTGCCAGACTGTTTACTTGATTATATGACTTAATTGTTGCTTTAACTGCCCCAAGTGGGGTTATTGGAGCTAAATCTATATTATTCTCATTGTTGTAAAATTTTATTGAATTAAAATAAAATTTATATACATATGTAGATTTTTTATAAATTTATTTTGGTTCGCTTTATTTTGTTGTATAAAACTCAAATGGATGTTTTACTAAATTGTGCAGCACATGCATTGCCTTAATTAAGCTATCGAAAAGCTTTATTGGATTCAAGAGCCAATTAAAAGGGAACAAAAAAAAATGTCGTTAAATCGACACAAAGTTGGCCTTGGGGTTGGCCACCAAAACAAGCAGCAAGAGAAAACCAAATGCAATTTGAAATTGAAAACCATCGACGAGGCGAGGCAGAAGAGCAATAACAACAGCAACAACAACAGAAACAAGAGAAACAACAACAGTGAGTGGCAAACTTTAGACGTCTCAATGCCTGGCAACCACTTTGCCGTCTAACCACTTGGCGAGGTCAGTCAGCCGCGGCTGGAAGTCAAAGCCTCGGGCCTTATCTCTACTGAGCTCTACTGAGGCAGGGGGGCAGGGGGTTCATGGGGCAAGTCCATGAAATATTTGTGCAACAGCAAGTTGCAAGTTATCAATTATGTGCGCAACTGTGGCAGCCACAGTGGCCCGACTCAAGCAGCTGCTTGAAGGGCCGAGCAGGACGGAGCCCTAATGGGTTAACTGCTCTGAAAATTGTCTGGTTCAATGGCGTTGCCAGAGTGTGCGCTTATTAATTGAGTTATGTGATTAATTGAGTTATATGCGCCAGTTCACAATAGACAGAAGCCAGAGAAATTGTGCACAGATCCCTGAAGCAGCGTTGCCAGCTCAACATTGCCTAATCTGGCAACGCCGAGAAGTGCAAATTGAGCAATTTAGTTAGAGTGCGACATGATAGCAATTATAAGCATTTGGAATTGATATTATATAATCGATATCTCTGCACTTTATAGATATACTGATTGCGATAGAAGACGATTCGCAAATATATCGTTAATCGAAATGTATAAATAGAAATTCGGGACAAACTAACACTAAAATAATTTTTTGCTGTTAAATTTGGGTCTGTTTTGTCTTTAAACAGTATCTTAAGCTTTATTAAAATACAAAAATGAATTTATCGATAAATTTGCTGTGAATAAGCAAGAGCTGATATCGATTATTAACACAATATATAAAAATAATCGATGTAGTATCAAATCTGTTGCAGTATCACACATAAAATGTTATTAACTGCTATCGATAAATATATCGATGGCCATATAAAGCTATATTTGTGAGCATTTTGTCTTGCGCTAACTTCCACCAAATAAAATTCATCATATTTAAAAATATTACCAACTTTAAATAGAATACCTAAGTTAATTTATCGATAAATATGGTGAATACGAACAATAGAAAGTATTACTATCGATTAAAAAACTATATATAACGAAATGCAGTAGAGCATATAATCTTGAACAGTCAGAACACATAAACTGCTTATAGGTGCTATCGATAAATATATCGATTCGCATATAAAGCTATATTTGCTTAAATTTTGCACGCACTTTCGTCAATTGCAGCCACTGTGCAGCTGTCGTCCCAGACGTCCAATTACCTTTTCTTGCACAGACGAAACCCGCACAGCTCCCGCCCCTTTTACCTGTGGCTCGATTCGCTGGCGCTCTAATTAGTTCTTCAACTTATGTTGATGTTAGAAATACATGCGAAAAGAGGAATGAAAATGAAATAAAAAATGATGTATATATATAGCAATAACTGGCCAGGACTCAAGCGCAGCAATTCTGTTGTTGCAGTTGTTATACCCTGATCCCATTAAAAATGGGAAATCAGGGTATAATGGTTTTGTGAAAAGTATGTAACAGGCAGAAGGAGGCGTGGCAGACCCCATAAAGTATATATATTCTTGATCAGGGCGACGAGCTGAGTTGATATAGCCCTGTCCGTCTGTCCGTCCGTCCGTCCGTCCGTCCGTCCGTCCGTCCGTCCGTCCGTCCGTCCGTATGAACGCCTAGATCTCAGAAGATATAAGAGCTAGAGACTTCAAATTTTGTATGCATACTCATGTATACCATACGCAGTACAAGTTTATCTTTTTTTTTCGATAACTCGTCCGATTACTTTTTTATCGCGAATAATCGATAAATTGATTTTGTTTATTCACCGTAATTTCAATACTTTTAGACCTGGAGACTTCATATTTACTGTATACATACATCTGAGCGATACGAAGATTTTGTCATTTACAGATTTTGGATACCACGCCCCCTTCGCCCCCAATTTGTAAAAAACGTATTTTAAGTACTAGAGACTTGTGCTTTGGAATGTATACACATTTTCACATTATAATTACGTCCTGAAAGTTTCATGAAGATAGTCTGGCTACAAGAGAAATTATTCAGCAACAAAGTTCTCATAGTATTGCCCACACTGCAGCGTAGCCCAAGCGCAGTCGCTGCTTACTGCGCAGTTAGCAGAACGCGTGCGTATGCGTGCGTGAATATCAGCGCCTTGTAGGGATTAGGGTATCTCCTAGTCGAGCAGTCTCGACTAGAGCTTCCTTACTTGTTGTTGTTGTTGTTGTTGTTGTTGTTGTTGTTTCTCTAGTAATTGGCAAGCGTAACAAATTAGAGGGCCCACCCACACACACACACACACACACACTCAGTGAAAGAGGGTGGGAGAGGGAGAGAGGGGGGTAGTGCAACAAGCAACTTGCACTGTGCATTGAAGCGTTTTGTGCAATCAATTAATTAAATCAATGCAAGTGGCGCTTGTTAATGAAGTTGCAGCCACCAAAATTATTGCAACAGGCAAATAAACAAACGAACAAACATTGAACAAAGGACAAACAGACGACAGCCACAAACAGCAGTTGGGACTTCGCTTTGTGCAAATTATTTTCTGGGTCAATTGCTCGATTGCCATCAGAAATGGAAAACTTTGAGCGTGGAGCGAAACCAAAACGAACTGCCATAGTTCGATATATATCGATATATTTGACGATTAGACGGGAAATAAGGAGGGATCGATCTGTAGAGCCATTGACTCCGAGCTTAGCTAAACTTGATTTGTTAGTTTTTTTTATTCACAAGAAAATACCGGAAATCGATAAATATCGATTGCAGCAATTTAAAACAAACTAATCGTGCTGCTGAAAATTGTAGTCTTAATGCAGTGAATACTAGCTATAAGAAGTAATACAAATAAAACACAATCGATATATGTATCGATAACATGTCTAAATATAACAGAAAGTGTAAGATGATATACAAAGAACAGATTTGAGCTCTATGAGCTCGAATTATCTGTGAAATTTGGATAAAAGTAAGTTAATGTGATATATCATGATTATCGATATATATCGATATATGTAAATATGTGTATATAACATAATTTTGTATTACCTTTGACAGTTCAAGCTATGTTTCAGCTAACTGTGCCAAGTAGAACTTATTATAACTATTACAGGGTATACAGTGTAGTGTACAGTACAGGGTATCTCTATGGGAAATGCAACAATGTAAGAGCTGAAAAGAAATTGATAAATCTCTATATAAATGATATGCTGCAAACTAACACAGCTGCATCATTTTTACAGGGTATTCCTGCATGCAATTGAGACCGTTTATTTGCTGTTGGGCGTGGTCGTTCGACAAGCGTAACTATTTGCAGCCCATTTAATTATTTGCAACAAAATTCAATTTACGGTAGCTACAAAATGATGTGTGTGTGTGTGCGTGTGTGTGTGCGTGTGTGTGTGTGTGTGCGTGTGTGTGTGTGTGCGTGTTGTGGCATGCTCTATTAAGCAGTAATGAGATTTGGTAATTGATTGAAGCTCGCCGTGGCTGCAGCTCGGATATTCCAACACCGAAAGCCAAACTTCAATTTAATGGATGGCAACAGCAACAACATGCAGCAGTAACGCCAATTCGCAACAACAGCAACAACAGCAACAGCTTGCAACAGTTGCAACACAAGCAAACACGAAGCCAGCCGCAAGCTGGCAACTAGCTTCATTGATTGAGTGCCCCGCCCAGCGCCTATGCAGCAGCGACCGCAACATGTTCTGACATGTTCTTTTCTGCTCCTCTTCTTCTTCTTCGCTTTGTTTCAATTTCACGTTTCGTGATTCGTGCGTTTCACTTGCCTTTTGAATGAATGAAACTGAGACGAAAGCGAGAGGAGGATGTATGTGGGGCAAAGAGTAACTACAGTGGAATCCGGTTATGACGACTCCGCTTAGAGCGTTCGTATTATTATTGCGACGAAAATTCCCTAGACAAACTTAGTCTCTAGACAAACTTATATGAGTAAACTTATATGGCCATAAGTCGACTCTTTGAGCGTGACTATAGCCGATCTCTACTGTAGCTATCTCCCTCACTCGCGTCTCTCGATATCTTTGAGGCCAGAAATAAACTAAATTCGAGTACAAAAATATATAAGACAGACAGTCAGGGTCGTGGCAAAGGAATGAAGTCTATATAATCTACCCGAGTACTACGAGTTGAGTCGAACCGGGCACGGCTTACACTTATCTCTCCTTTCATGGCAATCACAGGCTCTATAAAGTCTGTTGTTGTTATACCTTAAATATGTATATTCTTGTATAGCTCGATATCTCATTCATACCGCTACAAATCGATTAGTTTATTCGATTCCTTAAGCATAACTCGTAGATAAAAAGAACTTGAGATATTAATAATATATAATTGATATTGATATATTAATAATATATAATACAATCAATAATATATAATATTATTAATATCTTAGTCTTGTGCGGGTTGCACTGTTAAAAGAGCTTAGAGCTCTTTACCAAAATAAATAAATAAATCAATCAATGAATAAAAATATATATACAGAAGTCTATTAAACGTAGAACCAAAGTTCTTCAGTAACAAAGCCAAGTGGAGGTATTTCTGAGTCGGGCATTGCCCACTAGAGCTGTTGAGTCGAATGGTTATAGCAGAAAGTTCATTTAAAAAGCCCCAATTACTAGCTGCTTAGCTTAGCTATCGTCCACGCTACCCGCTTTTGAAAATGTACAGGGTATATCACACAAATGATGCGGATTATACATATAGCAGCTACAGCTAGCAGCAGCTAGTTATATGTGTATGTGCATCTGCCTTGGTGGCTTTGTCGTCTCACTTTCTCCCCCTCTCTAGCCCTTTCGCTCACCCTTTCTCTCTCTCTCCCTCTCTCTTGTAACTTGCCTGTTTTTGCTTTGCCTTTTAGCTAGTTTTAAAGAAAAACTAAGCTATGCGCTTTTAATTTCTTTTTTATTTTTCGTGGCTATTGCTATTTCTTGCTCTGGCTCCCTCCCTCTCTCTCTCTCTCTCTCTCTCTCTCTCTTTCTCTCACTCTCCGTCTGCCCCTTTAGCTGCCCGCTTTCATATGTCATGCTCTCGCATCCTTCACCTAATTCTTCTGCCCGTCGCGCTGCTCGCAAACTAGATTATGGCCAACATTTCCGCTGTGAAGCTCACACACCTGCGCAGCCTTACAGACAGATATATGAATATATATATATATATATATATATATATATACTCTATATATATGTGTGCAGTTTTGTAGCCACAATTAAAAGCACTGCTAAATTCCAAGCTAAAAGAAGAGCCAGAGAAGCTGGCAGATGAATAAATCAGCGGGCTTGGGCTACAAATGTGGCTAACTGTGCGTATGTGTGTGTGTGCGTATGTGTGTGTATCTTTTACATTTTTTTGGTATCCTTTGCTTTGTTTTGTTGTCGTTATGGTCTAATTATCTCTATTTATTTATGCCATGCCTCGACTTTGTCTGCCTTTTGCCTCGTTCTTGTTCTCTCTGCTTTCTATTTGTTCCCTTCTTTTTTTGGCTGTATTAATACACACACACGCACACACACGCTGACACACATGGCTTACCTGTTTTAAAGTGCACATTGTATGGCTATTATGTTGTTACAACTGCGCGTGTGTGTGTGTGTGGCTGTGAATGTGGGTGTGTGTGTGTGTGTGTGTGCGTGGGGAAATGTATGTAGACCGTAAAACTGTGGATAATGAAAGAGCTATAGCAAATTGTATTCCCTTTTGCGCCCATCCCTTACTCATCACACACACACACAAACACACACACACAGACACACACAGACACTCGCTCACATGTTGCGTATGCGTAATGGCCAAAGGCAACTCTTTGCTCGCTAGATGGCATTGTTATACCCTGTTTCTGTTGCGCATAGATGGGGTATATAAGAGAGAGAAACAGGGAGAAAGAAAGAGACCCAAAATGGCAAATTCTGCTATAGATGGAAAGAGAGAGACAAAAGTCAATGTGTGAGAGAGAGGGAGACGCAGAGAGAGAGAGAGAGAGAGAGAGAGACAACAGTCAAAGTGTGTGTGAGAAAGAGCGAGAACGAGGGAGAGACAGAGAGAGGGAGCGAGGGAGGAAGAGAGTATAAGAGGTAAGGTGAGTGAGAAAGAGAGAGAGAAAGAAAAACAACGAGAGAGTGAGAGAGCGTGGGAGTGAAAGGAGTGAAAGGAGTGAGAAAGAGAGGGAGAGAGAGATAATGATAAAGATAAAAATATATAAAGATATAAGAAGATAGAAAGATAAGGAAAGATAGAGAGATATATAGAAAATGAGATAGAGAAAGCTAGAGGGTTAGTGGAAAATAGAGATATGTAGAGAAAAAGAGATAGATAATGATAGATAGATATAAAGCAAAAGAGCTAGAGATATACAAAAAGACAGAGACAGATTTAAAAAGGCGTTAAAGAGGACACGAGGGATAGAGAGAGTGAGAGCTCTTATACATAGTATAATTCAGTCACAGTTTGAAAGTCATTGTAGAATTAATCTTGTTTAAAACGGGCATTGTCTCTAGAGAGAGATGCAGTTCGAACTGCCCTTCTACTGGCACTGTAGAGTATTGCCACGTCGGCTGACGAATCACGCAACATTTTTCAACTTTTGTCTATATTGTTCTTTTAGGTCTCCTGCTTTTTTTTTCGTTCTTTGTTGACTTTTTTAATGACTAGTTGAAGCTTTTTAGAGTGAAGCAAATTTACAGTCAATTAAATTGTAAAGCCCCCCAGCGTCCCCAAATCCAAGAGGGAGCCGCAATCCCCACTCCACAGTCCCACTGCAGCCCCCGCAACCCCTCAGCAGCAACCCCAACCGTCGGCAACCCTAGCAACTGCGAGACGACGGCGTCTCTTACCAAATTATGCCTAATGAGCTGAGCTTGTTGGCTAGGTGGTTTGGCAATGGCCTGGCTACAGGGTATAGCCAGTGGGCGGGCGGGGAGCAAGGGGTGGGCCGGATTGTGGACAGCGGACGGGTGGCATTTGATGACTGTTCGACTGCCGCTGGCAACGGGCGCGTTATCACGAATACATAATTACAATCGAAAATGTTTTTCATTAATTTCAAGTGCGGACCAAAGGCAAAACCGAACAAAGAAAATACCAAAAAAATAGAAAGAGAGAGAGAGAGAGAGAGGGAGAGATGGAGAGAAAATACCAGAAAAAAGTATAATCGAAAAATGTATAAAAATAATGTAATGTCGTAAATTAATTTGACTAACGCAGCGAGGGCAAGCCCCGAAGAAGAAGAAGAGGCGGACGAAGAAGAAGAAGAAGAGGCGGACGAAGAAGAAGAATTAAGGGCAGTCAACCTGAAGTGCTTGAACAGGTGAGCGGGCGGAGAGAAGCAAGCGAATAAGCGCCAAGCTGAGTCACAGCAAGAGAGACAGAGAGAGAGGGAGAGGGAGAGTGAGAGGGAGGGAGTGAGGGAGGTAGAGAGAGAGAGAGAGTGAAGCGCAAGGGGCTTAGCCAACTGCCAACTGGCAGCTGGCAGCTGGCAGCCAACATAGCGAAAAGGGTCACAAATGGGGTTAAGAGCTGGCAAACTGTTAAACAGCTTAAGAATTTGATGGCAGGCAAAGAATAAGGGCGAGGCGAGGCGAAGCTTGGACTTCACGTGAAGTGCGAGGGCTTGGGTCGAGCACGGTGCATAGGAGCGTAAATCACAAATTTTGCATTTCAATTGCAGGCAGAGGAAGTGGAGGGAGCGCAGGGAGCGCAGGGCGCGGAGCGAAATACCAGGGATTAGCCAAGCAAATGAGATGCAATCAAAACTGTGAACTCAGCGCCACGTGGCATTAGGAGCCAACTTGCGCAATTTGCATTTAGATAAGTTGAGGGGCTGCCAGCCGAGTGGAGTTGAATCAATCTAGCGGCAAATGTTATCGATCAATGGAAACAATTGGCCAAGCAGCGGAAAGTTGTTGGGGAGTTACTTAAATAGCTTGTGTAGCTAAATTTAGCTGCTAAATGTGCAGCTAGATTGGCTATAGAAGCAGCTAGAGCTTGGCGAGAACTTGTATCGATTTTGCTGATCGATAACATTTTTTCGCTGGTTTGATTTGCTGTCTAGCTCGCAGAAGCAGCGTTGGGGAAACTTTCCAGCTCACTGTATGAGGGAGCAATTGTTATCGATTGGGAATATCGATAGTTAGAAAGCCACTTCGATAACTTGTTCATGGCCAATCATAGCTGTAATTCGACTTGACTTCGACTTTAGTTTCGGCGATTTTCCCTTCATCAATGGCATTGGATAATCGATAAGAATTTGGGGCTTATAAAATGTTTATATAACTAATCAAATATAATGAATTCTACCAGATTTTGTGCAATCGCACTTAGATAGGTAGAGTCTCGCCATTTGTGATTTTCCTAATTGCAAACGTGAATTAATATTGTAAATGTAATAAATTGTTAATGCTCCATAAATGACTCGAGCTTTTGCCGCTCACAACTTTCGCTTTATCAACTTGACCCACTTTCAAGAGCAAAGCTCACATCTCCGGTCCGAATTCGAGCAGAACTCAGAATTCAGTTAACCGCCTTGGCCAGTTTAATTAGCAAATTGCTTCACCTGCTTCGGCAAGTGATTGTAATTTGAGCCTGGAATATTGGATGGATGGAATGGTGGAATGGTGGAATGGTGGAATGGTGGAATGGTGGAATGCCCGGCACGACAGTGTTGGCAAGTGCTGCGCTGAATCTATTTGAGATCGTGTAACAAATTAACAAGCACCGTTCCCCACCTCCCAACCCCGAACCGCCCTCGCCCCCGCCCCCGCCCACATACAATATGCGACCAAATTGCGATGAAGGGCAAACTTCAAAGTCGGCAAATTTCGATGAAGAAACAAAAAGCCACTTGGCCAGGGCAACAGCAACAGCCACAGGGTTGGCTGGCGGTGGACGGGACGGGGCGGTGCGGAGCGGGCGTGCAGGGGTAGGGGTCGAAAACAAGCTTAGCCAGTTAGCAATTTAGCAATAAACTTTTATTTAATCGATTTTAACACTTCACTGACAACGAGACGCAATGCTGGAGGAAACTCGCCCAGGGCAGGCTGGCAGACAGCTCGGCAGGAGGGCGGTAGGGCTAAGGTGAGCGACGAGGGTTGATGGACAGGGCAGGACGGCCGTGCGGCAGGAGCCGAGGCTGAGCAGCACGACAAATCAATTGGGCGACCAACTAAAAAGCTAAAAGCTACTGCTTCCTGTCTACAAGCCGCAGGCAGGAGACCTAGAAGACCCGAGCAGGAGCCGTGCAGAGCCTATCTCTTTCGCTCTATCCCTCTCTCCCTCTCTCTCTCTCTCTCTCTCTCTCTCTCTCTCTCTCTCTCTCTGTCTCTGTCTCTGCTGCTGTGTTGTGCCTTGGCATTTCAATTGCAACAAATAAAAACTTTATTCTCCCTCACTTAGCAACTACTGCTCAAGCATAAAGTTTCTTCGATACTTTTTATACGATATATATGTGCGATATATGTATTCCATATATATTGACATTGCATTGTGCATTTGCTGCTCATCATTCATATTTTTTTTATATATTTGTCACTCATAAACTTTGAAGGACAACTGGCCAAAAGTTTGAAGCAATAGTTTTCGCACCAATTAGTGGGCAGCTCTGGCTGCCAGCGTTGCCAGACCAAGCATCGCACGCACACACACACGCACACACTCGACTACTTTAATAGCCAATTCATTTGCCTTATTATTGCCAGGCAGCGCAATCTACCAAATGGACTTTATTGAAACCTCATCAATCTTGTTTTTTCTCTCCCTTCGGATTTTTTCCCTCTGAGCTCGGATTTTTTCCTTTACTCTTTTGGGCAGTTTTTTAACTCGCTTTGTTGTCGCCAATCGCCTGTAGGCAGGCGGTGCTGTAATCACAATAAGCAGCCATTAAGCTGCGCTCGGGGCTTACAGAGAAATTAAGCGCTTAATATGGTATTATGTATAACAATAATAATAATAATAATATATGATATATGATAAAGAAAAGAAATAAATAAATAATATATGATATATTAGAAAGAAAAGAAATAAATAAATAAAATATGATATATTAGAAAGAAAAAAAATAAATAATATATGATATAAAATAAAGAAAAGAGATAAATAAATAAATTTATATTATATGATATATTATCAAGAAAAGGGATAAATAAATAATATATGATATAAAATATATAATAAAAAATAGAAATAAATCAAATTAAAACAGGTATAAAATAATACAAATATGTAAATTAAATAAAATGTAAGTTAAGTAAAATAAATAAATAATATGTGATATATTAGAAAGAAAATAAATAAATAAATAATATATGATATATTAAAAAGAAAAAAAAAAAAAAATATATGATATAAAATAAAGAAAAGAGATAAATAAATAAATTTATATTATATGATATATTATCAAGAAAAGCGATAAATAAATAATATATGATACATAATATATAATAAATAATAGAAATAAATCAAATTAAAACAGGTATAAAATAATAAACATATGTGAAAAATGAAAATATAATTTATTAAATATTACTAAAAAATATTAAAAATGCCGCAAACATAGTTTTTAAATAATGATAATATATATTATTAATATATATGTATATATATTATAGTTTATTAAATAATACAAATAAAAAATTATAAATTTAAGAGTAAAGATAAAAATATTTATTTCAAATACATATATATAATTAAATATATATTTGATATTGTCAAACTCTTGTAAAAAATATGTATATAAAAATGAAAATGATTAAATATAAAAATATATATAAATAAATAAAATTAATAAATATATATAAATAAATAAAGAATTCATAATAAATTATGATAAAAAATATATGTCAATTCAAAATATAAATATATTTGAATACAGATATTATATTTTTTAAAACATATATAGAGTTAAATATAAAAAATAAATAAGATGATAAGATAAATAAAAAAAAAATAAAAAACTTTACAACATTTTTATTCTAGCTATTCGTTTTAAGGGTTATTGATGGGCAGGAGCTATCTAAAGTTGCCAAAAGAAATACAAAGATCTGATTTTATCTGTTCGCTGATAGAAAATTGGAGCTCAACTAAGTTCCTATACCCTATACAAATGTAGCTATAATCGGACTCAGGGAATATGCCCGTTTCACTGCTAAGCGGGCATCAAAAACAACAGCTTGCATGTTTTTTTATTCTTGTTTTTTTTTTTTGTTGTGCTGTTGCTCTAATCGCCTTTTGCTGTGAACCATTTTGTGTTCTGCTCTCGTTTTACATAATTCCGTTCCATGGGCCTTGACAGTGTCCGGAATTTCTGTCTGTTTTTGGATTAGGGCCGAGGTTAGGCCGCCATTTGAATGTGCGAGTCCAGAACTGAGCCCACTGGGCCCTCGAAGCGGTGACCCACAAATGGTCAAGTCTCAATTTATTTATTTATTTCTATTCCTATTGCTATTTCTATTTCTATTTCACTTCTCTTTTATTTTTCTCATCTCTGTTGACCCTTTGTCGAGTGGAATTTCATTTGACAAACGAATTGTTTCTCTTCAGTCGAGCGAACTAATTCGTTCGACATTGCTTTCTACAATATATGCAGCTGACACATGTGAACCGGTTCGTAAGTGGTTCAACTCAATTACTTTGACATATTTTCAGGGTTTTTATATATAGAGGGAAAAGGAGTGTTTCTGCAGAGGCTTTAACAGTTGTTTGAACTATGCCTAATGAACTGGTTCAGATCTGGTTCAGCTTTGTAAATCGAGAAGTTGAATTTGATTTGTAGGCTGCAGTAATGGAGCTCCTGTAATAATGTATGTAAAGTTTCTCTCGAGTTTTTAAGTTAAAAGTTATTCGAACTGGTTCAAAAGTGGTTCACTGACTCATACTGTTCTCTGTGGTTCAGCGTCTTTGTATATTCCCCATGGCTTTTGATGAAGTTCCGATCACTTTTCGGTCCAATCAGTTCTCCATATGAACTGGCTCAAAAGTGGTTCACTGACTCAATCTGTTGTTTGTTGTATATTGTCTATGGGCCTTAGAACATTGCTTCCAAGTTGACGAAGTTGAATTCCGAATAGCTTGGAGTCCATTCAGCTGTCTATATGAACTGGTTCGAAAGTAGTTCACTGACTCAGTCTGTTCTCTGTGGTTCAGCAACTTTATATATTGCCTATGGCCTTTGATGAAGCCCCGAACTCTTTTCAGTGCATTCAGCTCTCTATATAAACTAGTTCCAAAAGTGGTTCGCCATATCAGTTATTGTTTGCAGACCTTAAAGCATATCTTCCACTTGCTATAAATCGTGCCAGGTCAATGGATAGATAAACATCATGTCTGAGGCACAAGGATTTGATACGAGAGCCTTACGACAAAACTTTCGCTTTTTATCGCCTTTAGTTGTCATAAAATACTAATGCTAGTTAGACTAGTTGATATTCATTTAATAATATAGCCATAAAAGTGTTTACGAGCCTTAACACAGGCACAGGTAATCCTGCCGAAGGCCGAAAGAGATGGATAGAGAGAGAGAGAGAAAGAGAGGGAGCGAGTGAGCAAAACAATTCGTAAGCAGCTGCTTTAATAAATCATGTTCGACTCTAATATTTGTGAGCCACTTATCAATTTGTTGAGCCCACTTTTGTGTGGTTCGAACTACTCGAAAGTTTTGGCCCAGAACACACACATACACACGTGCGCACACACGCAGACCAAAAAAGTATGCAACAGTATTTTGCACTTTGCCGCATTGTTTGCTCTAATCAAACTTTTTGTCTGCTTGGCAGGAGGCAGCGAGGAGGTAGGAGGTAGGAGGGGCGTGGGCGGCTATGGCTTTAGCCGAGTCATTTGGGAGTCTATGAAAATATTTTGAACTAAAATTGTTGCCTTGTCATCCAGCGAACAGCAACAACAACAACAGCGAAAGCTGTGGGCAAAAGCCAAAAGCAAAAACTTTTGCCTGTTTATTTTTGATGTCCATATATAGATATATATATGTAATATATATATATATATATATATATATATATATATATATATATAGATATACATATAGATATACATATACACATACAACTATATACATGTATATATATTTTTTTTGTATATTTTCGCCATTAACTTTTCGTTTTTTTTTTTTTATATATTTTTTCTTATTTTTTGTTATTTCATTTATTTATTTTGTATTTGCCCAACCACGCCCCCTGAGCCCCTTGTACTAGGGCATGGCACATTTACCGTTTTACTAACGCTTTTTGCCTTTTGTGCGCTTCTTCTTATTTTCTTTTCAGGTGAGTAAACGCAACTGTTTTCAACTATCTCCGTCTCACTCGCACTCGCTCGCTGGAGAGCCCACTCCACACATTGATGTGGAAAAGTGAAATCCCGTTTGATGTAAAGTGACGTCGGCTGGGCGGCGCGGCAGAGGGACCACAAGTGCTCCCGCTCCTGCTCCCTTCCCTCCGTATCTTTCTCTCTCTCTCTCTCGCTCTCTCGCTCTCTAGATGTCACTGTCTCCCTCCTGCTGCAAAAGTGAGTTCAAGCAAGAAATACAAAATGCCAAAATCTATTAATGCGTTTTAGGGTTGTCCCAAATTACGTCACACTCACAAAACTATATCCACTCTAACCGCCACGCCCACAAGCCATGCCCCTCCCCTGCGTGCGCCCTGGCCAGCCGTAAACCCTCCTTTAATCCGGATGATGCCGCTGTCCATTACTGCAAGCGCTCATTACATGTGGGGGCAGCACAACACTATTTGCAATACCCTGTACGGTGCGGCGAGAGTGGGTATATTGCTGCGGGGGGTTGATGTGTGGAGGAGACAAAATTATGAAAAAGAGATGGGCAGAGGGAGAGAGAGAGAGAGATAGATGAAATATAACTCAAATAATAATACAAAAAAATCGTCTCTAGCTCTTGAGGTTCTAGGGTAGGAGGCAGACAGACAGAAAGACAGACAGACAGACAGACAGACAGACAGATAGACAAGACAAGATTATATATATATATAAATACACCTTACGAACTCAGTGGACTTACAGGGTATCGCTTAGTCGACCAGCAACGCTTGAGCGCAGCCTCACTTGTTTACTAATGTATGAGAGTTCGCACAGGATATTAACCGCAAAACTGAGGGCGAGCTTTTAGCGAATCGTTCAGTATGATGATGAGGCAGCAGTAGGTGGTCAGGGCGGCAAGGCGGCAGGAACGGGACAGGGTCAGTGAGCGAGATGGGTTGGCACTTGGGCCAGCTGCCAACATTTGCTAATTGCTTCATTAAATGTTTGCTTAATTTCGTTCGAATTAGCCTCAGCCCAGTGTCCAGCTAGCAGCCAGAGTGTGTGTGTGTGGGTGTGTGGGTAGGAGAATGGGACAGGGCGCCTCTTTCCCTGCCTCGCTCACTCGCTCTGCCACTGTCATTAGGGTTTTGCGCCTGTGTTTAATTGCAGCTCGCGCAAATGCTTTGGGTGGGCGCCTCTGCTCTACGCACAGGTCCAGTTATTTTTTTTTTTTCATTTGTTATTTTGTTGTTTTTTGCTGCACTCGCTTAAACCGTTTTAACTGTTGCAAAATGCTTTTCAAGTCGCAGCAGCTTTCTTTCTCAAGTTCGACCACAGATGGCGCTTAGCGGCGAGGCCGCAAGTGTGTTGAGTTTGCCGTTGCGTGTGTTGAGTTTCACGCTGCGTGTGTTGAATTTGTCGCGCAAAGAGCAAGCCAGTCGAAGAGAGCGCTAGCACTCAAGAGAGAGACACAGATGGAAAGAGAGCGAGTCAGCGCGAACTGCTGCTGGGCGGCATTTCGAGTATTGTTTTGATTTCTTGCCGCTTGAGGGCGCTAGAGGAGGTGGTGCGGCAGGGGCTGGCCTGCTGCTCAAGGAGAAAATGCGAATTCCAAGAAATCCAGCAAATTACAGATAATAATCAAAAAATGTAATTAAGTAAATTCAATTGAATTGGATTTTAAACAAACAAAATTACAAATTGAGCGAGCAATTGGGGGAGAAGAAAAAAGGAATGCAAAGTGATGTAAGTAATAAATAATAAATGTTAATTGAAACTGAAAAAGACCGCCACTAAATGTATAAATAATAAATGAAATGTATAAAATAATGTACTTAATAAATAACAAAATAAAAACCTTTAAAATAAATAATAAAAATAGTTAAATTAAAATAATGAATAAAAATAATAATAATAATTTATTAAAATCAATAATAAAAATAAAAATAAATTTAATTAAAATAAAGAATCAAAATAATAATAATAAATTAAATTAAAATAAACAGTTAAAAGAAAAATAAATTAAATTAAAATTAAAAAAAAAAAACGAATATATATAAATAAAATTTTAAAAATGTATTTTAGCAAATAACCAACAAATAATAATTAAATAAATAAATAAATATAAAAATGGGTGCATGATTTAGTTATTAATATAACAAAATTTAAAAATATATATTAGCAAATAAAAGAAAATATTTGAAAACTAAAAAAATATATTTAAAACAAAATAAATAAAAATAAAAATGGGTGCACGATTGAATTATTAATATAATAATAATAACAAATAAATTAAAGTAAATTCATGGAAACAAAAGAGTTTTAATAATTTCTTTTTTAAATATTTAAAACAATAAAATCAAAAACTTTAAGAATGTTTTTTTTTTACATGTTTAAAATCAGAAAATATCAAAAGATTATTAGCCTTTGATGCCCAAATTATTCATATTATTCACTTGAGCACACTCACTTCTTCTGCCTATATTTCCTCTCTCTCTCTCTCTCTCTCTCTCTCTCTCTCTCTCTCTCTCTCTCTCCCCCACCCCTCGCCGAGGATCTTATCAAATCTTTGGCTTGCCTCGATTGTTGTGCTGCAGCACGCTGCGTATACGTGATCTTGCTGACAGCGAGCACACCTGCCGGTAGCCGCTTGTTGTTTAAGGTTTCGTGTTGTTGTTGTTGTCGCTTGAACTCACCACGCAGAATACTGCGTGGCACCCGAAGAGCGATTCGCCTGCTGCTGCTGCTGCTGCTGCTGCTCTTAGGCTCCCGGCTTGGCCAGCCAAAAGGAAAAAACTTCGTCAACGGCGGCTGCTGCGTGCGCGCGCACACACACACGCGCAAAACCAGCACACACACACACACGCACACGTACAGGAGAGGAGAGCTGTGCGTGTGTGTGTGTATGTGCGTGCGTGCTTGGTACGAAAGAAGTAAACGAGGCGACGGCTCGACTTCGTGCTCGTCGCTCTTCGTGCCGCCGTGCTTCGTGTGTGTGTGGCACGTTCGCGTGTGTTCGTCGTGTGGCACGGCACAGGCAGCGGCTGTGCCACAGCAGCGGCTGCTTTCTGCATGGGATGAATCTCGCCGAGTCTGGCGTCTGATGCCGCAGTCTGTTTTCAATACGGGCGTCAAGCGGTCGTCGTGCACGGGCCAACAAAGCGCCAAATCAAACAAAACAGCGAACAACAACAGCAACAGCAACAGCAACAACAATAACAACAAGAGCAACAATAACAATAATAACAACATTAAGCGAACAACAAGCAGCAGCAGGAGCAGCAGCAGCTGCAACGTGCAACGTGCAACGTGCAAAGAACGCGCCGTGTGGCAAGTGCCACAAGCGGCGCCAGCAACAAATCACTTTCAAAATAAAAAATAAATAAATCAAGACAAACAATAAAATAATAGCAACAACAACAAACAAACAACAAAAGCCGACGACAAACGCGCGCCAAAAACTCGCATTAAAAAAAAAAAAAAATAAATAAAATAAAATTTCTTTTTTTTTTTTGGCATATTTTTTTCGGCAATTTATGGGATTTTTTTTTAAGTGTTGCAAAGTGCAGTTAAAAAAATAAATATATATATATTATATATAATTATGAAGAAATCTTAAAGTAAATATTGCAAAGCTGAAAATTGCAGAAAAAAAACACAAAAGTTTGGCGGTAAATGTGTGTGTGTGTGTGTGTGTGTGTGTGCGTGTGTGTGTGAGCTTGATAATTAAGTTTCCTTCTTATCATAATAATGAACGCTAAGTATGTGCCTCTGTCTGTATATATACTTAGATATATTTGATTAAGTAAACTTAAAAAATAAAACAGATTTTACAAAGGATAACAAAATGATGCGGAACATTTTGGGCTACGTGTGTATGTGTGTGTGTGTGTGTGCTTGATTTAATTTGTATTAATATTTAAGCTTTTGCTAAATGCCTGTATATATATATAAATATAAATATAATATTGATATGAAAACTAAATTAAAATAAAAAAAAATCTGTTAAATTTTGATCAAAATGAAGAGGAATAGTTAGCCCTTGTAACTGTATGTGTGTGTGTGTGTGTGTGCTTGCTGGATTTTCTTTTTTTTACTAATTATTATTCATATTTATTTTAATTCAGTATTTCATGTTTTCGAATATTTCATCTAAATAACCAAAACTTTTGAGCACCAAATGCACCAAACAGAAAAACAAAATTAAGCATTTGTTTTTTTTTTTTTTTTTTACATTAAATATTGTAGGTTTTCTATTATCTTTTATATTAATTTTATAAATTTAGTTGCATTAAATATTATTTACAAATTAAAGGGAGACAGTTTTAAGAGCTAGAATGCGATAAACTGAAGCTTAGCTTAGCTGTGTGTGTGTGTGTGTGTGTGTGTGTGTATGTGTGCTTGTATTGTATGTGTTTGACTTAACTTAACTTTAGGCCAATTTTACGCTAGGCATGCAATATCATTCGTTCAATAAATATCTCTCTGGGCTCGCATTAAATATTACTCAGAGACAGTTTGAAAGCCACTGGAAAAGTCGCTTAACCACAGACAACTCGAAGTGCCCGATGTATATAAAAATAGAATATGTTCAATTATACATTGATTATATACGATATCTGCTATATATAATCCAAAAATAGTCAATTGACTTAATCTAATTCTTAGCCTATCCCTCGCTTAAAGCTTTCAGACAAAATCAAATTTTAATCTGATTAAACCGCTAGATATATGATAATAGTACTTCAAACTGTTTCTAGAAAATTCAGAACTGGAAGCAAACTCGCTTTGTGAGAGACTTGACTTTAGCTTAATCTGAATTATTTAAGGAAAACTCTTGGCTTTGCTTTTTGGGTTGAGTGCAATGCCTATTGGCACTCCAGTTGAGAATCGATAACTATCGATATATACAGTGAACTAACTGTAGTGTAGTGTAGTATCCGCTGCAATTCCAATTGGCCTACGAGCTATTGCTGCATGCTATAATAATAATAATAATAATAATAATAATAATAATAATAATAATGATAATAATGATAATGATAATGATAATGACTATATCGAATATCTATGAAATGCAAAAATTAATCGACTAATTGCAAATTTCAGAGATATAAGATATAAACTCACATTCAGTGAGTTCTGCTAGCATGTCTCAACTATTTCCAGGGACTACGAACACAATAACAATATCGAATTTCTTCTATCGAGCCATTTTTATTGCTGTATTTTGATTTATCTTTGGCTTTTCTAACAATTTTCCTAACAAATTTTATTTGGTTTTTCCCAGCTTTTTGTTTTCTTGCTTAGTTTTTACAAATTCTCATATGCAAATTGTTAATAGCAACGGGATGCAAAATATTGGCCAGGCTTGTGATTAGTATATATATATGTATATATATATATGTATATATATTCCCTGTGATTTCATGTACTTCTTTCAGTACGATTTCTGTCTTTATTTTCTTTGGCAGCTCAATTATTTATTGTGGCTGCTGCTGAGCTTTTGTTCAACATTAATAAACAGTTGAGAGAGCATTTCACTTGAGATTAGGCAGTTTAAGGCGTCTTTAAAATAACACGTACACACACACACACACACACACACACATACGCAGTGTGGCAAAGATAAAATCGCTTAGACTTTAATTAGTTTAATTCAGCATAAATTCATTCGAATTTACATATCTTAATGTCCGCTTTAATTTACCTAAATTTCCGAGTTTTATTTTTCATTTATGAACTAGTTCATTGTGTTTGCATATAAGGAAAGGACGGTATGTAGCCTCCCCCTGTTGCCTCCCCAATTCCAGTTTGCAATCGACTCAGTGCACAACAAATCCAAACGGAATTTTGTCTAGCTAAATCTATTGACTTTCAATATATAAATATATATATATATATATATATATATATATATATATATATATATATATATATATATATATATATATATATATATATATATTATACATATATATCGCCATGCTTATAGCCAGCAGAAATAGTTTCAATTATTTGGCTCAGTGTATTTTGCTGATAATGCGTGCATTGGCATTGAGGAGCGTTGCCTAAGCTAGAAATCGACTCGAATTCGTTATTAAATGGTATTTGGCTTCTATTGCCAGGTGTGTGTGTGTGCGTGTGTGTGTGTCTATGGTAAAGTGTAAATAAAGCAAACTCCTTGTGCATTACAGAAGTAGCTACACACACACACACACACACACACACACACACACACACACACACACAGTCAGCCATACCTGCAGACGGCTTCGCACGTTCTTCAGTTATTTACTTTTGATATATATATATATACATATATACATATATATTCTTCATATATGTATATATATATATATATATATATATATATATCCTTTTTTATATTTTCTTTACGTTTTTCTGATTTACTTGCGAGTGTGCCACAGCTGTGTGTGTGTGTGTGTGTGTGTGTGTGTGAAGTAGCGAATTGTGTTTTTAGCTCGCTTGGAAAATTCCTTTATATAGACACACACACACACATGCGCATGTATGTCTGTATAAATATATATTTTAGAGTGTGCCCAAGCCAAGATTTAAAGCAAGCACTTGTCACGCTTTGGCAAACACTCTATTTCGCTCTCGCTCTCGCTCTCGCTCTCGCTCTCGCTCTCACTCTCGCTGTCGGCCTCCCTTTAACATAAGCATATTTGCTTAAAAATCAATTACGTCATCATTGTCATCATTGGCAATTGTGGAGGCCGGCGCCCAACAACCTGCCAACGGCTGAGTCCGCTCCTGCGTCGCCTCTGTCAATACTTTCGCTTCGAGATATTAGCATCAATCTGGCAGCAGCGTCACTCTTCTCTCTCTCTCCCTCTCTCTCTCTCTCTCTCTCTCACACACTCACACTCCCCCTCCTCCTGCTGCTCTTCCACTCCTGGGCCGTCTGCATCTATTGCCTTTGCTATTTGTTACCCTTTTGCCAGCTGTCTGTCGTTTTTTATTATTATTTTATTTTATTTATTTTCTATTTATTCCTTTCTCTTCTTGTTTTTTGTGCCATATTTTATTTATATTTTGTCAAGTCTCGCTCACCTCCCCCAGCCTCAGCCCCTGTCGCTCACCTGGCCCAGAGGTGAAATGTAATAAAGGACAAAATTGTGACAGAGCATCCTTTGGGCCATTCTCGCAAAGTTTTTATGGGCCAGCGGGCGTGGGCGAGTTGCCAAAAGTTGTTGCAGCTGTCAGCAATCGGCTGGCAGGCTATCGATAACAGAATGAGCCGGCCTGACACTCGATAAATGTGCCCAGAGCATTGCACTTCAATTAGAGAATTAAATGCCGTTAGATAGTGGCGTCTGTGTGAGTGTGAGTTGCTAGCGATGGAGCATTTCTAGTTATCGAATTCGTATGGATGCAATTGTTATCGAATAGTCAATTACTATTATTGAGGTTATGCTGGTTATTTAGTCTTATAGAATGCATATGCTTAAGTGTTGAAGATTTTATCGATAGCCTAAGGCGAGGCAGGTACATAAAGTAATCGATAACGCAGCTTAAATGATCGACAAAATATATGAATATATGAGAGAGCCTTAAAATGAACGTGCTATCAAATCAACATCCGATGCAAGACATTGCATAAACTACTTTACTTCACTATCGATAGTCGATAACTGTGTCTAGCATAAATATTAATATGTCGCTTTATTTGACATTTTTAGCTTTAGAATTAGGCTGAAAGTAAGTTGGGCTGTAAAACCGATAATATCGATAAGTTAATCGAATCAAGCATTTATCGATATACCAAATGAGTCTTTGAATTGCTCCCAACATTTCAATTGCTGCAGCTTATACAACAGTTCTCGCTATATACAACAAAGCGATATATTAGGAATTCTAGTTTATCGACAAGTAATCGATAAATTGTCCACTATGCTAACAGGCCGACAGATATATATATATATCTGAGCGGGTCAGGTGAGGCAGCCGCTGCTTGGTTGACTGCATTTCCTTCTCTTTTATGGAGCTTTATTTGTTTTATCACGGCTGAGCGTGTTGCACATTTCATTATCCCTATCCCTCTCTCTTTTTCTCTCTGTCTCGCTCCGTCCATCTCCGAAACTGTTGCAACGGCAGCATATTCGATTTTTTATTTTCCGGTCATTGGAGATTTGCAATTTTATGTATATCTAAAGGTTATATGATGAGCCCATAGCAGCCTTGGCAAACAAGAATAATATATAAAGCGATAAATGCATCAATCTTACATGAACGAGTATTGAGCAGTCGGCTATGCCCGCTCAGCAAATCTCTTTGCTGCTTTTGCTGCTTGTCTGTTTGCGCTTGTTGTGCGGGCGCTGTCTCCGTGTGTGTGTGAGTCCACGTGTCCATAAGTGTGTGTGTGTGTGTCTGTGTGAGTGTGTGCGTGTGTGTCTGTGTGAGTGTGTGAGTGTGTGAGTGTGTGAGTGTGTGAGTGTGTGAGTGTGTGAGTGTGTCCAATGCCTCATCAGGATTATTAAATGCATGAAAATGCGCAAACATATTACGAGGGCGTTTGGACGGCAGGAGGCACAATTCGATCTGCCACGCCCACGCACAAACATGCACACAGACAGGGGCGGGGTGCCCTACGAGAGAGAGAGTGAGATAGAGATATCGATAAAGCGTACAAGGAAAACTGTATGCGCAGCCAGTGTAATTCATTTAAGTGTAGCATCATGTGACACGCCGCCCAGCCCAGCCCACACCATATATATATATATATATATATATATATATATATATATATATATATATATATATATATATATATATATATAATATATATACTATATACATGCATATATATATAAAATGAATTTTCATATATTTAATGACTGTCAGAGAGAGTCAATGCAACAACAAAAGGCATTCTTTTCAGCTGAAAGCAAACATTTGCATGAAAATGAAAAATGAAAGAATGAAAAAATGAAAAAATAAAAAAAATAAAATTGAATCGCGAAAAAGCGAAGTAAATATTGAAATCCAAAAGCAAAAAAATAAAAAATAAAAATAAATAAATAAATATATAAATATAAATATATATATATATATATATATATATATATATATATATATATATATATATATATATATATTAATATCAAGTTAATTTAAATATTATATTAAAATATTTCAATGTATTCATAACAGTACAGTACAAAGCTTAGCATTGGCACGCTTAACTCTGATTGACTGATTGATCCATTGCGCTTTATACGGCAAATCATAGCTCAATCAGATTGAAGAGATTCTGCCCCATGAAATTACTTTAATATTAAATAAGTTTATATATATATATATATATATATATATATATATAGATGGGTGTTATTGGTCTAAACTACAGGGTATCTAGCTAGGCTACATTTCAGAGTTGAGCAAAGAGCTGTACATTATTCACTTCACTTCACATTTCCCGACTGGCAAATCATTTCAGTTCATGACTCAAGTAGCCTCTAGGTTTTACAGGGTATCTAGCTGGGGTGTCTAATTGAATTCGCATTTTTTAAAGCAAATAATGTTGAATTATATGTAAAACATGAAACATCCTCGCCACTAATTCAGGCGAGGCCGAAGAGTCCCACTCACATGTTGCAGGAAGAAAGAGGGAATGCCCCTAATGGCTGAGTTGTTTGGCTTGCAAATTGAACGAAAACAATTTCAAAGTTTGCATGGGGCACTTTAAGGCACTTGAATGCATGTTAGACAACCAGTTTTTACTCCAAAGAAATGGCCAGGAGGCGAACGAGAGGGGGCGAGCGGATCGAGTGGGTCGAGTGGGGTCGAGGGTCGAGGGGAGTGTGTGGCAAGCGTGGCAAGCGTGGCAAGTGGCTCGTGGCAAGTGGTAAGTGGCAAGGAGTTCAAAGTCTTTGCCACCGAGTGGCAGTCAGTTATCCGTTTACCCATTGACCAGCTCTGTTGGCTCTGCTAGCTCTGCTGGCTCAAGCCCCTCACTAATCGAGCCATGCTGAAATTTCGAAAAGTCTGGCAACTTTGTTGCACGGTTAACCGTTTATGGAGTCATCCAGTTGATGGGCCTGCAAATTGCGAATTGTTTAGCTCGTTTGAGTAGAAACTGCAGCTTCGATTGGAGTGTGCGTCTGTTATCGATGCATATTTATCGTTGATCGATAATGAGTGTGTAATGGCGTGCGAGTAATGAAAAGTAACTTGTATTCATTTCTATTCATTTGAATTTCTATATAGCGAAAAGATGTTTTCAGACAGTTGGTGATATCGATATTGTAATGAATTGTATCGATTTATCGTGCTGTATCGGTTTATCTAAAGCTTTAAATAAATGTAGTCATTCAATAAAATTGTCTAATAGTAACTAAGCCCATCGATAAAAATGACATTAAAGTGCTTATCGATAAATAGCTCTAAAATTCAATAAGCCTATTTGCTTTAATCATTTAAAGCTATGCCCAGCTCTGCTCAACAGAAAGCACAGTTTTATCCAGCTGCTCTCAGGCTTAACAACTTTTATTTGAAAACGATATATATCGATACTTAATTGATTGGCATTCAATGGCCTTAGTTGGGCAGCTCGCCCAACTATGCGTGTCTATTCTCTCTCTATACATATTTCACACACTAAATGGCAGATTTGATTGCATAATTTCGATAAACATATCGATAGCACAAGCGCCACGCCTTCAATCTCGTTTATTAGCCGCTTTGGCCTGACAATTATGCGCTCTCTTGATATCCAAGTGTGCATATCAGATAACCATGAAACCGCCTCTGTCACGCCCACCACACACACACAGTCGCTCTCCCTCTCCTCCCTCTCTCTCCCTCCCTATCTCACCCATGTAACAGCACTAATAAGCGACCGCAGTGGAGCGGTTGCCAAGTGGTTCAGCTTAGCTGTAGTGGTTCGGCTGGTGCGTGCCACAAAAGTGCGTGGCATAATGAGCATATTCAATGCACGTTGCGGTCGAGCTGTGTTGTGGCAGTTGCCGCTTGCCGCAAGCTGATGCAGTGCAACAAAGTGAATTATATAATGGGAAACGCATTCGCATTCGCATTCGCCGCTGCAACATAGCTGCGTCTCTCTCTCTCTCTCTCCCTCCCTCTCTCTCTCTCTCTCTCTCTTGCTGTCTTTGTTTCTGCCTCTCAGTTTTTAATAATTGTTGTGATTGTTTTTTTTTTTGTTTTTTCTTCATTTTGCTGTCATGCTGCGGCAGTGGGCGTGTGGCATGCAACAAGGTGAAGGTTGCTGCAGTTGACAAAGCCGCAGCAAACAATTTGCAGCTTGTACTGGTCCGGCCACCGTGTGCCATGCCATTTGGGCCACATTTAAAAATTTATGCTGCAGGCAAGGACAACGGAAATCCCCACCTCCTGCCCCCGCCAGCCACACTGTTGCACTCTCTCGATCCATGTGTGTGTGTGCCTTGCCTGCTGTTTGTCTTTTTCTTTGCCGCAGTTGGCCGACTGAAAGAGGTTAACATGCAGCGGGCCAAAAAATTGTTGCAACTGGACGCAGTTGCTGCCAGTGACACTGCCACTGCCCCAACCTCTCTGGGCTCTGGCTCTGGCACTGGCACTGGCACTGGCTCTGGCGTCTCAGTGCCCCATAACAACAATAACAATGTAAGTCGCAACACTTATGTTGGTTTACTTTCCGCCAAAGTTCAGCAATGGACACACACAGCAGCAGCAGCAGTTGACAAAATGAAGTGGCTGTGGCAGCAGCAGCAGCAGCAGCAGCAGCAGCAGTAGCAGCTGCAGCAGCTCTACAGTTGGCAGCCATTGTTATTTTTTCTGCATTTCTTTTCTATGCCAGGGGGTCACATCGACTTTAATGTGAGCTAAGCTCAACTTCCATAGCAGCTGCACCCGTTATTTAGTATATTAACTTAAATTAAATCAAAACATTTAACAATTTCATAAATTTCCATTGGCCTACGTCTTTAACAGTGCACTATTTTGATATTCTTGAATTTCTTCCACTTCACCTGATCACAATGACTTTGTAATGCGCTACTTTGAAACCCCAAGAGGTCCTGCACGCACAACAAGTCACAGTAAAAGTAGCTAATGCTAAACTCTAAATGTCCTGCAATGAAAAAGATTATCAACAGTTCGTAGCATACGTAAATTCCTTATCTTTCCACACTTCTTTCATGCGTAGCGCATACGTAGTTCGTCTTAAGCTCGCTTTGTGTCGCGTTTTCACATTTGCTTTACTCGCTGCCTGCGCCCTGTTGACCATGACACATGCACACACACTACAACAAACGCGCAGTCACTCGCATGCGAGTACTATAACAACAAGTACCTTGTCTTCTTGATTGTTCCTCTCGCTCACACAAACGCACATGCCATGCACTCGCAGCGGCTGCTGCCGTTGCTCTAATTAAATACCAAAAACAAATACGTGCAGAGAAAAAGTACCAAAAAGAAATATAATTTCATAGCAAGCAACAAAAAAAAAAAAAAAAAAAAAAAAACAACAACAACAAACGCCAACGAAATGAAGCGTTGATTTGCTGTTTGTATTCCTTATGCTGCGGCTGTTCTCACTGCTGTTGTTACTGTTGTTGTTTTCTCACTTGCTCTCACTTGCTTAGCGCAGCAATAATCACAGCTGCATTGTCTGCCAATTACAAAGCGTGATGCGAATGAGAGAGATACAGAGAGAGCAGCGAAAGATGAGATGGCAAATGTGTGAGACACTTGGGTGTAGTTGTTGTTGCTGTTTTTGGTTCTTGTGTTTGTTATACTTGCTATGCAAAAACTTTCGACTTGAGCTAACAACAAAAAATATGTAAGCAGGAAATTTTGCTTTCTTTTTCGTGCTTTCGTTCTCACTCCCTCTCACGGCAGCAGCAGCAGTTGTTGTTGTTTCTTGTTCGTTTTACTTTTAATGATAAAATTGTCGAAAAAATTTTGCTGCTGGCATCTGTAACGTCAAAAGTCAGTGAAACATCAGACGCAGTGGCGCGCTCTCTGTGCAGCTTTTGCATACATACACACGCACACACACACATGCATACGCAGTGAATTGCAAACTTAAATCGCGCTTAACTGTATTTACCCTCCGCTAGCTCTCGCGTCTGCTCAAGCTGCCTTTGGACACGGCTGCCAATTTCAATGCGCAATTACTTGGAATTTGTTTGAAGTTGAAGCAAAGCGGCTGCTAAACTTTTCGCTCTGTCCCAACACACACACACACACATACACACACACGCATGCAGACGTACATACATATACATTAAAAATTTAATTAGAGTGCTTTGCTAGTACTAAAAAAAATGTGCGCGCAATGTAGGCGTGTGTAGTCGACCGAAGAATACCTTGTAAACTGTGTGAGTGGCTTAATGTGACTCTCAAGCTGCTTACGCACAGCAGTGAATTGCAAACTGTTGTTCGGTTGATAGGCGTGGCCATGGTACTATAGCTATAGCTCCAGCTGTAGTTAACTCTATGAGAGCGTTCTTTCAAGAACAAGCTATACAACCAATATACCCGCTCTCACTTAGCGCGCAGCGAGAATTAACAAAAGAAGGGCCAGCTTACAAGGCAAATTGCAGAAAAGCAAAATGAAATTGAAAATCAAAACAAATCGAGCGAAAGTTACCAACAAATTGAGTTGAAACACGAAACGTTCACGTTGCATGCTGTTGTGGTGGTGGGTGGGTGCGGTTTGTCTCTCTGTATGTGCGTGTGTGTGTGTGTGTGTGTGTATAGCGGCAGCTCAACAATTTGCCGAGTTGCATAAGCTCCTGTGATAGCTTGCAGATTAAAGCCGCCAAACTGCAATCGGCGCTCAATGCGAATGAGCATTGTGTGTGTACGCGTGTGTGTGTGTGAGTGACAAAGTCCACGTGTCTGTGTGTGTGTGTGTTTGTGCAAAGGGCGGCCCAGTCAGCCTATTTGATCTGCTGCGCGTCCTTCGGCTTACGCTTTGTCAAGCTGTGTGCTCGCTACGTAAAGGGTTTCGCTTCGCCCTCTCTTTCTCTATGTTGCTCTTCGTCTTGTGCGTTGCTATAACGGTGTCCAAGCAGCTCGGCGACGTCGCGACGTCGACCCAAAGCCATAAATAACACGTTGTGCATTTTGATGTGGCTGAAGGACTGAAACAGAAACAGAAACAGAAACAGAAACTCGAACGGGAACGGGAACGGGAACGGGAACTGTGACTGAAACTGGAACTGAAACTGTGACTCTTTAGCCCAGTTTATGGGGCGCGGATGCTTATTGAGGATTGGGCTCTGGTCACACTGTGGCCGTGATTGCGGCGCCCTTTTACGCATCATCGATTGACCCGTTGTGGCCGTAGTGGGAGTGCGAGGGGGACGGGGCTATCATCATTCACATCAGCTTTGGGTTTAGCTCCACTGCGTATTTTCAGCTTGTGTAAAGTGTTTTATTTTCCAATATTATTTCTGCCCCCCACTCTCTCGCTCCCCTCTCTCTCTCTCTGCTCTTTCTCCCTATATATCTCTCGCTCACTGTGAGTATTTGGAATTGTTATTATGGCTGGAAATTGATGTGAATATGTTATAGATATCTTCATTCATATTGAATATCGAATAGCACGATTAAGGATCAAAAAACATTTTTCTCTTAGGTATTCTCAACCCTTCTCTGTGTGTGTGTGTGTGATTGGTACTTGGGTCAGTTGTGATTGGCACTTGTGGTGCATGTAAATGAGTCTCGAATTGCCTGTAAATGGATTATATAAGAGCCGAACCCATCATAATACCAAGCGCAATGGGGCCTAGACAGCTTTACTTGCCTGTACTCGATTCCTTCCATCTATATCGATATTTTTTATCGCATTGGATGAATCAAGTATTCTATGCAAATATAAAGCAAATGAGAGCAACGTAAATCAAGGCAGTTTTTCTTTTATTTTCTTTGATTTGCTTTCATTTTGTTGCTGTTGTTGTTGTTGTTGTTGTTATTGCTTACATTCGATTCATAACTCCCATAGTACATACAATGGAATACTTAATGAAAATATGAGCAAAATCAATTTCCAATTTCCAATTCAATTCAACAATTCGGCAAACAATTTGTCAAAAGCCATTGTTTTTTATGCAAAATAGTTTACGAACCAGAATGGGGGAGAATGGGGAACGAGGCGAATAAAAAGCAAAAATCTATCGCCATAATAATTGTAGTCAATTTTGTTGTAAAGCAGCGAACGCATTTCAATTAAACTATGAATACAAAATAAATGACAAATATTACGAAAATTATTCAGCAGGAGCAAAACAATTTGCGAGAGAAAGAAAAAGGGGAAAGGGTGGACAGCAAGAGAATGAAATATAGAAAACGAGGAGAGAGAGTGAGACTGAGAGAGAAAGAGACAGAGAGAAAAGAGACAGAGAGAAAAGAGACAGAGACAGAGAGAGATGAAAAGAAATAGAGAGATATGGAGAGATATATAGGGAAAGAGTCTGAAAGGGAGAAAGAAAGATAGACTGAAAGAGATAGGAAAGGGAGGACAGAAAGAGTGAGAAGTATAGAAAATTAAGAGAGGGAGAGGCTCTAAGGATATATTAACTAACATGAATTTCGCCAGCCAGCGAAGGCGTAAAACGAAGTCAGAATGCGAATGGAAATATTCAACTGTTTGTTAAATTGCAAACGTGAGTTTTCACAATCTGTGGAAATCCTGCATTAGCAGTGGTAGAAAAATAACAAAAAGTTTGAGTAATTAAATGCTTAGAATAAATACTTTAGCCGAACTTTGCAGCAAATTGGATAAGTTGGTGTAAAATTTGTGTAATATTATGAAATTTGAATACTCTGCCCAAGTTTCGATTCGAAATGTTGCGAAAGCGAAGCCAACTCGGTTAACACTTTGCCAAAGCGCTCGCTGTGGGCGTTTGCTTGGGGCAAATGCCGTAACTTCTTCACGGGCTTCTCTCTCGCTGCCTCCCACTCTGCGGCTCTCTTGCTGACTCCTGCTCTGGCGCGCTGGCATTTCTTATTTATGGGGCTTCTCAGCTGTTTGTTTGTTTGCGTTGTCGTTGAGTGGAGGTGGCCCCGTTGGACGGTGTGGGCGTGGCAAGTGCGTGGGCCGCCTGCGTCTCATTGCTTATCTCTAAGCTCTGCTTAACGACGCCCACAGAAGACAATAAAGTTGCTTCCGGTTCGCCGTTTCTTTTTTTTCCTGTATTTTTTTGTTTTGTATTTTTGGTGTTTTCTTAAATTTAACTTTTATTTTCGTTTTTTCCCTCCGCACACAAAGGCAATTGAAAGCCGAACAGATATTGTTGCATACCTTCAGGCGACGGCCAAAAGGTAGAACAGAAAGTCTACTGCAAGACTCAATCGAAGTAGGCAGATCTAGGTCTATGTATGTAGAAGTGTAAATATGTATATATGTGTATATTTGAATGTAGTGAATATGTATATATATTATATTCATTACAATACTCATTCATGAGATCAAAGAGTATCTCTGCATTGTCCAATCTCCGTCCGTCTGCCCATCCACCTCCTCCATTAAACAAGGTAGTTCAAATTTGGAATATATACTCTGAATACTTTGCTAAATTGAACAATAAATTAAAAATAAGAAGAATCATATCGTAAAGAAAACTCATGTGAATGGGTATTAATCAGTCGGTAACAGCCGACTGCAAGATTTTTATCTCTTTTATGTAGTGTATTTATTCTATTTTATATGTATGTGTATGTGTATGTGTATGTATGCTGTTTCAATTCTCACACGTTCCGCACACACGCACAGCGCAAAAGAAACACTAAATTTGGATAGGACAAAAAAGATATATCGATATATATTTGATAATCCTATATATCGCTATATATTAAACAGCCTTTAAACTATGCAAATAAATAAACGCACCAAAGCCAACAACTCCAATTCGAAATCGAATTCGAAATTCATTTAAGTGTTGCATAACAAAGGAAAACCCGCTGAGCAAACAACGAAGCAAAAAGTCGAAAATGTAAAGCCAAAACAAAATGAAGTGTAAAAAGAATCAAGTAAAACAATAAGCGCGAATAAAAACTCTTACACACACACAAACACACACACTTGTACGAGTAAACACAGACACAAAAGGAACAGCAACAAAAGGCAAAGGAGAGGAGAGCAAAGGGAGAGCCAAAACGTTTTCGACGCTGCTCAAGCTGTAACGGTTAACGGCTGTCACGCGTCTCACATTCCATTTCGTTTCGTTCCGTTTCGCGTTGCGCGCTTCCGTTCCGTTTCCCGTTTCCCGTTTCGTTCGCCGGCTGCACTTCCAATGGCTGTTTGTTCCTTATGATGGAGACATTTCTTGTCCTGGGCCTGTGTTTTATCCTGTACGAAGCATTGGATTTCTTTCAAGGCTGCATCCATAGCAACACGCCCTCACCGAGCGACCAGATCGAGGCCTATCGCCGCGAACTCGACGAACAGCGCCAGCAGCAGCAGCAGGAACAATTTCTGGCCGGCCTAACGCCCCTGCTGGGCGCTCAATTCGCAGCTGCTGCAGCTGCCGCTGCCGCTGGCTCTCAGTCGACGCTCAGCAGCACGCCCACCGCCTCGACAGCGAGCGTCATTAGTGACTCCTACGAGCAGGAGCAGTCGCAGTCGCAGTCGCAGTCGCAGTCGCATTCGCAGTCGCAATCCCAGTCACAGTCACAGTCGCAGTCGCAGTCACAGCAGCCACATTCGTTGAGCACGCCCGGACTGTTTCGTCCGGCCGCTTTGGGCTATTACGATCCGGAGGATCCGTTGCATGCCACCTCGTCGCTGCCACGCGACTACTACTACCTGCAGCAGCAGCAGCTGAAGAACAAGGCCAGCTCGAAGTCGCTGCTGTCAAAGTTCTCCGCCACCAATTCCGATAATCGCATCCACCCGGAGGGCAGTGCACACGGCGTGCTCGGCGCACACGGCTCGACGGTTGTCACTACACAGCCGCTGCCCGCGGGGGAGTCGGCGGCCAGTTTGGGGCTATTCGATTGCCAGCCGCAGCTGTTGCCGTTGCTGCCGGCGGCGCCGCTGTTTCTGGAGCTGAAGCGTGCGATAATTAGCACGCAGGCGGCGACGACGGCGACGACGCGTCGGACGAGTAAGAGGCGTTGCCACATCGACGTGAACGAGGAGGAGGGCGAGGCGGAGCAGGAGCCAGCGGACTCGGAGGAGGAAGAGGAGGAGGAGTACGAGGAGGACTACGAGCAGGAGCAGCAACAGGAGACAATCTGTCCACAGTGCGTTGAAGAGGAAGTGCAGCAGCAGTTCAACGAGGCAGAAGACGCGGACAAACGACAGCAACAGCAACATAATCACAAGCTTCAGCAGGAGGTGCTCGACCAGGATCCACTCTCCAGCCACGCTTCGGATTGCCACGCCGGCGGCGCCAACAGCGAGCCAAACATC